>OY755251.1:7873278-8473278 GCA_963576725.1 Azorinus chamasolen | reverse complement strand
AAATATGCATGCTCTCTTCATCATTTCTTACTTGAATATTCAACAGGGAAAGGGTTAACCCTTTTCCTGTTCAATATTCATGTATGAAATATTTAAAGAACTTTAGCTCACCTACCCCATGCCACCACATTGTCGGAGAAGAAAAGTGGTTCCTCACGACAGATTCCTCTGAAAATCGAACTCATACAAGCCTTTATTCATGACAATTCTTAAAGCAAATTAGTGCTAGATGAGCAACAATGTATTGGGATACACGGACAGATGGGTCAAAAACTATGTGCAACTTCATTGCGTGGGGTATATTGACACCATGAATATCTATTAGCCGAGTTTTTTATAATGGCATATGTAAATGGGATGTTTTGGTAGAGGTAAAAACTTAAGTCAGATCTATTATAATTTCATAAGCAAACAGACCGGACTTTAATCAAACGGCTCTTTTAGGGGCCATCTCATCTAGGTCTACTCTGTTTGCAAAGACGTAAAACAGTTTATATGAAGGAAAGGGTTAAGGTACGAGGGGTGATTGATAAGTCCGTAGCCTGAGGCAGGGAGCAGCAGTTTGACCTCAATATTTTCATTTATTTTTCAACGTAGTCACCTTGCAAGCTTACACATTTTGTCCAACGGTGTTGGAGTATTTGGATACCTTCCATGTAGAAGGTGGCATATTGGGCCTCAAGAAATGCTTCAACAGCTTGTTTGACGTCATCTTTAGTGCGAAAATGGAGGTATGCCAAGTTCCTCTTTCATCTTGGGGAATAGGTAATAGTCAGAGGGTGCTAAATCAGGTGAATATGGTGCATGCTCAACCATTTGGAAACCACATTCCTGAATGGCAGCCATGGCAACAGTGGACTTGTGTGCTGGAGCATTGTCCTGATGGGAGAGCACAGCTAATCAGTAATGACAGCTTGCCACGCCTTGTATCCTTGATTTCTTCATGAAGCTGCCTCATGTTTCCACCGTTTTAACTGTTGTTTTGTCTCAGGTTCGAAGTGGTGAACCCATGTTTCGTCAACAGTTACAAACTGCTTGAGAAACTTCTCCTGATCCCGCTCAAACATGGCAAGGTTTTCCCTGGATATGTTGCACTAAACTCGTTTCTGGTCAAGACTCAGAAGTTTTGGGACCCATCTGGCAGAAACATTTGTCATTTACAAATCATTATGGATAATTGCATGGACTCGTTCCTGTTATATACCCAGCTGTGTAGTTATGTACTGCTGTGTAATTCGCCGATCTGCCATAATTATATCATGGATTTTACTGATGGTGTCCTTTGAGGTGACAGTTGGTGGCCTGCCAGGACGGGGGGTCATCTTCAAGACTCTACCGCGTTTAAAAAACAGTGGTCCATTTTTATGCCTTCAAAGCTAGGCTTTTGTCCGGAGTATATTTCCTTTGTCACATCAGCTACGGATACCAAATTTGGTGTGTGAGTTGATCTTGGGATGGCTGAGTGTCGTGTACCATTTTCAGGTCACTGTGACCTTGACCTGTGACCTCAATTTTACAAAAAGCTTGTCCGGAGCATATTTCCTATACCTTACCACCTACGGATTCCAAATTTAGTGTGTGAGTTCATCTTGGGATGGCGGAGTGTCGCGTACCATTTTAAGGTCACTGACCTTGACCTTAAACCTCGATTTTACAAAAAGCTTGTATACCTTACCAGCTACAAAAACCTTGTCCGGAGTATATCTCCTATACCTTACCAGCTAAGGATTCCAAATTTGGTGTGTGAGTTCATCTTGGGATGGTGGAGTGTCGCGTACCATTTTCAGGTCACTGTGACCTTGACCTTGACTTTTGACCATGATTATAGAACAAGAGGGCCAGAATGACCCTGACATCGCTCACCAGACAATCAGGAGAGAAGATTTTCAAAGATTTCACTATATGTTTCTATAGTAAACTAGCCGGCCCGGGGGTGGGGCAAATTTTAATTCAGAAAGAATAAATTAATCTATACTTATGTTCAAAATTTCAGATATTTTCATTACATCTTCATGAGTTCATATTATTATTCATATCTTATCTTAAGATTGATGTACTTTTACCCCTTCCCCTGTTCTATGTTTATTCAAAATTTCAATACCTAGTGAATATTCATGGACAAAATAGTTGTAATGAACTATGGAAAGTGGGACAGTATAGCCATTTCAGAAAGTAAAGAAACATATTTCAAATTCAATTGACAAACAGATCAGACCCTGATCAGACAGCTGCTATAGGAGCCGTCTGATTTGGTCTGTTCTGTTTGCAAATGCATGAAAAGTCATTTATATGAGGGAAAGGCTTAAGTAAACATATTATAAGTGCATGTATATTGTACACAAAATAAAAATAATTTAATGCAATTTGCACTATATTATATCATAAGCAAATACAGCAGATTGATCAGATGGCTACTACATGAGCCATCTGATCTGGGTCTACTCTGTTTGCAATGGTGTAGCAATGCATATTTATGGAGTAAAGGGTTAATTGTTCTATTTACAGGTCAGATCTAATTTGCAACTGCCATTATCCAGAAGGGAGGCAATCCAGTTGTAAAGGGAGATGTATGCTTAAAATAGCCAGCTAAAAATAGACACTGCTCTCCAAGATGCAATAGAACACTTGAATTTGTATTAAGCTTAACTTCACAGCAGATACAGTTATGGGATATATATTGATAGCTGGCAGCTTAATGCAGGGCATAGATATGGAAAAAAGCTTTAAGAGTTTTCTGCATTTTGAGTATTATCCACAAAGTTTTCTCAATCTAAAATGAGTGTGTGTAATTTGTCTAAACACAATTTCTACTCTACTGATCAGGCTAAGGGTGATTACCAAAACCAGCAAGTCCTATCAGAGCACTGGATTAGGAAAACTTTAACCTGTAGAACCTTTAGACTGTAGATGTGAAAAAGTATATATACACAGGGCAGGGCCAATTTTAACCTCAGAACTATGATATTAACAAAGCTCATAAAGGCATGCTAAGTTAATCTATACAACAAATATCTAAGCTCTGGGACATGTAGTTTTGACAAGAAGAGTTCCAAAGTTTTTCCTATGCATATATAGTGATCCCATGGGCTGTTTATGCAGTCAGCTAAAACAAACTGTCAATCCCTGGGGTGGGGCCAATTTTGACCCTAGGGGCTTAATTTATATAAATTTTGTAGAAGACCTGAAGTTGAAGCTATGTGCCAAATATGAAAGCTGAGAACCTTCTAGTTTGAGAGGAGAAGAATTTCAAAGTTTTCACTATATGTTTCTATTGAAAACTGAAAACCCCTGGGGCAGGGCCAATTTTGACCCCAGGGGCATAATTTATATAACTTTTGTAGAGAACCTACAGATGATGCTATGTACCAAAGATGTAAGCTGAGAACCCTGTAGATTCAGAGGAGAAAATTTTTAAAGGTTGAAATTGTTGACGCCCGACAACGGACGACGGACATCAGGCGATCACAAAAGCTCACCCTGAGCACAAAAGTGCTCTGGTGAGCTAAAAAGCTTGTCCGGAGCATATCTCCTATACCTTACCAGCTGCCTATTCCAGATTTGGTGTGTGAGTTCATCTTGGGATGGCAGAGTGTCGCGTACCATTTTCAGGTCACTGTGATCTTGACCTTGACCTTTGACCTCGATTTTACAAAAGGTTGTCCGGAGAATATCTCCTATACCTTATCAGCTACGGATTCCAAATTTGACCCTGTGTCTTTTTAGCTCACCAGAGCACAAAGTGCTCAGGGTGAGCTTTTGTGATCGCCTGATGTCCGTCGTCCGTCGGCGTGCGTCGTCAGTCGTCAACAATTTGAACCTTTAAAAATCTTCTCCTCTGAATCTACAGGGTTCTCAGCTTTCATCTTTGGCATATAGTATCATCTTTAGGTCCTCTACAAAAGTTATATAAATTATGGCCCTGGGGTCAAAATTGGCCCCGCCCCAGGGGTGCCTTGTTTCCAATAGAAACATATAGTAAAACTTTGAAAATCTTCTCCTCTGAAACCAGAAGGTTCTCAGCTTTCATATTTGGCACATAGCATCATGTTCAGGTCCTCTACAAAAGTTATATAAATTATGGCCCTGGGATCAAAATTGGCCCCGCCCCAGGGGTGGGCAGTTTTCAATAGAAACAAATAGTGAAATCTTTGAAAATCTTCTCCTCTGAAACTGGAATTCTCTCAGCTTTTATATTTGGCACAGAGCATCGTGTTCAGGTCCTGTACAAAAGTTATATAAATTATGGCCCTGGGGTCAAAATTGGCCCCACCCCAGGGATGGGCAGTTTTCAATAGAAATAAGTAGTGACATTTTTGAAAATCTTCTCCTCTGAAACCAGAAGGTTCTCAGCTTTCATATTTGGCACATAGCATCGTGTTCAGGTTCTCAACAAAAGTTATATAAATTATGGCCCTGGGGTCAAAATTGGCCCCGCCCCAGGGTTGGGCCATTTTCAATAGAAACAAATAGTGAAATCTTTGAAAAATCTTCTTCTCTAAAACTGGAATGCTCTCAGCTTTCATATTTGGCACATAGCATCATGTTCAGGCCCTCTACAAAAGTTATATAAATTATGCCCCTGGGGTGAAAATTGGCCCCGCCCCAGGGGTGCCTTGTTTCCAATAGAAACATATAGTAAAACTTTGAAAATCTTCTCCTCTGAAACCAGAAGGTTCTTAGCTTTCATATTTGGCACATAGCATTGTGTTCAGGTTCTCTACAAAAGTTATATAAATTATGGCCCTGGGGTCAAAATTGGCCCCGCCCCAGGGGTGTGCAGTTTTCAATAGAAACAAATAGTGAAATCTTTGAAAATCTTCTCGTCTGAAACTGGAAGGGTCTCAGCTTTCATATTTGGCACAAAGCATCGTGTTCAGGCCCTATACAAAAGTTATATAAATTATGGCCCTGGGGTCAAAATTGGCTCCGACCCAGGGGTGGCAGTTTTCAATAGAAACAAATAGTGAAATCTTTGAAAAATCTTCTCGTCTGAAAATGGAAGGGTCTCAGCTTTCATATTTGGCACATAGCATCGTGTTCAGGTTCTCTACAAGAGTTATATAAATAATGCCCCTGGGGTCAAAATTGGCCCCGCCCCAGGTTTGGGCAGTTTTCAATAGAAACAAATAGTGAAATCTTTGAAAATCTTCTCCTCTGAAACTGGAAGGTTCTCAGCTTTCATATTTGGCACATAGCATCATGTTCAGGTCCTCTGCAAAAGTTATATAAATTATACCCCTGGGGTCAAAATTGGCCCCGCCCCAGGGGTGGGCCATTTTCAATAGAAACAAATAGTGAAATCTTTGATAATATTTTTCTCTGAAACTGGGAGGCTCTCAGCTTTCATATTTGGCACAGAACATCATGTTCAGGTCCTCTACAAAAGTTATATAAATTATGCCCCTGGAGTCAAAATTGGCCACGCCCTAGGGGTATCCAGTTTTCACTAGAAACATATAGTAAAAACTTTGAAAATCTTCTGGTCTGGAACTGGAAGGTTCTCAGGTTTCATATTTGGCACATAGCATCATGTTCAGGTCCTCTACAAAAGTTATATAAATTGTGCCGCTTGTCTTAAATTTTCTTCACTTGAGGTCCTCTAGAAAAGTTACATAACTTATGCCTCTTGGGTCAAAATTGGCCCTTGCCAGGGCTGGCTAGTTTTCTATAGAAACACATAGTGAAAACTTTGACAATCTTCTCCTCTGATTGTCTGGTGAGCGATGTCAGGGCCTTTCAGGCCCTCTTGTTTTTAAATCGTTAAGAATTTACCCAGGATCTGTTTTTAACGTTGACAATCAACCCCAGGGTACTTTTTAACGTTGAGAATGACCTAGGGTCCTTTTTAACTAAGTTTCGACCCCCGGCTCTTTTCTTAGCTATCATAATCATCAAAGGTTCTGTTTTTAATGTTAAGAACTAACTCCTGTGTCATTTTTAACAGCATCAAAATTTCATGTAACACCTGCATTACATTGTATTGTTTTTCCGCCAAAATGCATTTCGGTGTAAAACACTTTGGGGGCATTTGTTACCCATGACAACTCTCTTGTTTCACCATGCTATAACATGGGGCATGCTCCCCTAATGTAGCTACCATGTCCTCATGAATCTCCTTAGGTGATAAGCCTTTGAGGCCAAGGTATTGAATAATCGTGTGATGGCCAATATTGTCCATTTGCTTAGAAGTACTCATAGTAAGTAGCTTTGAGAATCAAATTCTGGCAAATAATGGAGAGAAAAAAATCCTTCTAACACCTTTTCTACACGGACATCAAATGGTATGTTTATAAGTAGTCTGTTTCTACCCCAGGCCACAGACTTATCAATCACCCCTCTTATAACCTCTTACGGTATGATCACAGAAAATGAACACAGCAACCTCTTCCGGTAAAATCACAGAAAGTCAACACAGCAAATGGAGGACTTATGATTTTATTCTTCAGGAAGTAAGAAATGATCCATACTAAAAGACAAATCTGTCAAAGTGTTATATGAAGTGTGGTGCTGGACAATGAGTGCTTAAGACATGTAAACAGTGTAGACCATGATAAGATACTGGTCAACACTTCGTTACTTATTAGTATCTTATCAAGCAGTAGAACCCCTCTAAACCAGAATTTTATTAAAGAACAATTTAAGTCTGTTTAGATAGGTGGCTGCTTAATGCATGGTGAAAATCATTCAGAAAGCTCTAGGAGCTTTCTGCAAGACTTTCAACCTGTATTAAGCTACCATCTGAAAGCCGGCTTTGACACTAATTATAACGTCCGGTTTAGAGACGTTCTACTATAGTTCTGCAAAGAGTGCAAACCCTAATCAGGCATCTGAAATGCTAGTTCTAATCTGGTTCTACACTTTTTGCAAAACAAAATGCCCTTTTTCTCATGTGCCAATCAAAATGCAGTAAAATACCAAAACTGACACTCCATAACTTCCAAGGCCATTTTGGCAGATTATTTTCGAATAAACTGTTGCTAAAATGATTAAAGATCTAAAATGATTGAAACTCAGCACACATTGTCTTTTTTTTTTCTTTTACAACTGTTTTTTTTTCTTCAAATACATAGATAATATACCAGCATAATAAGTATAAAACATCCAACACTTGAGTTACAAGCAGATGTAACAATATCTAGAATAAGACTTCAAAACAACCTGTCTGTGGAGTAACCCTTTACTGCGCACCCTTTACTCCCATGAATATTCATGTACAAATTATGAGTATTAACCCATTCCCTCATAGGTTATTTTTAGATCCAACCACTTTGAATGAATCTCCCGAAAAGGAGCATTAACTAGAGAAAAGGTAATTTTTTCAGAATTTTGTAGATTGAAACCATTGTGATAAATAGAGCATTTGCTTCCACAGGAGCAAATGCTCTATTTATCACAATGGTTTCAACAGGTGACTTTTGCAGAGGCGTCAATATGAGGGAATGGGTTAATTAGTTCAATTTCTATAATGACACATTAACCCATTACCTCCTAGGCTATTTTTAAACCAACCTATCTAAATAAATCTACTGAAAAAAGAGCATTTACTAGACAAAAGGAAAATTTAGAATTGTGTAGTTCTAAAACCATTGTGATAAATAGAGCATTTGATCCTATGGAGCAAATGCTCTATTTATCACAATGGTTTAAAATAAAGACTTTTACAGCGGCATCAATATGAGGGAATGGGTTAATCCATGAATATTCAGTAGGTATTGAAATTTGGAATAAATATTATATAGAATAGGGAAAGGGTTAATATTTATAGGCGTATGAGCAAAAGTTTTGGTCCTGGTAAATCCTGTAATATCAGCACTATATAATTCCATGAGCAAACAGAGTAGACCCTGATCAGAGGGCTCCTACAAGAACTCTGATCTGGGTCTACTGTTTGCAAAGGCGTATCTATGGAGTAAAGGGTTAACTCTATTCAATAACCAACAAACTTGGTCTGCAGATACACATACCAGATGAACTGAACCAGAGTGTAGTTACAACAAACAAACAAACACCTACTGCTCACTTATTTTGTTCTGTCGTATTGACAAAAGGTCATAGTAAAAGCTATTAGAAATAATGTGTTTGCATTTCATTTTAGTGTTTTTGAATCAATTATTGTGCATACAGGTGGGAAGTAATGATGCGTTGGTATGTTTTATTTTTAAGCTGTGTAAAACAATCACCAAACTTGAGAAAGAAAAAACGATATATAGAGTAAATACATGTAGAATACAGGATATTAACCCTTTCCCTGTTCTATGTTTATTCCAAATTTCGATACCTGCTGAATATTCATGGAAAAATAATTATAATGAGAACTGGCAGGTGGATAAATGTAGCTATTTTAGAAAGTAAAGACACAGTTCTTTCAAATTCTATGAGCATACAGAGCAGACCCTGATCAGACGGCTCCTCTAGGAGCCGTTTGATCTGGGTCTACTCTGTTTGCAAATGCGTGAAAACACGTTTATATGAGGGAAAGGGTTACTGTTGGAATAATACTTTCAGCATTTTGCCCTGACAACGCTCAGTTAAAACTGTTAAAATACAAAATATATCTACCTGTATATTAATCTTGAATCTGGTAAAAAGACCTTTATATTTACTCTTTCTACATTGCATTTTCTCCTTGATAGAATATTTCTACATAAATTCTGCTTTTCCTTTAATTCAGTCACCTTAGCAACAATTGTTTACATCTCACCTCCTCTAAATCTGAAGATAATCACCTCCATTAAACAAAAAATTATTTCCAACAATTCTTAATTCAAAAGATTAACAGAAAATATAGCATATTTCCCTATTTACATATGTACAGTTAAGATATACATGTACACTTAATTCTTTTGTACACATTTGTGTTTAGCCCTTTGAACACTGATTTTTTCAGAGTGAAACTGTCCATCCATACAGTATGAGAGGGTACAACTTGTGAAAGGATTTTGAATGACATACAGTGCAGACCTGGATCAGAAGGCTCTTCTAAGAGCCCTCTAATCTGGGTCTACATTGTTTGCATACAACAAAGCACTTGTTTTACGCATTCAAAAGGTTACTTGTGTGTCTAGGCTGTTACACAACAATCATTCTCAATTTCTAGGCAAGACAACCCCCCCCCCCCCCCCCACCCCTACATAATATAGTACTTGAATTCATTTGACTTGCAAACACAGTAAAACCTCTTTAAACTGGACTTTCAAATTAGTATCATTGTTGATCTTTAAGACAGGTGGCAGCTTAATGCAGGGTGAAAGTGGTGCAGAAAACTTCCCAAGGAGAATCCAGCATGACTCTCTTCACCATTTCACCATGCATTTAAGCAGCCTACTGCTGAAAAAGATCTGAATTGTTTTCAACTAGAAGTGCGGTTTGGAGAGGGTTTACTGTAAACATAATCTCATATGCACGGTTACGCAGTTCAACTGAGGCATATTGTACATTTACTTTCTTTCAACAATTTGCCTTGACATTTGCATTTGCAAACAAAGTAGACCCAAATTAACCCTTTCCTCCATAAATACGCCTTTCTACGCCTCTGTAAAAGTCACTTTTTGAAACCATTGTGATAAATAGAGCATTTGCTCGTAAGGAGCAAAATTAATGCTCTATTCATCACAATGGTTTCAGAATTACAAAATTCTAAAGTTTTCCTTTCCTCAAGTAAATGCTCCTTTTCGGTAGATTTATTCAAAGAGGTTGGATCTAAAAATAGCCTATGAGGGAATGAGTCCCATTGGAGCTGTCTGATCAGGGTATACACCTATGCACAAGAAATAATATTGATCTGATTCTACAGTGTCTACAACAGTTAAAAGTATTCATGTGTTCATATGCCAATATAAAAATCAGCTGATCAATTCCATAGTCATTTTCTCTTAACCCTTTACTCCATAAATATGCTTTTCTACGCCTTCGCAAACAGAGTGACCTATTAGGCTCCTATAGTAGCTGCCTGATCAGGGTCTGCTCTGTTTGCTTAAGAAATAGTATAGATAGGATTCAAAGGCCAACATTCCTGTGTCATTATTTAAAATTAACTAATTCATATTCATGATATCCAGATGAGATGCCAAATAATTTAACCCAAGACTGATCAGACAGTTCCAACTCAGTCTGCAAAGGCATAATTATGGAGTAAAGGATTAAATAGTATAGGTACAGCTGTTTTGCGCTAAGCTCTGAACACTTTCCTCCATGAATATTCATTTAAGGAATAATGACATCATGAATATTTATTACAATGTAGATTAATTTGTTATATTAGAACATAGACAAAGGAATTTTTGGCCAGGCAGAAACTGTACAATCATATGTCTATATATAATAAGCAAACAGAGCAGACCCTGGGTCTACTCTGCAAAGGCGTAGCAAGGAGTATTTATGCCTAACTGACAACGATGTGCTGAAGCTCATGGTAAATTTAGAAACATTCTCTGACAAAGGGGTCTTAACCATTTACTTCATGAATATTCATGTAAGAATCATTAATATTAAATAGTTTTTAAAGGACACATAATCACAGGAATCTGTGGCCATGGCAGAAACAGATGCCATGGTGTCAAACCTGGTGGCTTGTCTTGAACTACACTATTTCCAAGGCAGTAGCTTTTTGGTCAACTTCAACCACTAACAGTGATCATAGACCCTTTTGTGGTGTAGCAGCTGAACTGGATCTTCAATGTTAGCCATGTCCAAGTGTCTGCTTTTGTCTCTGGGACTTTAACCCATAAGTTATGTAAGAAACAACCCTTTCTTCCATGAATATACATGTTAGAAATGATGATATCATATTAATTAGATTAAATTTTAAAATGATTTATTAACACAAACTTTAAAATTGAATTAGATCTATGTTATGTTATTCTATAAGCTAATTGAGCAGACCTTGATCTGAGTCTACTCTGTTTGTAAAGGTGTAGAAAGGTGTATTCATGGAGTAAAGGGATAATTACTGTATGAATATGATTAACCCATTCCCACTTAGGCTATTTTTAGACCTAATCTCTTTGAAAAAGTCTACCCAAAAGGAGAATTTACTACAGAAAAGAAAATATTTAGAATGTGTAGTATTGAAACCATTCTGATAAATAGAGCATTTGCTCCTATGGTTTACAGAGGCGTCAAAAGGCTTAAATATACGGTAATGGGTTAAGCTGAATATGTACAATGGCATACTTGCCCATTGCAGGAATTGTAGAATCTTATCTATATTATATCACAATGAAACAGAGCAGACCCTGATCAGACAGCTCCTATAGGAAACAGAGCCGACCTAGATCAGATGGCTCCTATAGGAGATGTCTGAGCAGGGTCTACTCTGTTTGCAAAGGCATCAAATGACATGTCTATCAGGGTTAACTCATTTCCTTTTGCATTCATGGCAAAAGGAGTCCTATACAAAACCCTTTACCTGTTCAATATTCATGTAAGAAATAATGAATATGTATTAGCAGAATTTTTATAGTGTAATCTTTTCAAGGAATATTTTTGCTTTGCCAAAACTGTAGAAACAAATCTATAGTATGTCAAAAGCAAACAGAGCAGACCCTGATCACGGCTCCTATAGGAGCTTTCTGATCTGGGTCTACTCTGCAAATGTGTGAAAAGGTGTTTATATGAAGGAAAGAGTTAATTCAATAAAATTGACATTCCTATCCCTGACAACCATATTTACAACCTAACACGTTCCTCATGATTAAATGTTTTTAATTGTTTCCAGATACAGCTGTTAATAAGCCATACAAAGGCATGGTACACTATTATTTACACATCAGCTATATATATATAAATTTCATTGGATATTTTGCTAAAAATAAGTGTCACTTGCCAAACTCTTTACTCCATGAATATTTATGTAAGAAATAAATGGCATCATCAATATCAATTAGAATATTTTTTATAAGGCGTAAGAAAACCGAAATTGTTGGCCATAGAAGGATTTGTAGCGTCAGATCTAAAACATGGCCTGATCATACAGCTCCTATAGGAGCTCTCAGAGATCTGGGTCTACTCTGTTTGCAAAGTTGTATTCATGGAGTAAAGGGTGAGTGTGACAAGATTTACAACAAATTGGGCCAAAATTAATCATTCCTGATTCATTAGTTATGTCATAGTACTGGCCTTAATTGGGTTTTTTCCTTTTTTAACCCTTTACTCCATGGATACCACTTTGCAGAAAGAGTAGACCCAGTTCAGATGGCTTCTGTGGGAGCATTCTGATCAGGATCTGCTCTGTTTGCTTATGAAATAATACAGATATGATTCTATAGTTTCAGCCATGGCCAAAAATTAGTGTTCATTTGTCATTACATGTATTCAAATTCAATTAATATTCATGGAGTAAAGGGCTAAGGAAAGCTCCCTATTTCAGTGTTCACAATTTCATACTTTTTTTTTCTAAACATTTATTCATTTAATTCATTCATTACCATTTCATTTACTCATATATCATTTAGACACAACCATCGCATTTATTCATATATCATTTAGACACAACCATCGCATTTATTCATATA
Organism: Azorinus chamasolen; assembly: GCA_963576725.1. Taxonomy (NCBI): domain Eukaryota; kingdom Metazoa; phylum Mollusca; class Bivalvia; order Cardiida; family Solecurtidae; genus Azorinus; species Azorinus chamasolen. Next base: position 8,460,766 of record OY755251.1, on the reverse strand, counting down.
TCATTTCGACACAGTATACATGTATAAGCAACCACAAAAACGTGTTTAACACATTCAAGACATGAAAGGGAACAAATTTCTTTGTACGTTACTGCACAAGTGAACATTTATGACATTTTCATCTTAAATACAAAGTCTCCATTTTGTGTTTTCTAATTTTTTCTACAACATGTACCTTTCTTACCCTAAATATTCAGACAGATACACTTAGGCCGACAGTGTAGACCCAGAAGGAGCACAGTCTAATCAGGGTCTGCACTATTTTCTACCATGGTGTCAAAGTATTTACCCTTTAGTTCAAACAGAGCTTACCCAGATCAGATGGCTCATGTTTGGTGCCGTCAATCAGCATCTGCTCTGTTTGCTTATAAAATAACATACAGTAAAACATGTTCATTTACTGCACATAGGAGTCTTAAATAGCAGCTGGTTGCTTAATGCAGGGCAAAAGTAAAGCAGAAAGCTTTCTGCATTACTTTTGACCTGCATTAAGCTACCACCTGCTTTACAAACACATAATTAGACTTCTTTTTGATGGCAGCTTAAGACAGGTTCTACTGTACTTATATAGTTTCTGCCGTGGTAAAAAAAATTTCTCTTTTGTCAGGATGACATTATAAAAATTCAGCTCCGATTTACTGCTGATGTGAATATTCAGAGTTAAGGGCTATTCAACTTTACAAGCTGCTGGAGAGGGGAATAAGGGGTCCGAATACTTAGAGTAAGTAAGATATTGCCTTACTACATATGCATTATCACAAAAATCTTGATACGATCACATAGTATAATCTCATAGAGAAAGTTTCACCAGGGTCCATGCTTATAAAGCTTTTAGTTGAGTCTGAGTTTCGTTCTCAGGCTTTTGATTGGTCAGATTTGAGTTCTCAAGCTTTTGATTGGTCAGATTTGAGCCAAAGGCTCAAATCTGACCAATCAAATGCTTGAGAACGTTCTCAGACTCAACTAAAAGTTTTATAAGCATGGACCCAGGTGCCTCAGACAGAGGTCAGAGGTCAGATTCACCAGGTGTCTCAGACAGAGGTCAGATTTAACCCTTTACTCCATGCATATTCATGTAAGAATTAATGACATCATGAATATTAATGAGATTATTTCTCTAATGGCATTACACAGGATATTTTGGCTCGGATAGAAACTCAAATCAAATCTATATTCTGCCAAGTGCAAACAGAGCCGATCCTGATCAGATGGTTCCAAAAGGAGCCGTCTGATCTGGGTCTACTGTTTGCAAATACGTGAAAATGTGTTTATGTGAGAGAAAAGGTTAAAACAAATTTTTTATTCATAATTGACCCGAGTCTTGCATGAATATTCATCAAGGAAAAGGTTAAATAATTTTATAATTATTTTCCTACTCTGGTTAACATCCAACCTACTCATCCCATACTAGACACAGTATTCTATTATCATCACAAAGTAATGGAAAAATGGCTAAAGTCAAACTTAATCACTTTGAGCGAGAGAACAGACTGGTAAATAGGCCAAATATTAATGAGAAAACAGTTTTGAGTTAAGGATGTATAATTATTCAATTGAGCAAAAAATGTTTTCAAGATATAGAAAAAAAACAACCGTGCATATTGTTTTCCAGATTAATTTGTCCGAAATCTCTGATTTGATATTAATTCCATGTTAGACCTTCTCTCCAGGCCTGTACTGTTCAGTTTCCCTATGTTCTTGTTTAAACTCAAAACAAAACTCGATAAAGATGCATATCTAACCCTTTACTCCATAGATGCTGCTTTACAAACAGAGTAGACCTAGACCAGACAGATTTTGTAACACATGTCTGATTATGATCTGCTGTTTGCTTATGGGATAAGGCAGATCTGATTCTACATTTTCTGTCAAAGCATTTCAGTGTCATATGTCAGTAAAAAAAATCCCCTAATTATTATTCATAAAATTATTATTTCTCACAAAAATATTCATTAACCCATTACCTCATAGGCTATTTTTAGATCCAACCACTGAATAAATCTAGCAAAAAGGACTATTAATTGGAGAAAAGGATTTTTTTTTTAAAAAAATTGCAGTTTGAAACCATTGTGATAAATAGAGCATTTGCTCCTATGGAGCAAATGATCTATTTATCACAATGGTTTCAAGAAGTGACTATTACAGAGGCATAGAAAGGCATATTTATGGAGGTAAGGGTTAAGTAACGGGTTAAATTTTGGTTCAACTAACAACTTAACTAAGCCTCAAGTTCAAGTCTAAAAATGTGTTGGTGACATCACATACCAGAATCAGTGGCCTTGACAAAATCTAGCTCTCTTTTTCTCCACAAAACCCTACCTTGTGACCAATCTTTAGAATGACCTCGAAGAGATGATTCCAAAGAGTGGTCATAATATAGGCTTTGGTGGAGAAATAATGATTTCAGTTTTTAAATATGAGCCTTTATCCATAGCGTTGCAGAATAAATTATAATATTCTAGAACCATTACTGGACTAGCATTGCGACATGAATGGACTAGATACATTGAAATGTGCGAACAGAAGTAATGCCCCATTAGAAAATACATGCAGCCAGTTTAAGTACATGTAGTAGTCTATAATTCTGTATGCAAGGTTTTTAACCCTTAACCAGATACAGGTGGTTACTTCTTACATGAATATTCAACAGAAAAAGTTTTAAAAGTATCTTATATATGCCTCAATGTACAGTAGAACCTGTCTTAACCCTTCTCTTGCTGAATTTTAAAATACATGTCTTCTTCTTTACACATGCCCTGTTGTATAATTACATATATCTTCACTGTGTACAAGTATTTCGCTGTGCAATTACTGCTGTGGAGTGTACTGGTTGCACAATCAACTTGTAAATAGTGCAGACCCTGATGAGACAGCTCCCGCAGGAGCTGTCTCATCTGGGTCTTCACTATTTACAGGTAGGTATATTGACGTGAATAGCAAGCGAAGAGTTAAGTGGCAATCAGAAAGGGGTCTAATTATGGGTCTATAAGGCAGGTGGTAGCTTGATGCAGGTTAAAGGTAATGCGTTACTTTTCCACTGCATCAAGCTACCACCTGCCTTACAGGCTCTAATGTAGCTCCATTTTGCCCTGAATCAAGCAACCCACTTGCTGTTTAACACTCGTATGTTCAATAAATGTATGGCCACTTAAGACATGTTCTACTGAATATTCATGGACAAAATAGTTGTGATGAAATACGGAAGGTGGAACACTGTAGCCATTTTAGAAACTGGAGAAACAGATCTTTCAAACTGCACTAGCAAACAGAGCAGACCCTGATCAGACGGCTCCTATAGGACCCGTCTGATCTGGGTTTACTCTGTTTGCAAATGCTTGAAAACACGTTTATATGAGGGAAAGGGTTAAGACATGTTCTTCTGTATACATGTATACTTCATTTTACATCTTCATGCCTGATGTGATTAGACAACAAAAGATGCCACAGGCATCAGTTTTGATCTAAATATAATGGCATTATCTCACAATTTTCAGTGACTGCAATACCGAAAGAGACAAATGTCTTATTTCTTTATTACAGGCATTTAATTGTTTAACCCTTTACCTGATGAATATTCATGAATAAATAATGACCTTACAAATATTCACTAGCTGAAAAGAACCTGATCAGATGGCTCCAATAAGATCTGGGTCTACTCTGTTTGCAAAGGCGTTAAAAGGTGTACCTATGAGGTAATGGGTTTAACCTACTCATAAATATGATAAAAATTAACTCTCATGCAAGATACTTGGAATTCAAATGTATTCTTAACACGATTATTTGGAAATATCTAAAGTAAGGAATGAAAAAAATCAGTTTATGTGCTTTATGCTTTTATTCTGATAAAATACAAGTCTTAATGACTGGCAATGTCAAAAAGTTTAACCCTTTCCTTCATGTTAATGCTTTTTACAAGCCTTTTCAAACAGAGTAGATCTATATCAGAGGGTTCCTGTAGGAACCATCAGATCAAGGTCTTCTCTGTTTGCAAAGGTGCAGAAAGGCGTATTTAAGGAGTAAAGGGTTATTAAGATTAATTCTTATAATAGCATATGGATACCAGAATATTTGGTCAAGGTAGAAAGTGTAGGATTATATCTATGTAATTCCATAAGCAATCACTGAACAGACCATGTTCAGACGGTTCATACAGGAGCTGTCTCATCTTGGTCTAATCTGCAAAGGCGTGAAAAAAAGCGTTTACATTAGGTAAAGAGATAAAGGATAAACATTAGTGTCTGAGAGCAGGTGAAAAGTAAAGCCAAAAGCTCCCATAAGGGAGCTTTCAGTATAACAATCATTTTGCATTGAGCTACCACATGCCTTAAAAGATTCAGGATTAGATTTTTCTGAATGGCCGTTTCAGAAGTTATTTTGCTATAAACATGCGATGAGAATGGTTCATTTCGTTGTATAACTCATGTCATGTCCCTATCTAGTGAATGAAATGTTCATAATGTACAATTAAGAATACTACTTCAAACATATTCGCCAAAGAATTTCAAGAATATTATTTTTTCTCTGTTTAAGATCTTTAAACCAAAACAGCTTACAAAGTCATTTAAATTTTGTTTATTTGTTTGTTAAATACGTAATCTAATTACACGAAGAAATGAGAATTTCTCTCAAAGACATTTTTCAGCTTCTATCAACGACATGTTTTAGCAATATGGATCCAAACAAGTAAACTTTGCTGAAACAAGAGCATGTGGCATGCTTACATTCTTCTGTTACTACAATAAAACACTTTATCCTTTCTCTTCATAGATACACCTTTTAATGCCTAGGCAAACAGATCTATGACATAGCATACAGAGCAGACATTGATCAGACAGATGCTACAGGAGCCATCTGATTTTGGTCTACTCTGTTTGAAAAGACGTAAAAAGGAATATCTATGAAGTAAAAAATTACACTGTTAGAAAAAGAAAACATCATGAGAATTACCCTAGACAGTCGAGGGCCGAGAAATCAAATCACATGGAATGAAGGTCAATAGCTATTTATACCAGATGATAGAGCAAGTTTAACCATATGTTAAACATATTTACAGGCACAGTAAAACCTAGCTAATCCATACACTTGAGTCATTATCGGTCTTTTAAAAAGTTGGCAGCTTAATGCAGGGTGAAAGTCATGCAGAAAGTTCGTCTTGGAGCTTTCTGCATGACTTTCACCCAACATTAAGCAACAACTCTCTAAAAAGGTTCTCAGTTTTTCTTAACCCATTACTCCATATATATGTTGTTCTATGCCTTTGCAAACAGAGTAGACCAAGGTGAGATGGCCCAAGTAGGAGCCATCTGATCAGGGTCTTTCCTGTTTGCTAATGAAATAACATATAGATATATTTCTACAGTTTCTGCCATGGCCAAAAAATTCCTGTGTTCATGTGCCCTTAAAAAAAATCAATCTAATTGATATTCATGATGTCATTATTTCTTACATGAATATTCATGGAGTAAAGGGCTAACTTAAAATTCAGATTTGTAAGGTTTCACTGTATATCATATTAGAATGAGAATCTATGGGAATCAGATTTAAATACAGTAGTTTTCATACTATTGTGATGGCGAAAAAGAAAGCGGCTAAGACTCGGATTTTGATGGCACAAAGATAACATATGTACGCATTTTGCGGTAACTATTTCTGTCTTAACCATGGACAAAAAAAATACCATGAAAAAAAAAGAGAGAAAAGATTTAAGTATTGAAAAGCAGAGGTATAAAAAGTCTGCAAAACATAAAATACATATGAGCCACACCACAAGAAGAGATGCCATTGAATTTATAAACCATGCAGACCAAGTCATCATAGCACCTAATCTGGATCTACACTTCCTCACAATCACCAGTACCTGCAATATTATGCTAGTTAATCTAACACACATTGCAGACTAGTCATCTCAACAAGGATGCCTGGTCAAGTTCTGCACAACCAAACCCCCCACAAACCTATCTTTTCCAATGGTGCAGCTCATATTGGAGCTATATATCTATAGGTCATATCTCAAATACTGAAAATCATCATTTCTCCACTAAACCATACATAGGGTTAGATGAAGAAATAAAGGAATCACGGTATCAAACCTGAACACTACATACAGCAAGGAATGACAAGATTATTGTCCCAGCCAAGATGATGAATGATGTGTACGTCTTAAATGGCATTTATGAATGGCCTTTTTTTTTACACGGACTTCTGCATCAGAGGTCCAGATAAGATGCACAAATTAAAACATTATCAAGAATAACTTCTTTATTTTTCTCCATCAAACCCTATGTTATGACCACTCTTTAGAATCATCTCTTTGAGACGATTCTAAAGAGTGGTCATAACATAGGGTTTGGTGGAGAAATAACGATTTTATTTTAGTACGTGCCTTTATCTGTTGCTCTTCATTGACATGAGAATGTTAAAATCTATAACAATACATATCCTCTTTTCTCTCCTAAGATAAAGCTAAGATTTTATCCCATTCCCTAATTAGCATTTGCCAGGACGCAAATGACTCTACATCGGTTGATTTTACTCAACTTGATGATAAATTTAATGTGTTCTCAACAACATGATATTAGGATGTGCTGTTAAACCTTACACAAGACATTCTGTTGGTATAACAAGCCTATCCAAAAGTCAGCTAGCAGAAAGAAACCATTTCCATATTAAAGCACTTAAAACATTAAACAGCTGTGAATAAAAGCAGAAGCAGACCAGTTTAAACAATTTCCATCGTTCAACACACAACATTCCTATCACATCAGCTTAACCCTTAACCTGCCGAATAATATTTCTAAATATTAATCAAACAAAAAACTGTACCGAAGTTTATCACTGAAGAAAATTACTTTTATGACTAACAGTGCAGATCCTGATCAAAGGGCTCCATTAGGAGATCTGGGTCTACACTGTTTGTAAAGGTCTTATATACTGGGTTTCGGCACTTCAGGGGTTAATCATAAACTGTTGTGACAGTTCTAACATTATTTGAATCACAGGAGTTGTGTAAATTTTCATCCGTACATGGACGGCCCTGTATGGCATATCGTATATATGTGTATATATATATTGTCTTTCATCCCAGAAGCACCTGTTTCGGATTATATTCCTGCATGAAGACTAACCAACCCCTCCATCAATTCTGAGCTTGATCCCCTCCATCTGCGGCTAGTCACTGACCACTTCAGTTCAGCCACAACGAGACACCATTCAATTTCTATCCCTTGTGCATGCAAACAGTGTGCATTTGCATCAAGGGGAACCACTCCGTCTGCCTCTCCATGAAAAAAATTTCAACTCCTTACGGAGTTGCCTTTCTTTATACAGCTGGAGCACTGTGCACTTTGAAGCCAAATGAAAAACACATTATTGCTTGAATGTCTTTCATGATGATGATGAAGGTGGTTGCTGCTGTCGTGGCTGAATGAGTTTTGCAAGAGTTTCAGGGCTAGCAGCGGCACGCAGGATGCCATTTTCGTACTCCAGCTGATTGTTCCGCTCGATCAGCTCCGCGATTTGTTCGCGAAGAACTTCCACTTCCTCCCTCACAGCGAACATAAGGTGGCTTTTCACCAAGTCCTGAAAATACAGAAAGTACAAAGTTAGTAAATGTATGTATGTATATTTCAATGTGTAATAAATCTTCTCTACGATGGCAACTTGATACTTGTCCATCTTTAACCCTTAACTTAACCCTTTCCCTGTTGAATATTCATTTCAGAAAAATGATATCATCAATATTCATGATATTTATGCCCCCATTGAGGGAGCATACAATTATGTTTTGCACCTGTCCGTCAGTCTATCTGTCCGGCAGGCTTTTATGCGCAGTTGGTACGTGCAGTTAGGTGTCACAGTTTTTTCGTTGTTTTAAATGGCACTAACCACTATAGCTAATGGCACGGATTACCACCATCCATATTTTCATTGCGCAGACGAATTGGTAGAAACAGTAGAGTCAGATCTAGTAGGATACTATTAGCAAAAAGAGCAGACCCTGATTAGACAGTTCCTACAGGTGCCACATCGGGTGACTCCTAATGGAGCCTGACCCCCTGATCAGGTCTACACTGCTTCTCAAATCCAGATCTTTTCCTTAATCCTTTCCCTGTTCTGTATTTAGGCCAAATTTCAATACCTACTGAATATTCATTAACAAAATAGTTATAAAGAAATATGCAAGATGGGCCATTGTAGACATTTTAGAAAGCAAAGAAACATATCTATCAAACTGTATTAGCAGAGTAGACCCTGATCAGACGGCTCCTCTAGGAGCCGTCTGATCTGGGTCTACTCTGTTTGCAAAATGCGTGAAAACACGTTTATATGAGGGAAAGGGTTAATTACACCCTTCCAACACGAATGTACCCTATCATAAAACACCGATGGGTCATTCCATTTTGAATGTTCAGGGTTGAAAGGGTTGGCAGTAAAATTCACTTTTATATATTTGTACACTTAGATAAATAATATTCATACATATTCATGAAGTAAACAGATTACCATTTACCTGTTAAATATTCATTTTTGAAATAATGAATATTAATTACCTATTTTTGTTATAATCTAACAAGTTTAGGCATTTTATTTTATTTTTTCTTTCATAAAAACTGTAGAATCAGATCTGTATCATGTCAAAAGCACACAGAGCAGACCCTAAAGGAGCTGTCTGGTCTGGTTCTGCTCTGTTTGCAAAGGCATGAAAAGGTTTATATGAAGAAAAGAGTTAACTTGAGTTGTTCTTAAGATCTACCATCATGACCTGACACTGAGTGTACTCGACATTGAATCTGCAACTGTTTTGTTTACAATGACAGTCATGTTGCAATGATACTGGAGAAGGGTTATTTTCTGGAAACCATCACATGCAAATGTCTGTTAGAATCAAACAGGATGTCTGGGAATTGAGCAGTGACTAACCTGGCAGGTTTGTATTGCAGTCGTGCACAACCAAACGCTGGAAATGGTCCACCATTATCTAACATTTAGCACTTTTATCCTTTTACCAGACAGAGTTACCTTTTCACGCCTTTGCAAGCAGAGTAGACCCAGATCAGATGGCTCCTGTAGGAGCCATCTGATCAGGGTCTGCTCTGCTTGCCTATTATAACTAAATCATATTCAGATCTGATTCTATATAGTGTATCATGACAAAAAAATCCATTTTAAAAATTTAACTTATTCACATTCCTGATGTCATAATTCTTACATAAATATTCATGAAGGAAAGGGTTAACTACATGCAAAGTGTGATAGACAGATGGACTAACAGACAAACAAAGGTTAGAACCATATAGATCATAAGCCTAAATCCCAAGCCCCACCCAAACCCCACTATCAAAAGTGGTGGGTGGCCCACAAAAATCAATTTGGAAAATTTCAGTAACCCAGGTTTTCCATAAACTGATGTCTATTTATAGAATTCAAAGTAAATAATAAAGCTGCCATTACGAAATTTCAGCTAGTATAAAGGGTGATAACTGCTGCACCCCACCTACCATGCTAATCCAATCAGTGGTGGATTTCAGTTTAACTCTTTACCTGATGAATATTCATAAAAGAAATACAGTAAAACCTCTCTATTACGGTCACTAAATTACATCAAGTATTTTGTGTAAAAGGCAGGTGGATGCTTAAAGCAAGGTGAAAGTAAAACAGAACGCTCCTATAGGAGCGTGAGCATTCTGTTTTACTTTCACCTTGCTTTAAGCAACCACCTGCCCAAAATACAAACTAATTATCACAATTTAGTGGTCGTTATAGAGAGGTTTTACTGTAATGATATATCATGATATATTAGCTGATATTTTACAATAGAATCATGAACAAGCAAATTTTTTATCATTGAAGAAACTGTAGAATCAGATGCATGTTATTTCATAATCAAACTGATTAGACGGCGCCTACGCTGTCCAATCCAGGTTTACCCTGTTTGCAAAGGCATCTCCACATGGTAGAGGATTAGCCCTTTACACCATAGAACTGATATGCCTTATAACACCTTGCCAACAGAGAAGACCCAGATCAGACGGCTACTACAGGAGCAGTCTTTATCCGAGTGTGCTCTGCTTGCCTATGACATGATATAGATCAGATTCTACAGCATCTTACATGTACCTGCCAAGACCAAACATTCCTGCATTTATGTTAACACTTCAACTAATTCATATCATGATGTTATCATTTCTTACACAAATATACATGAGGTAAACAGTTAATCATAAACACATTCTTTCCATATCACTACTTTTAATATCCATTAACCTTTTACTCCAAGAATATTCATATTAGGAATGATGACATCACGAATATTAATTACATTAATATTTAAAATGGCATACTGACCATTTTTTTGCCAAAAGAGAAACTATAGAATCAGATCTATATTATTTCATAAGCAAACAGAGCAGACCCTGATCAGATGGCTCCTGTAGGAGCCGTCTCATCTGGGTCTACTCTTTTAGCAAAGGCATCTAAGAAAGGACTGTATTTATGGAGTATGGGGTTAATATTCGTTAACAGTAAGCCACTTACTATGTACTGGGAGCCTTTAATCACTGCACTCATATCTTTTGAAGCAACAATGTCATTACAGAAAATCTGAAGTGTGGTCATCATAAAGCCTATCCAAGTTTCTCCTCACTCAAGTCTTAAAACTAATTCTATGTATTTTATTTCCCAATATGGTTTATTTCTACCCTTGTGTGCACTCCACTGCAACTGCCTAACTAGTGTGGGAATTTCACAGTGTATCGCTATTTATACACAGTGGGAGGAGCCATCTATACTGACCTCATCACGCTATTGACTATCCATGTACACTTACCGTTCACGGCTTACTATTAACAGTTCGATGAACTTTTTCCATGCTACGTTACTATAACCAAAAAAAATTCACAAAGTAAATCTCGAAGTAGATTTGCTTCCATTTCTATATACATATGCAACACTCACAGTGTCAAAACAGTTCAGATCCAGATGTCAAATTACTTGGCCTCTGCTCTGGACGTGAACTGTTTGTACTGGTCATCATGATAGTTTGATAAGGGCTAACAGTACACCGACCTTACCAGGCACTTTGCAATAGAAATACTGAACAGTAATGGCCATATATCCTGACATGACCTCCACCATTTATCCTAATAAACTTTTGGCAACCTTCTTGGTGGCCTTGATACAAAAATATGGAAAAACACTTGCTACATCTTTCCACATTAAACTTTTCTATCATAAAAACGCATTTTCACACATTTACAGAGTAGACCAAGATTAGACAGCTCCTGTAGGAGCTGTCTGATCTGGGTCTGCCGTGTTTGCTAATGGAATTTGATAATTCTATACTTTCCACCTTCCATAATTTCATGTTACTATTTTGTCCACGAATATTCAGTAGGTGCTGAACTTTTGAATAAACATAGAACACGGAAAGCGTTGTTTGCTATACTGGTTTGATAACTCTCCATGAATATTCATCTAAAAATAATGACATCATGAATGTTAAGTACATTAACCCTTACAACGCTGAATTTCAAATGGAATATTCCAAAATTCAAATAGGTCAAGCTTATGGTGAATATTTAGGGATGTTTTAGGTGCCCTCTCATCTGGGTCTACACTGTTTGCAAAGGACATTAGTGACTTGGGTCCCACACTTTAAGGGTTGTTTTCATAGCAAATGGATAGAGCAATTTTTGGCCATGACAGAAACTTTAGAATCATAACTATGTATATTATATCATAAGCAAACAGAGCATACCCTGATCACACGGCTCCTATAGGAGTCATCTGATCTTGGTCTACTCTGTTTGCAAAGACATATAAAGGCGTATTTATGGAGTAAAGGGTTAACCCTTTACCTGACAGATACATCCTTTCACACATTTTTGCAAACAACTTTTGCAAACATCTTTTCACCCATTTGCAAACAGATTACAGCTTTCTAATCAAGTGTCTGCTCTGTTTGCTTATGAAATAATATAGATCAGATTCTATAATTTCTGCCATGGCCAGTTTGAAAACAGGTTCTCATCCAAATCATTTTCTTAGTGAACAAGCCCATAGAATATTATGCATTTCGAAAGAATTATATTTTCATTTTTGAGGAGCATTTCGAAATAAGTCTTTTGTCAGTGATACCTTGGAAAATTTGTTAACGCAATAACTGTTGAATATTCATGTAAGAAAGGGTGACATCATCAATATTAAAAGACAATTATCAGCAAACCTGAAAAATTATTTTAATACTCTTCATAACAAGAGCTATCCGCAGACAGCGCGCTCCACTTTCTTTAGTGCTGGACAGTGTTGTGGAAGTCTAAGTCAGAAAGGGCAGATAACTATAGCAAAATTAATTTTAGGGTTATCTGCCCTTGTGGAATGGTTCCCCCTTGAAATAGTTAACACGCATACCAAATTTGACCAAATATCTTGGGACAGTTTCTGAGACATGGACCTTAACATAAATCTTAACCAACAATGAAAATTCTATGTCGAAAAAGGGGCATAATTATGGCAAAATTAATTTTAGGGTTACCTACCCTTGTGAAATGGGTTGCCCTTGTGATAGTAAACATACAAACCAAATATGAACCAAATATCTTTGATGGTTTCTGAGAAATGGACCTTAACAAAAAGGTTAACCAACGCCGACGCCGACGAGAGGGTCATGACAATAGCTCCACTTTTTGAAAAAGTGGAGCTAAAACTGCATTCCGCATGTCCTGCTGAGGTGCCAGATTACTTGGCGAGACTCATCTGGGTCCAAACTATTTGCTTTAGTAATAACAAATTCATCATGCAAGGAGTTTGACAGAGGGTAGTAAACTGAACAACAGGAGGAAAACAGTGTTTATCTGTCAGCTTATAATTGGCGTGGCTCATGAAAAGGTCACAAACTCCACCCAACATTTGATAAATGACTAATTGCATTGTCTACGCCAATTAATGGTTAACCTATTATACCATAGATACACATTTTAAACGCCTTTGCAAACAGAATAGACCCAGATTAGAGTCTGCTGTTTTTAAATTTCATGAAATGATATGGACTGATTCTACAGTTTGTGCCATGATAAAAAAATTCTCTAGATCATAATACAATTATAAACATTCAAATGGTTAAATTAACCCTTACTGTGCATGACAGGAGTCACTAATGTCCTTTGCAAACAGTGTAGACCCAGATGAGAGGGCTCCTAGAGGAGCCCTCTCATCAGGGTTTGCACTGTTTGTCATGTTACACTTTTCTTTAGAAGAAACTCTAAATATTCACCACCTGTTTGACATTTGAAAAGTCAGCATTTGAAGGGCTGAAAGTTTATACTTACAAGAATATTCATCCAGGAAAGGGAAAACAGTGGAGTCATGCCACTTTTTGCATTGCCTTTTATTGTCAAATATGTATGCCAATGGCAAAGAAGTTTTAACAACCTTCCCAGTTTTGATCCAAATCACCAGATGCCAAGTAACATGGTATCTGATCAGGTTCCACACAGTATGAAAGGAAAATAAATACTCCCTCGGCCAACAGAAATTAAATTAGCATAATTGCAGACAGTGAAGACCCTAATTAAATGGCCCCTGTAATCTCTCTGATATGGGTCTGCACTGTTCCTTTAAGTAATTTTAACCCTTTCATACCAAACCTGACTCTACTCCATTAAAACAATGGAAGAACTTACAGCATGTAAGGGTTAATTAAAATGGATCGTGAATCATTCCTCCTAATTGTCATCTTGTCACTCTTAAAATGTTTGATGTGTATTGTATGACATGTACTTCAGTGAACCCCTTCTCTCATATAAATGCCTTTTTGCAAATTTGCAAACAGAGTAGACCTAGATTAGAGGACTCTTAGAAGAGCCGTCTGATCAGGGTCTGCTCTGTTTGCTAATCAAATTTGATAGTTCTGTTTCTTTAGTTTCTAAAATGGCTACAATGTTCCATTTTCCATATTTCATTATAACTATTTTGCCCACGAATACTCGGTAGGTATTGAAATTTGAACTAAATATAGAACAGGGAAAGGGTTACAGCAGCACATTGATTAATCATTTAACATTCATGTAAGAAATCATGACATCATGACAATTAGATTAATTTTTTTGTAACATGACATGGACACAGGACACTTTGGTAGAAACTGCAGAATGAATGACTGATGTTTAACACTGATGGTCATTTAGAGCAAAACTGCAGAATGACTGAATGAATGACTGATGTTTTATGGCCCATCAACACTGATGGTCATTTAGAGCGACACTGCAGCATCAATGTCTATATTATTTCCTATGTGCACACAGGATTTGTTTGTACCCTCATATTTGTAGAAGCTGTAGAGTCAGATCTATTATAATTTCAAAAGCAACCAGAGCAGACCCTGATCAGACGGCTCCTGTACGAGCGGTCCGATCTGGTTCTACTCTGTTTGCAAAGGCACAGAAAGGTGTATTTATGGAGTAAAGGGTTAATGATTTTTGTTTGGAAAACATTCAAATGGGGATACCTTAGATAAGAGAGTGGGTGTCCGAATATATATGGTAATTAGGCTATTACTGGAAAATGCCAGTGTCCAGCTATGACATATTCTCTGTACTGGTAACTTGAGCAAATCACTAAATAATTCCTAAAGGAAGTTCAATGTTAAACCCTTTACCAAAGATACACCCTTTAACGACTTTGAAAGCAGAGTCGACAAACAGATTACCTACTTGTCCAGTTAAGCCTAGTCATGTAAGAAATAATGATGTCATGCATATTAATTACATTACTATTACAAAGTCTTGGACACAGGAATTTCTGGCTATGGCAGAAACTGTAGAATTGTATCTATATTGTGTCATAAGCAAACAGAGCAGGCCCTGATCAGACGTCTCTCACAGGAGCCATATGATCTTGGTCTACTCTGTTTGCAAATATGTGAAAAGGCGTATTTATGGAGTTAAAGGGTTTACTTTCAGATGTGGGGGTGTATTAATAAGGATAGGTACAAAAAAAAAAATCTTTTTTTTTCTAAGAGAGTGCAAAAATCCTCCTATGTCTAGCTGACAGAGCAGTCAATGTCAGTGTTACGAAGGTCAGTGACTGGACAATTGCCCCTGACTTCAGGTGAACATCACATCAGTTATGAATATGACCCACAGCCTGTGGCCATGGAAGTACCAATAATCAAGGTCAGGACTAAAGCATGGCCATGTATTGACAAAGAAAATTGCTTTTATTGACTATTCCAGTAATGTTTCTGATCTTCCATTGTTCTGAATCTCTCCAATGTGTTGTTACACTCCTTTACCCCATAAATACGCCTTTCTATGCCTTTGGAAACAGAGTAGACCTAGATCAGACAGCTCCTGGAGGAGCCGTCTCCTGTATGCTTATGAAATACTATAGATATGTTTTCTAGTTTCTGCCATGGCCAAGAATTAATATGTTCATGTGCAATTATAAATATCTATCTAACTGATATTAAATATTCATGGTGTCATAATTTCTTACATGAATGTTCACAGAGTAAAAGGTTAAGCAGGCTTTTCGTAATTGCTTTTTCACCTCTTTGCAAACACAGTAGACCCATATCAGATGGCTCCTGGAGAAAATTAGGCTCTCTGCTTACGAAATCCGTCGTACATAATCTGATTCTACCGTTTCTGCCCTTATTAATAATGCTATTAAAAATCTGTATGTCTTACATTCATCAAGTGCAGCATTAACCTTTTCCTTCATATAAACATGTTTTCATGCATTTGCAAATAGAGTAGACCTAGATCAGATGGCTCCTATAGAAGCCAGGTTCTGCTCTATTTGCTAGTGGAATTTGAAAGATCTGTTTCTTAACTTTGTAAAATGGCTATATTGTGTTCCACCTTCCATATTTCATTATTTCATGTACTATATTGCCCATGAATATTCAGTAGGTATTGAAATTTGGAATAAACATAGAACAGGGAAAGGGTTAAATAAGTTCAATGCCTGTTTTATGCTGTTGTAAGCTATTTTAGGATCCACTTTGCTGTCCATTCGCTCAATTTGATCTCACCTACTATATTTATTTTACTAATCTTCAGACACCAAATCCCCTCTGGATTCTTAATCTGTTCCTCCATATATATGCCTTTCTACGCCTCTGTAATAACCACTTCTTGAAACCATTATGATAAATAGAGCATTTGCTCCTATAGGAGCAAATGCTCTATTTATCACAATGGTTTCAAACTACAAAATTCTAAAATGTTACTTTCCTCTAGTAAATGCTCCCTATGGGTAAGATTCATTCAGAGGTTGGGTCTAAAAATAGTCTATGGAGGAAAGGATTAACCCTTTACTCCAAAAATATGTTTTTTTTCACGTCTGTTTGCAAACAGTGTAGACCCAGAAACTAATGGATAAAGCAAACAGTACAGATCTTGATCAAAGGCCGTTTTACTGTTATACGCCTCAAACTAAGCAACCAATGTTCACTTTTGGGCTGATTTGTTATACGCCCAAATTGCCTACATCCAACACCCACCTTAAAAGCTTTGGGCCCTTTTATTCTGCATTCCATTGCTCTGAGTTGCCAATTACCTCAATATTATACCAAGTTTACAATGGAGGTGAAAGTAAACAAATGATTTTCTTACATCATTCACTAGGATTGATTTAACACTTAGAACGCTAGGTAACTTTTGTAAGTTTTAAAATATTCTCAACATATATTTACTTCCCAAACAGTATCAAGTCAAACAGGACCCTGAAGGTATGCTGAGCATCTCTGCATCTCATCAGGGTCTATGTGGGAGGTGATCTGACCACAATGGTGTGACACACCTTATAACCTGATACCGGATATGTGCTTAAAATCAGCTGATTTGCAACGACCCACCTGAACCCCTTGAATATGGGAAACAATTGAAATAGCATTTGTAAACAGTGTAGACCCAGATCAGAGGTCTCCTAAAGGAGCCCTCTGATCTGAATCTGCACTGTTTTTCATTCATAACCTCTAGCAAATTTCCGACTCTCATACTGAATGTCCTCTTATCATTAAACACTGATGAACCATTCCACGTTGAATATTTAGCACTAAAGAGTTAAATAGATTTTCAACTTCTATCAAATTGCATGGCTATTGATTTTTACCTGAATCCTGGCAAGCTTTGCAGTCGGTCGATTCCCTTTTCCCAGGTATATATTGAACTGATAGGGATCAAAACTCTTAGATATTCTTAAGTTTGTTTCATACTGTAATTTATCCTGGTATTCAGACACCCAATCTTCCCTCTTTATGGGTTTGTAAAGCTGCATCAATTTTGCACTACTTTCCAAAAAGACTTGACATAATAATAGCAAATAGTGTAGACCCTGATCAAATTGCTCCCCCTTGACCAAGGGAATTATAACCATGATAGAAGCTATAGATAAAAATCTATATTACGCATTAGAGAATCAAATCTGTAACATAACATCAAGCACAGGAGAGCCTGATAGGAGCTGTCTGATCTGGGTCTACCCTGTTTATAATGGGGTTAAATTTGAGTACCGTATACCATTTCAAGCCAAGCCTAGCTATGGGCTGTCTGACATGGCCGGAGTCCTGCGGACTGTCTTAAAACACCTGCCTGTTGCTATTTTCGTTTTTATTTGCCCTTAATCACCTATACAGTGTTATTCTAGTCGCGACATTGTCTATTTCTGTACTTTATCGTTAATTCGGACGGTAAATGACACAATTGTTCCTCCAATCACCTTAATAATTTGAGCTGAACCATTTTAACCCAATTATGGAAGTTTGCAATGCCAAATGATCAATGACAAAGTTTTACCCCTTCCCTTGTGAATATTTATGTAAGTAATAATTATACTATGAATATCAATTAGATTAATCCTTCGCTTGCTATTCACGTCAATATACGTACCTGTAAATAGTGAAGACCCAGATGATACAGCTCCTGCAGGAGCTGTCTCATCTGGGTCTGCACTATTTACAAGTTGATTGTGCAACCAGTACACTCCACAGCAGTGATTGCACAGCGAAATACTTGTACACAGTGAAGATATATGTGATTATACAACAGGACATGGGTAAAGAAGGAGAAATGTATTTCAAAATTCAGCAAGCGAACGGTTAATCTTTATAATGCTATATGAATATATAGTTTTTAGGTCTTGGCAGAAGCTATAGAACCATATCTATATTAGTTCATAGGTAAATAGGGCAAACAGATCTAGAGCAGATACACTGGTCACATGGCTCCTACAGGAAAGAAAGGGTAATACACCTTTCAATGATGAATTTTGAAATGGACTATTGAAAAACTCAAACATGTCAAGCTAAAACTATGAATATTCGGTGATTTTCAGAAAAATGTAAAATCACAAACAGTGCAGATCCTGATGAGAGGGCCCAACTGTGTCTACACTGTTTGCAAATGATATTACTTGTTTCCAGCACTGATAGGGTCAACAGTTGAGTAAATATTGATAGCTTATACCAAACCATGCAGGTCTTGATCAGAGGGCTTCTTAAGGAGCTCCTTGATCTTTGTCTACCCTGTTTACAATTGCCAGTTCATAGTTAACCCATTCCTCCATATATACGCCTTTCTATGCCTCTGTAAAAGTCACTTAATGAAACCATTGTGTTAAATAGAGCATTTGCTCCTATAGGAACAAAATTTAATGCTTTATTTATCACAATGGTTTCAAACTACAAAATTTTAAAATTTTACTTTTCTCTAGTAAATGCTCCTTTTGGATAGATTCATTCAAAGATGTTGGGTCTAAAAATAGCCTATGGAGGAAAGCTTAATTTGAAGACTAACAATTTTTACTGATAGAATAATCATAACAAGAGTTAGCAGTGCAAGACTTCTGATATATAGCTAATGTTATTTGTTGTAAACCCGACTGAAAATAAAGCTTCTTGTATCTTGTAGCAATCTGATCAGGGTCTCCTCTGTTTGCAACAGTGTTAAATGGCTTTCTAGGAGGGAAAAGGCAGCGAACTGCATGGTGAAAATCATGCAGAAAATTTCCAAAGGAGCCTCATGCCGAAAAAGATCTAACTACTTTTCTAAAAGTCCGCTTTTCCCTGTATTGATATTTTCTGCGTATTACCGGTATTTATTTTGAAGTGAGATGTGAAGTCATTCAACTATTCACTAGAAATGTACAAAAGCGTGACATAGATGCTACTAAGGTTACTTGTGATATAAGTACATTTCCCGTTGTTTTTGAAAAATGAACAGCACAGAAGTTCAGCAAAATACAAGGAGGATATTTACAGTGACTAATAATTAACTGCAATTTCCTATTACAGTGACTAATTATTCACTGCAATTTCCTATCATCTTCACAGTGTTATGAATGGCCTTTTAAAAACAAGAGTACTGGCATTTAAAACAATAAAGACACAGATCACAAGGCTCCTAGAGGAGCCCTTAATTAGGGTCTGCATTTTTGTCACTCAAAATCCTGTAGCAATTTTTTGTCTTTCATACTGAAGGGTCTCTGTCTTTCAACACTGATGGGCGCTTTACTTTGAAAATTCAGCATTTAACCCTTTCCCTGTTCAGCATTTGTTAAAGAAATAATGATATCATGAATATTTATTAGCTGAATTTTCATATTAGCTCATGTATGCATTAATTTTTGGTACTGGTAGAAACCGTAGATTCAGATCTATGTTATTTCATAAGCAAACTGAGCCGACTCTGATCTTTAAAAAAATAAGACAGCTCTTACAGGAGCTATCTACTGTGTTTGCAAATGCGTGAAAAGGCGTTTATATGAAAGAAACTATTCAAGGGACAAGCTGCATGATGAGGACATTTTGTTTCAAGTGTCTCCGGATCCTTTACATTTAGAATACAGATGTGACATTAATGTGTCACTTTTAATGCTGTAACTCGTACCACACAATTAACCCTCGACTCCAAGAAGGCAAGAAATACTGACATCATGCGTATGAATTTACTGAATGTTTACAATGACACTTAAATAAAACATTTTTTTATCATGACAGAAACAGTAGATCAGATCTATATCAATAATAAGCAAACAGAGCAGACCCTGATCTGACAGTTCCTATAGGAGCCGGCTGGTCTGTGTTTACCCTGTTTGAAAACCCTATAAAGGTGTTATCTATCAAGTAAAGGGTTAAGAGCAAATTCATGATCTCTACAAATTGTTTGAATCACGACAATAATTTCATAAGCAAACAGAGCAGACCTTGATCAGCGGCTCATACGGGAGCTGTCTGATCTGGGTCTACCCTGTTGAAAACCGCAGTGTTAAAAAGTGTTTGCATGAGGGAAAGGGTTTAGTCAAACCTGATAGCCTGACCAAAAATACATATGCAGAAGCGCTGCAGCCGTTATCAATACTATAAAACTTGTGCGAGATCATACAGTGTAAATTTAGAAACACTTTGAAACAATTGAACACTTTCTTTTCATGTGGTTTACAAGCGTGGGTTTATCAGTTATGACGTACTGGCAAATCCTTGTACATAAATTGGACAATAGTTACTCGGTATTGTTTGCCCGTCAATAGCAATGACTCAGGAATTTATTTATGGTAATGTGAAAATCAATGCAATTTCGAAAGAACTGTTTACTTGAGATTTTTACTACGGTGTAGTATTTCGAGATGTTTTCAAGATATGCTTCACCACCATTTTGAACATTAACCCATTTTATATCTAATGTCCTTTAATCCTTTCCTCCATAGATGTGCCTTTGTATGCCTTTGCAAACAGAGTAGACCCAAGACAGAGATATAAGAAAGCCTCATTATGAGGGAATGGGATAAGTAATGACATAAATATCAACCCATTCCCTCATAGACTATTTTTAGACCCATTCCCTCAAAGGCTATTTTTAGACCCAGTCCCTTTGAATAAATCTACCGAAAAGGAGAAATTACTAGAGAAAAGGAAAATCTTAGAATTGTGTAGTTTTTAAAACCATTGTGATAAATATAGCATTGGCTTCTATGGAGCAAATGCTCTTTTTATCACAATGGTTTCCAAGAAGCATAGAAAGGCGTATTTATGGAGGAAAGGGTAAATTCCATGAATTTTTATAATGGCATTATAAACAAAGAATTTTTTACCATGCCAGAAACTGTATATCATTTCATAAGCAAATCTGGGTCTACTCTATTTGCAAAGGCGTAGAAAGGAGGAAACTGTATTTATGGAGTACATGATTAAGGGATGTAATACTCCGGTCTTGTCAGGTGGGTGAATGTCCCTCGGGCTCTTGAACTAGGTGCATCACTGTATAAAGTATTTGCAAGATGACAACATACAATCACCTACAACATTATTCAAACATTTTTATATGAAAACTCAGACAACACTGAGGGCGTTGTTCATTTATTACAGGAAATGCAATTAACGGTCTCTTATTACTGAGTGATGATACTTGAAGGTGGATTAAGCCTAGATGTTACATCAAACGAGATCAAAACAGCTTAATTGTGAGAAAAATGAGCTTGGACTGCAGCAAATCTATGGCAGCAGTGTTTAGAAAATACCATGACAACCGTAACAATTACTTTGTATCTAGACGAGTAGAACTGCCTAAAATCTTAATCAAAACACATACTTTTTTTCTATACTCTGTTAATTTTCAAAACTGAAAATTTGAGCATGTTTAGCATTTGTTCTGGCCTAACAGACAAAATTATCAGTTCACAGCAATTTCTGATCTGTGCAGCACTGAAGGTTAAAGCTTTGAATCTGATGAAACAAGCATACATGCATTTGCAAACAGTGTAGAACTAGATCAGAGGGCTCCTTCAGTAGCCCGCTCATCAAGATCTGCACTGTTTTGTCACTCAAAATCCCCAACACAACTTATACCTTTTACACGGAATGGGCTCGGTCATTAAACAATGATGGACAATTCCATTTTAAAAATTCAGTATGCAGAGGAGGAAGCTACTTAAGTCTACATGTAGGATGCACAGGCTGTCTGTCTACAGTCATAATCCCAGTGATACTGAGTGCATTTCTCAGCAGCTCAAACAATGTCAAAAGTTCCTGTAGTGTACCACACTAAGTGCATAGAGTACTTAGATCCATAGATTAACTTTTTACCTCATATAAACGCTTTTCCATGCCTTTGCAAACAGAGTAGACCCAGATCAGATGGCTCCTGTAGGAGCTACAGCAGTTTTCTACGACAAGTGCATAGAATGCATAGAACCATGGATTAACCCTTTCCCTCATGTAAATGCTTTTTCACGCCTTGAGAAACAGAGTAGACAAAGATCTGATGGCTCCCGCAGGAATCATCTAATCAGGGTCTGCTGTTTGCTTATGTAATTATAACAGATCTGATTCTTAAGTTTCTATCAATACCAGAAATCCTGTGTGCATGTGCAAATACAAAATTTCAGTTAATAAATATTCATGATATCCTTATTTCTTAGTCTAACATGAATATTGAACAGGGAAAAGGTTAACCCTTTACATCATGAATATTCATCTAAAAAATATTGACATCCTGAATATAAATCAGAAGCATAATCTATAATGAGATAAGAACACAGTTTTACTTATGGCAGAAACTCAGTAGAACCAGATCTATAAATTTCCATAAGCAAACAGGAGATCATGATCAGACTGCTTCTACAGGAGCCTCCTGATGTTGGACTACAGACTGTTTGCAAAGGCGTGAAAGGCGTATGTACACATCTATGGTGTAAAATGATAAAATCCTTTGATTGCTTCACTCATCATTTCTACCATTTTCATAACCCTTTCTCTCATAAAGACAACTGTTGGCAAATATGTAAACAGAAAACAGAGTAGAACCAGATCAGACAGTTCCTGTAGGAGCTGTACAATAGGGTCTGCTCTGTTTGCAAAAGACATCATGAATATTAATTAGATTAGCACCTTTTCCATGCCTTCGCAAACAGATTAAAACCCCCAGATAAAACGGCTCTTGTATAATCGTCTGATCAGGGTCTATTGAGACTGATTACTTATGAAACAAGTATAACCGATTCCAGTTATTGCCATTATCAAAATTCACTTATTCATAATGCCATTATAAAAATTCAGCTAATCAATATTCATATGCATCATTTTCTTACATAATGATGTTTATTAAGTTAATGCTATCACATAAATCCAGCTAATTAATATTCATAGATATCATTTTCTTACATGAATGATATTCATTAGGTTAAAGGACTATTTAATACAACAGCATGATTGCAGATATGTCTGTTGTTTTACTTACCTAATTACTGCATCGGTCCTAAATATTAAGGCATACTTATCTTCCTTCTCCATGGGCTAATGACCGCAAGTATAACTGAGCACCATTTTGATAACCTTAGACAAAACTACCCTAATTACTAAAAGTATTCAGACAAACAAACCATAGGCAAATAGTGCACCCCAGATCAAACTTCTCCTAAAGGATCAGGGTCTTCAATACTAAGTCTTCCTAATAAGGATGGTCCACTACAAAGTTGTATAATCATAATGGTACCAAATTGAACTACAGTTGAACTTCGATATCTGGAATTTCAAGGGCCTACAGCAAAACCTCTCTATAACGGCCACTAAATTACATCAAGTATTTTGTGTTAAAGGCAGGTGGCTGCTTAAAGCAAGGTGAAAGTAAAACAGAACGCTCCTATAGGAGCGTTGTTTTTCTTTCACCTTGCTTTAAGCAGCAGGAGCGTTGTTTTTCTTTCACCTTGCTTTAAGCAGCAACCTGCCCTAAATACCAACTAATTAGCACAATTTAGTGGCCGTTATAGAGAGGTTTTACTGTATACAAATTAGTTCGAGATAACAGACTGAAGTTCGAGTTATCTATCCTCTTTGTTATCTAAACAATTTTCCGAGTTCACAGCTAATGATACAGGTCTAAAGTAATGCTGAAAGCTCCTGTAGGAGCTTTCAGCATTACTTTAGACCTGTATTAAGCTGTTGCATGTGTTTCTAGATACTTCGATATCTCGAAATCGGATAACTCAAACTTCGGGATAACTCGAAGTAGAAGTTCAGTCCTTCTAAAACGTACAATATAAAGAATTTCTCTAAAATGTATTACTAGGCATATCTAGAATCACATGTGACAGCTTAATGCATGTCTTAAGTAAGGCTGAGAGCTCCTACAGGAGCTTTCAGCATTACTTTAGACCTGCACTAAGCCGTGAACTTAAGAAAATGTCCAGATCATAAATCAGATAACTCGAACTTGTTATCTCGAACTAATTTGTATGGTCCCTGGAAGTTCGAGATATCGAAGTTCGACTGTATATGCAGCGATACATTTTTGAGAAGTTCTGTATTTCAAGTTTTTGAAGGACTGAAGTTTTTGTATGAGTTATCACGAAGTTCGAGTTATCCGAGTTCGAGATATCAAAGTTCAACTGTATACAGTTTTATAAATGGGTCAGAGCAACAGATAAATGTGTGTACATGTACTCAGATACTAAAATCCTTATTTCTCCATCAAACCCTATATTGTGACCACTTTTTAGAATCATCTCGATTGAGACGATTCTAAAGTGTTTCACAACATAGGGTTTGGTGGAGAAATAAAGAAGTTTTTCTTGAAAATGTTTGAATTTAGGCATCTTATCTGGAGTTGTGTGGGTGGAGAGTGGTGTTTGAGTGTCTGCATACTGCTCTTTCTGGATCTGCACTGTTAGCCCAAGTCTGCCTTGCTGAATATTTAGAGTTTATCACAGTATCTCCAAAACTTGTTAAATAAATCCTCTTACCTTAGTTTTCTGCGAAAAAACCCAGGTATGATTCTAACCATTTTAAGAGCCCTTTTCAATTACACCATTCATCCGGACCACTATCCTCCGATTTCCAGTTCTTAAACCCGTATTCTGCCAATCGTGACCTTACCTTCATTTGTCAACAGACTGGATCCAGATGAGCTGCAGAGTAACTCAGCATCAGGCTCCAAGGTTATAAAACTCTGAGTCTGAGATCATTCTCAAGCATCTGATTGGTCAGATTCTGAGCTTGCTCAGAATCTGACCAATCAGATGCTTGAGAATGACCAAGCAGATGCTTGAGAATGATCTCAGACTCAAGCAAAATGTTTTATAACCTTTGGGCCTGATCTGAATCCAGTCTATTTGGCACTTGGTCAGTAGTTCCTCAATAGCATGAACAAATCACATATAAGTTAAAATTTTGCTTTACATCAGAGTTTGAGGAGATATTACTTTTTTCTGCAGAATTACAGTAAAACCTCTCTATAACAGCCACTAAATTATATCAAGTATTTTGTGTTAAAGGCCGGTGGCTGCTTAAAGCAAGGTGAAAGTAAAACAGAACACTCCTATAGGAGCGTTCTGTTTTTCTTTCACCTTGCTTTAAGCAGCCACCTGTCCTATACACCAACTAATTAACACAATTTAGTGGCCGTTATAGAGAGGTTTGACTGTATAAGGATCAAGACATCAGACTTTGTAACCTATGAATAATACTGAGAGAAAAAAAAGTTTACTCACCATGGCTTGTTCTATCTTGTTGTCAATGGCAACCGTGCTGGAACCACTGAAAGTAGAAAATGAGAGTGACATGAGAAAACTAGCAGATCCAAGAAAAACATCGGAAATTAAACAAAATATGTATACACAATTACATCCTTTATAAACAACAGAGCAAATAAGTGATAAGATTTTATTGGACCTAGAGCAGGGACTCAGCTTAACCCTTCGCTTGCTGAATTTTAAAATACATTTCTCCTTCTTTACCCATGCCTTGTTGTATAATTACATATATCTTCACTATGTACAAGTATTTTGCTGTGCAATCACTGCTGTGGTGTGCACTGGTTGCACAATCAACTTGTAAATAGTGCAGACCCTGATGAGACAGCTCCTGCAGGAGATGTCTCATCTGGGTCTTCACTATTTACAGGTAGGTATATTGATGTGAATAGCAAGCGAAGGGTTAATGAATGCACACAGATCCAGAGCTCCAGAGAAGAGCTGCAGTATGTTCTATTTCTACACCAAACCCTATCTTGTTTGTACTCATTAGAATTGCCTCAGAGTGGCTATCCTACTGAGTACCCACCAATACAGGGATTCTACTGAGTACCCACCAATACAGGGATTCTAATGAGAACCCACCAGTACAGGGATTCTTCTACTGAGTACCCACCAAGACAGGGATTTTTCTACTGAGTACCCACCAATACAGGGATTCTAATGAGAACCCACCAGTACAGGGATTCTTCTACTGAGTACCCACCAAGACAGGGATTCTAATGAGTACCCACCAAGACGGGGATTCTTCTACTGCGTACCCACCAGTACAGGGATTCTACTGAGTACCCACCAGTACAGGGGTTCTATTGAGAACCCGCCAGTACAGGGGTTCTAATAAGTACCTGTACCAAGACGGATCTGTGGAGAATATAGAATTTTTTTGTTATAGATTTCCAGCCTATACCTCTTGAAATGAACACCTGCTGCGATAACCTGATCATAAACGGTTAAACCTCAATTATATATTGCAAAAAGGCCATAAATCACAATTATGCCCCTGGCAGACATTATTCTATTTTACAGGCAAGCCAATTATTGAATCATCCACAACTCAGACAGTTTATGTACATCATCATGTGTATATAATACTTATACAATGTAGCTAATTACAGATGTGTGGAAGACAATCTAACTCCTCATTTTGAACTTAACTCTTAACCCTACATGAATATTCAATCCATGTAAGAAGTAATGACATCATGCATATTAATTAGCTGTATTTCTAAAATAACACATGAACACACAAATATTTAACCAAGACGGAAAATGTACAATTAGATCTATGTTGTGCCATAAGCAAAACAGGGCAGACACCGATCAGACGGCTCCTAAAGGAGTCTGGGTCTACCGCGAAAGTGCCAGAAATTGTCTCTAAAAAGTAGAGAGTTATAAGAGTTATACAGATTTTACTGTAATATAATGCAATGTAATTGATTTGGAAACTCCAACATAAGACATTAACTTAGTGCTTTACACTCACCAGAACACTTCAACATCGTTCTTTATCCCCTCAAGTCTAGATTATGTTCCTTTTTTGAAATGTTCCTATTTTTGAACTACCGTAACTTTTTTATTAACCTTTTGAATGTGGTAAACCGGGTATTCCTGCAGGAGCCCAGGTCTGATCAGGCTCTGCACTGTTTATCATCCAAAATCTTCTCGCAGACCCTTTTATACTAAACAGCCTCTATACTGTTAAACAGTGTGACGGGTTACGATATTCCACATTGAATATTCATCATTCAAAGGGCTATAATAAAACTGTAATAATTCACCAACCCTGAACAGAGACACTAAAAGCCACACATGGCTTATGTCCCAGCCAAATCTTCAAGATGTTGTTGCAATATTGTAAACAAAAATACAAATCAATCTCTTTCCATAATGGCCATTCAAAAGAAATCAGGGTGTTTATACCGGGTCTTTCCTTCACTGGTAAACACTTTTCACGAATTTGCAAACAGAGTAGATCCAGATCATGTTGCACCTGTAGGAGTCATCTGATCAGGGTCTGCTTTGTTTGCTTATAATACATAGATCTGATTCTATAGTGTCTACCACTGCCAAACTATTTTGTGTACAATTACAAAATACAGTGCTCCCTCCCTAAAACGGCCCTCTCAATAACGATTCCCTCCTTACAACAACGCATGTCACTGTTTCCGAAACAACAAGGCTCCAGACACAACTTTTTTCCATCGTATATTCTTTATGCCTCCATCAAACCCTATGTTGTGACCACTCTTTAGAATCGTCACTTTGTGAAGATTCTAAAGAGTGGTCACAACATAGGATTTGATTGAGGCATAATGGTTTTACTTCTTGAAATACACATTATCTGGGGATCTGCAAACAAGCTAATTATGTTTCATTTTCCCTCCCTATAACAACTCCCTCTGAACAACACAAACAATCTTCGTATCCCAAAGGGTGTCGTTGTAGAGAGGGAGCACTGTATTATAATATTTCAGCTACCGGTAATAGAGGGAAAGGGTTAACTCTTTATCTGATAGAGACATTTGCTATTATACATGCATATGGAAAGGTAACTACATTGTAGACATTTTATAAAGCAAAGAAATAGATCTATCAAATTCTATAAGCAAACAGAGTAGACCCTGATCAGACGCCTCCTCCTGGTCTGGGTCTACTCTGTTTGCAAATGCGTGAAAACACGTTTATATGAGGGAAAGGGTTAACATAAGTGGAAGCTTAATGCAGGGCTAAAGTTATATAGAATGCTCCCGAAGGAGTGCCACATTGGTACGTAACAAGAAATTCTTAAAATTATACAGTGTGGAACCGGCCAAGTTACATGACCATCTGGGACCACTCAAGCAAACCATATAAGGCAATTAGGCTGCCCCAGCAGAATAGCCAACTCAGCTTTTATACTTGTTCCTAGAACTACGGTCTGGAAAGCTATCATTGTACGGGATATTAAATCCTTTGAACGAAGATCACAAATGTACTGGCATTTGCAAACAGTGCAGACCCTGATCAGAGGGCTCCTAGAGGAGCCCTCTGATCAGGGTCTACACTGTTTATAATTCAAATCCCCCTCGCTAATTATACTTGTTCATAGCGAATGGGCTCTACAGTTAAAGAATGACGGACCATTCCACTTTGAAAATTCAGCATTTAGAGGGTGAACATGCTACAAATCAATACATGTTCAAACAGAAAGCCTTGACGAACATGATCAAGTAAAGCTGGCAGAATATTAACCCTTTTAATGCTAAATTCCCAAGCTGACTATTCCAATTGGTTCAAGCAGGTCAAACTTACTGTTAATATTCAAGGACTTGTTTTAAGAAAAGTATAACATGACAGACACTGATCTGACCCTTAATGAGCGGACTCCTCTAAGAGCCCTCTAATCTGGGTCTACACTGTTTGCAAGTGATATTTAGTGACTTGTTTCCTGAACTGAAATGCTTAATAATTTACATACACACTGAAATATTGGATAACAAAAAATCAAGTTTTATTCCTTTGAAGGCTAAATTTTCAAAGTGGAATAATTGTTCAATCATAGTTTATTCATTCAGTATGAACA
Source organism: Azorinus chamasolen (assembly GCA_963576725.1). Lineage (NCBI taxonomy): Eukaryota > Metazoa > Mollusca > Bivalvia > Cardiida > Solecurtidae > Azorinus > Azorinus chamasolen. Next base: position 8,431,680 of record OY755251.1, on the reverse strand, counting down.
GGTATAATTTGTGACTGGAAAACAGTGCAGACCCTGATCAGATGGCTCCTCTTGAAGCCCCCTGATCTGGATCCACTGTTTGCAAATGCTTGTAACTTCTTTCCCACAGTCCAAGGGGTAGGATAAGATAAGGTAGGATAAGATTTCATGCAATACACACCATTTCTACTGCTACTGAAATTTATATGACATTTTGAAATATTTGTACAAGATGCAGTATCCTAATAAATCACACCCAGGAACTTAATGCAAAACTTTCGCAAAGAAGTCCTGAGATGAAGTCCTGAAAACCTTCCCCAAACCTTTAGATCCACATACAGAGCCACAGGTGTGTACTAAAATACTAAAATCTATTCTGTTTGCAAGGGCGTAAAAAGGCGCCCTTATGGAGTAAACGGTTAAAATACTGAAATTGCATACATATTTATACAATGTACTATTCAGTTAACAACTTTCCCAATTGAATATTCATGTAAGAAATGATGACATCATGATTAATTATGAGCTGATTTTTTTTTAACTGCATATATTTGTATACACAGGAATTTCTGGCATTGGTAGATAACTGTAGAGTCAGATCTATTATAATTTCATACATAAACAGAGCAGACCCCGATCAGGCAGCTCGTCTGATCCGAGTCTACTCTATTTGTAAAGGCATAAACAAAATTAATGCTTTTAACTCATTCCCTCAGAGATGCCTTTCTACGCCTCTGTAAAAGTCACTTTTGTCTCGCATAATAGTAGTTCAGAAATTATAACAAAATTTTAATGACGGCCAGGTTTTCAAAATAGTGACCTTGACCTTGCCCTGATTTCAGATATCTTTACGTCATCTGTAAGGTCCTTACCAAAGCTATCTGAATACCAAAGGTGAATTGCCTAACGTTTGTGGGTCAGAAGTTATAGCAAAATGTTAACGTTTGTTAAAAACAGCCAAGTTTTCAAATAGTGACCTTGACCCAATTTCAACTGGTATCAACTGAAAGATCTTCACCAAAGCTATCTCCATACCATACATGAATTGTCTAGCATAATATTATGTGGTTCAGAAGTTAAGACAAAATGTCAAAGTTTATCAATGATCAGGCCAACTTGTCAAAATACTGACCTTGACTTAATTCCAAATATCTTCTATCAACTGAAAGGCCATCACCAACGTTATCTGTATACCAAAGATGAATTGCCTACGATTTGTAGTTCAGAAGTCATAGCAATGTTAAAGCTTGTTTAAATGGCAAAGATTTAATAGTGACCTTGACCTGATTTCATGTATCCTTGTATCAAGTGAAAGGCCTTCACCCAAGATATCTGCATACCAAATATGAATTGTCTAGCTTAAGCAATTCAGAAGTTATAAGCAATGTTAAAGTTTTGTCAACAACGGCACGCCACCCGCCCAGTTTTCGACAAACTATAATTTTCTCTAGTAAATGCTCCTTTTCGGTAGATTCACTCAAAGAGTGTGAGTCTAAAAATAGCCTATGAGGTAATGGGTTAACAGAAGACAAATTGATCTATCTCTATCTCATATTTCTCAGCCAAACCCCATCTAACAGGCACTTATTAGAATTGCCTTGATGACGAACACCAGCAAGATCAGTTTTTGTTGGAGAAATAGACAATATTTAATCTTGATTCCCTAAATATGTCTATTATCTAGAGCTCACTGAAGAACTTACAATAATTATACTGGAAGCCCCCTACTAAACAAACATATTCTGTCGCAGCACTGACAGTAATTCAGCCGGAATATCTTCCTTACAGCACAATACAACATTTTCCAGAAGCTTTCTGGATTATCAAAATGTCAACAAATTGACAAAAAACAGTACAGAACAGGAACAATCGATTACTGTATAGCTCCAATTTAGTTACCTCGTCATCGACAATCGCCTCTGTAACATCGGAGAGTTCATGTAATGCACCACCGGGTAACTCATAACTATAAATGTCAAAATGCACACTTCTGTAAAACGCCACACGAAGTCGTGGTATGTATGATCATGCAGCGACCAATGTTTCATCTATCACAACTTCCTTAGATTAATTTTAAACCAAAACACTAACGCTGTGAGTGCTGAATTTTCAAAGTGGAACAGTCCACCCCTGTAACAAGAGAGAGTCCATTCAGTATTACTGGGTATACTTTACAAGACGACTCTGAATGACAAACAGTGCAGACCATGATCAGACAGCTCCTGCAGGAGCCCTCTGATCAGGTTCTACACTTTACAAATGCACATACCGCTACTTATTTCTCCCATTCAAGGGGCTAAATAAAGCAGGCTTATTTTACATGTGCTATCTGAAACACTGTGACCTTATATATCATTTCCTTCCGAAGACAAGGAAATAATGTCTCAAATATAATGCCCCTTTACAAGTTTCACTTCTCACTTAACGTAATTCATACTGAAACGAATATAAACAACCGATATTAAACAACGGAAATGCTGAGAAAGCATAGTACTACTTGTTTAATCTGGTTACTAACAGTCACCAAATAACAATGATATTATGTCAACTGAATGACATCTGCCAGTGTTTTGAATAAATATACTCCTATATAGATAACATAAACACAGGTCAGGTCACATGACCTAGTTTACTACATGTTTTTTGCATCCCTGCAAAAAGACTGCCATCCTGCGTTATTATCCTAGTATTTGGACACCAAATCCCCCCCTCCCTCCCAATCCATAGGTATACACTGCTGAACAAGCCAATTTTGGCAGTTTTTTATAACTTTTCAGTTTAATATTAAAGTAAGAAATTATGACACCATGAATATTTATTAGCTGAAGTTTTATGTAAACCTTTCAAGAAAATCTTTAAAAAATTTGCTTTGACAAAAACAGTACAATCAGGTCTACGTGTATATCGTGTAAAAAGCCAAACGAGCAAACACTGATCCGACTGCTCCTATAGGAGACTTCTGATTTGTGTCTACTCTGTTTGTAAAGGCATTATAGAAAGGCGTATTTTTGGTGGATTAGGGTTAATGCAAACAGTGTAGACCCTGAGATATATGAGAGTTCTATAATTTTGCCAAAAAGACATACGGCTAAAATGTACAGCAAACGACAGAAACTGTTGTTGGTCAACTACTTAGTGTGCCAAAATTTAAGAAAATAAATCAAAACTTATAAAGTATCATTTCACTGCAATCTGTCAAGCTTATAACAATTAGTCTCGAGTTTACCAGCCATGCAATAAAAATTACTAACTATTAATAAAAATATGTCATTAACACTTTCCTTCATATAAACGGATTTTCACGCCTTTGCAAACAGAGTAGACCCAGATCAGATGGCTCCTATAGGAGCCGTCTGATCAGAGTCTGCTCTGTTTGCTTATGGTATCCCACAGACATCCTGTGTACAAATTTAGCTAATAAATATTCATGGTGTCATTATTCCTTACATGAATATAATACACGGAAAGGGTTGACTAAAATATACCATCATCCATTTTACCCGTTTCATACATAATCATGCATTATATTTTCATTTTATTTCAGTCTTCATCCATTTCAACTTTTTTAAAAGCTACACACTTATCTCTGATTACTTTTGTAAACAGTTTTGATCCTGTTAACCTATATCCTCATATTAACCCTTCGCTTGCTGAATTTTAAAATACATTTCTCCTTCTTTACCCATGCCCTGTTGTATAATTACATATATCTTCACTGTGTACAAGTAGTTCGCTGTACAATCACTGCTGTGGAGTGCACTGGTTGCACAATCAAATTGTAAATAGTGCAGACCCTGATGAGACAGCTCCTGCAGGAGCTGTCTCATCTGGGTCTTCACTATTTACAGGTAGGTATATTGACGCGATTAGCAAGCGAAGGGTTAAAGCGTTTTCACACCTTTGCCATCAGAGTAGACACAGATCAGGTGGCTCCTGTACTTTTAGAATTGCAGCAGACAACAAAATTTACATACAAATGTTTACTTCGTGTTCCAAGGACTAATTTTATTTCAGTCATAATCTATATCAAGCTTTAGCACTCTTCAGCTATTACTGCAGACTGCAAAAATACCTATCCTAATAGAATGTTTGGTATTGGTAGAAACTGTAGTCATTATAGTAGGATCTGTGTGATCAGGGTCTGCTAATTTTATTATTTTTAATATAGATCAGATTCTACAGTTTCTGCTGGTTAAGGAGATCCGAGTTTACCTTGATCTACTGGCTGCTCCAAACAGACGAATGGGTGTCAGAATTGAGACCGTGCAGTGTTTTTCCATTGTCAGTTCTCTCAGTAGTGACATTATATTCACAATGTGCAGCTTAGCGTATCACAGTCAACAGGTAGAATGTATTTTTAGAACATGTATTGAAGAATGCACTTTTGTTATAAACTACTGCATGCTAATTTGCTCTCCGGATTTTGGTTGACATGTATCTAAGCAACAAAATTACAGTCTCGTTATATCAGAAGAAACTGTTGCTGTTACACCTTCAGTAATTTTCCTTCACACGGGTCAATAAACCTGCACTGTCAACCAACCGTTTCATACAATAACAGGTAACTATAACGATAACTGATAAACAAATGAAGCAATATTGCTGTTTCAAACGACCTTCACATCCAGTATTGTCAGATATATATTAGTTTAATTCTTTGCACAATCATATTCCAAGCGTAATTAACAGATTTAATTCCCAGATTGGTGCTGCCTTCACTACACATTATCAGCATATGTTCATTTCAAAATCTCCGCTCCCCCAACCTTATATTAATCCTAGGAGGGAATCAGTTACCAGCAAATATCCATACAATATGTTGGTGTCTAATTAACCTTGATCTTGTTGAAAAAAAAAGTAGCCTGTTCATCTCAGAAATGTTGCAGTTTTCACTTACCTCCTACTCGCTGAAGCATTTAAAAAGCGAGTGTCTGAATGACAAACAGCTTGGATCCAGATGAGACGCCAAGTTACTCAGCATCTCATCTGGATCTAAACTGTCTGCAAATGTGACCAAACCTTGTATGGCAAGATAAGGCTCCATGAATATTCACACAAGAAATAATGACATCATGAAAAAGATTAATTTTCTATCATGTCACATGAACCCAAGGCACACCTTTATTATTCTATAAGCAATAAAGTAGACTGATCAGACAGCTTCTAGAGGACACTGTTTCCAGAATGCTAACAAACGACTTTCGTATAGCATTGACATCTCCTGCTCTAATTCTGTTCATTTTTTAAACTCCCAACCTGGGGCAGCATTCAAAGGGTTTAACCCCTACTTAATTCAGAATGAAAGTAATGAAGAGAGCTACCATGAGAGCTCCTTTGGGAGCTTTCTACATATCTTTCATGCTGCATTAAGCTACCAACTGTTTTAGAAAAACAGCAAACGACTTCTTTTCAGTGACCAATTTAGAGTGGTTTGACTGTAGTGTTCATTAACTGGAATAATTCCTATATCCCATAATTCAATAGGAACTCCCTTGTTACAGTCCAAATGCACTGCTGTCACAGATCTAAACAGAATCACCGATATACTGACCAAATTGGCCTCGGAATATTGAATTTTCTCTTTATCACCAAACATGTTGATTACAATCTATCATTTATGAATGTGTGGTGGTGGTGTTGGTTTCAGGTTGCTACACCAGGCATCCGCAAACATTATGTATACCCAGATCAGATGGCTCCTGCTGGCTTAGAAATTCTTGTCTGATCTGCACTGTTTGTCATTCAAAATCCACTCACAAATTATGCCGTGTCTTTGAACACTGTTTGACCATTCAACATATATCATTTGATAACAGAGCAGACCCTGATCAGAAGTCTCCTATAGGAGCCGTCAGATCTGGGTCTACTCTGTTTCGAAAAGCATATTTAAGGAGTAAAGGGTTAATGAAAAACTTGCAAATGATTCAAGCAGTTAGGCTCCAGATCATAATACCATTGCCCTCAATATTTTCTGTAAAAATTAAAGTACATACTCGTACAAACATTTGAATAAATATAGATGATCCATATGCTAACTTCAGCAATAAATACAAGAGGGCCAAGATGGCCCTTAATCGCTCACCTGATTACCATAGATTAGCAGTGGTTCTGCAGAACAAGATTTTCAAAGATTTAGTATATTGATTTTATCAAGACAATGATTCTGACCATTGAAGATTGGGCTAAAAATGTGCTCTAAGATATGACCCAGTGACCTACTTTTTGACCTCACATAACCCACTTTCAAACTTGTCCAAGATTTTATTAGGACAATCATTCTGACCAATTTGCATGAAGATTTGGCTATAAATGTGACCTCTAGAGTGTTCACAAGGTTTTCGTACTATTTGACCTAGTGACCTAGTTTTTAACCCCACATAATCCACTTTCACACTCATTTGAGATTTTATCAAGACAATCATTATGACTAAGTTTCATGAAGATTGGACTAAAATTGTGATCACTAGAGTGTTCACAAGGTTTTTGTACTGTTTGACCTAGTGACCTAGTTTTTAACTCCACTTGACCCACTTTCAAACTCCTCCTAGATTTTATCAAGACAATCATTCTGACCAAGTTTCATGAAAATTGGACTAAAATTGTGACCACTAGAGTGTTCACAAGGGTTTTTTTACTGTTTGACCTAGTGACCTAGTTTTTAACTCCACTTGACCCACTTTCGAACTCGTCCGAGATTTTATCAAGACATTCATTCTGACCAAGTTTCATGAAGATTGGACTAAAATTGTGACCACCAGAGTGTTCACAAGGTTTTTCTACTGTTTGACCTAGTGACCTAGTTTTTTATCCTACAAAACCCATTTTTCAAACTCCTCCTAGATTTTATCAAGACAATCATTCTGACCAAGTTTCATGAAAATTGGGCTAAAAATGTGACCTGTAGAGGGTTCACAAGGTTTTCCTACTATTTGACCTAGTGACCTAGTTTTTAACCCAACTTGACCCACTTTCGAACTCGTCCGAGATTTTATCAAGACATTCATTCTGACCAAGTTTCATGAAGATTAGACTACAATTGTGACCACTAGAGTGTTCACAAGCAAATTGTTGACGACACACGACACACGACGCACGACGGACGACGGACGACGGACATTCAAGTCTCCCAAAAGCTCACCCTGAGCTTTGCTCAGGTGAGCTAATAAGCAATTATGACAAAAGTCATAAAACAAGCAAATTTCCATAGCAACAAAGATCCAATTATCTCTAATTCGTGATGACCTGATTATCTCATACTGATAATTTCCATGAGAAATTGATTGTAAAATACAATTGACTGAAATGACACGAAATTGTTACAGCTTCATTAGCATCCTCTTGTCTTTCCAACTAACAAAATAAAACCACAAACTGTGTCAAACCAACCTAATATAGCAACCAAATGATGAATCAACATGGGGGTCCATTATTTAACACTCCATAAATATTCATGTAAGAGATAAATTAAACCATGAATATTAATCAGATTATTTGTATAATGCACCATGGACACGCAAAATTATGGCCATAGTAGAAACTGCAGAATCATATCTATATTATTTCATTAGCAAACAGAGCAGACCCTACAGGAGCTGTCTGATCAGGGTCTACTCTGTTTGCAAAGGCGTAGAAAGGCGTATTCATGACGTAAAGGTTTAACCCTTTTCTTGATATTAAAACTTTTTCATGCATTTGCAGAGTAGACCCAGATCCTGTAGGAGCCATCTGATCAGGGTCTGTTCTCTTTGCTTATGGAATTTGATAGTTCTGTTTCTTTACTTTCTAAAATATTTCATTATAACTGTTTTGTCCATGAATATTCAGTATATTGAAATACATTGAAATACAGTAGAACCCCGCTAATGCGACCCCTTAATGAATCGACATGGGTGTCTATAAGCAGGTGGTTGCTTAATGCAGGGCAAAAGTAATGCAGAAAGCTCCTCTAGGAGCTTTCTGTATTACTTTTGTCCTGCATTAAGCTACCACCTGCCTCTAGCACCCATAATTATACCTATTTTAGGTGGTCGCATTAGCTGGGTTTTACTGTATATTGAAAGGTATTGAAATTTGGAATAAACATAGATCAGGGAAAGTGTTACTATCTGACTGTACATAACAATGATCAGTTGTGTAGTATTCTTGCAAGCTCGTCATACCAATTAGAGGATTACGTTGTGACATTTTAATGTCTCCGTATTTATAGCTATGCAAATGTGGTGTGCATCTGTGCATAAGCTGTTATGCTAATGTTTAATCCACACCATGGATATACCAACAAACATAAGCCGAGAACTTACAGTTGCTGATAAACCTTAATAGATTTTGGCAGTTTAATGCTGAAATAAATTTCAGAGTGGAATTATAGTCCATCATTGTCTACTGAAAGAGTCCATATGGTATGAAAGGGTAAAACTTGTGAGATGAGTTTGAATGACAAATAGTGCAGACCCTGATCAGAGGGATCCTCTTCGCTGTTTGCAAATGACAGTGTACTCACATGACAGTGCACTCATGTCCCTCATTCAAAGGGTTAAGTTTTGTGAAATTCAAGCTCTGTTTATTTCAATCCTGAAAACCCCATTAACTATTCACTGACTTTATAGCCCCCCCCCCCCCCCCCCCCCCCCCAAATTTGAACCAGTGTTTCTGTTAGTAGACATTATAGATAAATAAATATTCCATGATGTCATTATTTCCTACATGAATATTTTAAGCTCAAGCAAGTGACACAGAAAGCATCACTTTAGATACTAGTAAATTTCCGTAAAATTCTACCAGTGAGCAATGATGCATTATAGCTCAGCCTCATGTCATATAATCCATCTGAAAAGTGCAAACCTGTTCAAAGGCAAGGTTGAATCTGCATAATAATATTAGCATGCAAATAAATTTGATTTCAAAGGTAGACAAGTGCAGGTGTTCTGACAGAAATCAATTACTGGGCAAAGGCTTTGCAATTACAGTAAAACCCCACTAAACTGGCATCCTAGTACTAGTACAGAAGAGTTTAGAAGGCTGCTTAATACAGGGTGAAAGTCATGCAGAAAGCTCCTAGAGGAGCTTTCTGCATAACTTTCACCCTGCATTTAAACTGCCACCTGTCTCCAAGACTGATATTTATGCTAGATTGAACGTCCAGTATAGAGGGGAGTTACTTTAGATTGTATCTCCATCAGACCATCAAATCTCCATCAGACCATCAGATAACTAGGACCTCATTAGGAACAAAACTGATGGACACGTAAAAAGTAATGCAAAAATTGCAACATACAATGCATTTTACTGAAGAATTTGCATAATCGGCAAAAAAGTTACAGTAAAAACTGACGATATTGAAGGTCAGGTTAACTGGTTAACTATATCTAATAATGCATAAAGCACGTTTGACAGAATTGATGGAGTCTGAGGTACCCAATACCCCGGCCTCATCACAATCAAACCTCGTATCCACAACAATCACTTTATACAGCTAATATGATCTGAAATCACATTTGCAGTGCATAATTACCCTGATTGAAATACAGTAAAAACCTGGCTACAGTGACCATCAAAACGGAGTCCAATTCTCGGCTTCTAAGACAAATGGTAGCTTATTGCAGGATGAAAGTTATGCAGAAAGCTCCTATATAGGAGCTTTCTGCATTACTTTCATCCTGAAATAAGCTACCACTTGCTATACTAGACCGTCATGTTTATTTAGTGTTGCTATAGACAGTGTCCACTGTACCTTGCGCGGCTTTGAGATAATGAAGCTGAACTTAAATGCACTACTGCTCAGCATGCAATGGGAATTCCGGACTACAAATCTTTGCAAATAACCTAAATACAAAAAAAAATGAAAATTTATACTTTTAACTGTAAAACTACTGAGATCCAGACTGTTTAACACTTTGAGCATTTTTTCTCTCTGAAAACATAAGTACATGAAAAGCAACTTTAAAATTTGATGCAAATCAATTTATTTTCAGTGACATCGGTTAAGTACAACCTGACTGGTATTTGGAAACCGCTTGGATTCAGATGAGACATAAAGTAACATGGTGACTCATCTGGATCCAAGCTGTTTGGCACTCAGTCAATTGTTTCCTGAAAGCTTCAAGAATCAGAAGAAAGTGAAAATTGAAGCTTGAAAAATCGGAAGAAGCAGACAGTAGGTGAAGAGTTATCAGCAAAGAAATAATCTTATTTCCTCGATCCAGATTGGTTTGTCAGATGCAGGGAAATATTAAAGAACACATCAAAATGCACTTAGGGATTCAAAACAAAAACGGACTAAATGATGGCAAAAATTATCCACAATAAAGCGAATGAATTGCCAATTGCAGGAGTACAAAGGAACGTAATTACGGTAAGTAATACAATTAATATGGCCACTCAAGAGAAGTCAGATTCTGGATTTATAGAACAGGCGGTAGCTTAATGAAGGACAAAAGTGATAAAGAAAGCTCCTATATAGTAACCACCTAAAGCAATCAACTATTTTAATTTCTCCTTTAACCCTTCGCTTGCTGAATTTTAAACCACATTTCTCCTTCTTTACCCATGCCCTGTTGTATAATTACATATATCTTCACTGTGTACAAGTATATCACTGTGCAATCACTGCTGTGGTGTGCACTGGTTGCACAATCAACTTGTAAATAGTGCAGACTCTGATGAGACAGCTCCTGCAGGAGCTGTCTCATCTGGGTCTTCACTATTTACTGGTACGTATATTGACGTGCATAGCAAGCGAAGGGTTAATTTGTTAACCATTCCCTCAAATACTATGTTTTGTTCATGCCTTTGCAGGGCTAACACTTTACTTGATGAATATTTCTTACATGACATTATACTTAGACTCCGCCCACTATCAATATCCGAGGTACACTGGTTTAAGAATAGCTCCTCTACTTCACCACCAAATGTTGTGACCTCACTTTAGAAATGACAATATTAACATTTAAAGTAAGCTCATTTAAAGGGAAAGTCCCTACATTCGACGAGTTTCAAAAATGCCTAATACATATAAAACTCATTATGTTTATATGCTGAAAAGTAGTATATCGCAAGAAAACCTATCAAATAAACGTCGAAAATGACAAAACATCCATCTGTTTGATATCTACGATCCCGATTTTATTTGCCAATGTTTAAGTTTTATCTGGGTTGGGTTTAACTACTTCAGTCTCAGAAAAGCAGTTTCGTAAAAGACAGAGGGATCGGGTGATCATCGACAAAAATTATAAGTATTGATGAAATCAGTTTATTTTGTATCACAGGGGCATATTTTTTTATATAAGTTAAAATTGACAATCTTCATAATAATGATTGAGCATAACAAATACCAAAGTTTTATGCTTATTATTGAAAATATGCGTTCATTGTAGGGACTTCCTCTTTAACTCCTCTGTTCAATATGTGTTACAAAGTGTCCATTAAGATTAGATCTCTCAGATAAAATATGGCAGGTCTGTTTTTAAGGCGCCATCAGTGGTGGAATTGTTTTAATCTTTTGGTCCATGAATATTCATGCAAGAAATAATGACTGTACGAATATATTTAAATCCATTCCCTCAAATTGATGCCTCTGTAAAAGTATCTTTTGAAACCATTGTAATAGATTACTTATCATAATGGTTACAAAACTTTTTTTCCCCATTTTTTCTAGCAAATGCTCCATTGTCAGTATATTTATTCAAAGAGGCTGGGTGGGAAAATAGTCTATGAGGGAATGGGTTAATGAATTTTAAACTGGTTAAAACACTTAATCGATTCCCTTATACTGACAACTTTTGGAGCCTCTGTAAAAGTAACTTTTTTCAAGGTGTAGATATGCAGTACGCCCACTTATATCTGTTATATAGTGTAGATCAAGATTAGGTCTCAGATAAAATGTGTCAGGTTGCTTTATGTTGGGGAATAATGTGTTAAGCAAATACATTAGTTTAAGAAAAACATGCAACAAAATTTTCATGGTAATGCATCCTGCAATTTATTTCTTTAACCCTTTCCTTATATAAATGCCTTTTCACCCATTTACAAACAGAGTAGACTCAGATCTGGCAGCTCCTACAGGAGCCATCAGGGTCCATGCTTATAAAGCTTTTAGTTGAGTCTGAGTTCGTGTTCAAATGTTTGATTGGTCAGATCTGAGCCTATGGCTCAAATCTGACCAATCAAAAGCTTGAGAACTCAAATCTGACCAATCAAAAGCTTGAGAACGAACTCAGATTCAACTAAAAAGCTTTATAAGCATGGACCCTGATCAGGGTCTGCTGTTTGCTTATGGAATCAAGTAGATCTGATTTTATAGTTTCTGCCAGGGTAAAAATATACCATGTATGTGTTTAAGTACCATTATAAAAATTCAGCTAATAAATATTCATGACGTAATTATTTCTGGTGTGAATATTCAATAGAAAAAGTGATATCTTCATAAAGTTGAAAATAGACAAGTCTGGCACCATGGATTCCAAAATCATTTGCATAAAAAGGTTTTGATAACCCTTCTGTGACATAATCCTGTCTGCTGTAAACGCCTTTTCACGCATCTGCAAACAGAGTAGACCCAGATCAGACGGCTCCTATAGTAGCCATCTGATCAGGGTCTGCTCTGTTTGCTAATGGAATTTCAAAGATTTGTTTCTTTACTTTTTACTGTGTGAAGCACTTTTCCACACTGAACATTCAGCAAAGTAAACCTTTCCCTCATATAAATGTGTTTTCACGCATTTGCAAATACAGTAGACCCAGATCAGAGTCGGCTCCACCATCTCATTCTGTATTTCATTATAACTATCTTGTCAATGAATATTCAGTGGGTACTGAAATTTGGAGTAAACATAGAACAGGGAAAGGGTTCAAGAAAACTGGTAATTACCACGGGGAAAAAGTTTGGACCTGAATAAAATGATCAACTCCGTTTCTTCGTAAATATCACACAGACACTATCTGACTGTCTTGAAAAGAAATCAGACAAACTGTACTTTTAGAATTGAAACATAATCGGGATCTATTTTTAACTGTTTGCTTTGTCAGAACTAAAGATAAGAGGATAAGCTAATACAGTCTTCACACCGATATTTTCATAATTTCGCCACCAAACACCACATGGTGAAGACTATCTTAACCCTTTCCCTCATATAAACGTTGTTTTCACGCATTTGCAAACAGAGTAGACCCAGATCAGACGGCTCCTAGAGGAACCATGATTCTGATCAGGGTCTGCTCTGTTTGCTAATATAATTTGATAGATCTGTTTCTTTACTTTCTAAAATAGCTACAATGTTCCACCTTGCACATTTCGTTATAACTATTTTGTCCATGAATATTCAGTTGGTATTGAAATTTGTAATAAATACAGAACAGGGAAAGGGTTTAGAAGAGCCTCTTTAACCCTTCATCTCATAAACACCAGCAGCCCTCTCATCTGGGTCTACACTGTTTGCAAAAGACATTAGACACTGAGCCTTTTCCACATTGAAAGGTTAATCCCCAGCCTGCCTGAAAATACGTGTTATGGAAATTGCTTTCAGTGCAGATCCAGATCATAGGGCTTCTTTAGGAGCCTAGGACTGTCTTCTTATCAGGTCTACACTGTTTGTCAGTCAAAATCCTCCTGCACATAATAAACCCCTTTCATATTGAATGGACTCCAAACTTAAACAAACAAGGACTTAAATTTCACTTTGACAATTCAGCATTCAAAGGGTTTACATGTATATGATTCTAACGAGAAATTACAAAGTATGCCTTGGTGGAGAAATTATGAATGTTGCATTTGAAACACTCCCAAGAGCAATATGTAACACCAAACTGCATTTTCAAATACTAAAATTGTCATTTCTTGAAAATGATTTGCTTTACACATTCCTATCCATAGAGCAATAGATATTTTTAAGGTGTGCACTTAAATACTAAAATTGTAATTTCTCAACCAAAACCTATGTTATGACCACTGTTTAGAATTGTCTCGAAGAGACGATTCTAAAAAGTGGTCACAACATAAGGTTTGATGGACAGAAAAAATAACTATTCTTTGAATGTTTGCATCTTATATCTGAGCCTCTGCTCGATCTATCTAGAACTCTTGATTATCTGTCCCCCATATTGTGGAACTGAATTCCCAGGTTGCTGAGGTCAATAAAACATGCAGCCTAAGCAGAAATCAGCAAAACTAAATTAACTCTAGTTTGTACATAGCAACCAGGAGGTAGATTAATAAATCAATTATTTACAGAATTGTCATTAACAGCTTACAGACCCATTAATATTGATGAAGTCAGCAAATTACTGGGCAAAATTACCCTCTGCCATCTGATGGTTCTCGTGGGAATCGAGAACAATATTTCAGAAATATTAGGTCTACAGTGCTGATATTAACCCTTTACTTCATAGATTATGCTTTTTAACCCTTACAATGCTGAATTTACAGAGTGAAATAGTCCATCATTGTTTATTGGTAGAGTCCATACAGTATTAAACGGTAAAATTTGCAAGAGGATTTTGAATGACAAACAGTGCAGATCCTGATCATACAACTGTTTGCTTATGAAATAATAATAGATCTGAATCTACAGTTTCTTAGTAACCAATACCAAATATTCAAGTGTGCAGACATGCTGTTATAAAAATGCAGCTTATAAATATTCATGATATCATTATTTCTTAGTGGAATATCCAACAGGGTAAGAGTTAAGCAAATAGTGCAGACCAAAATCAAATGCCATTCTCAAGCTTTATCTATCATCTTAATGACCCTAAATTGAATATGGGCATGCATGCACTGTCACAGTGTAGACCTAGACCCAGATCAGAGGGCTCCTAGGAGGAGCCCTGATCTGATCAGGGTCTGCACTGTTTGTCATTGAAAATGCTCAAGCAAGTTTAAGCCTTCAATATACAGTAGAACCCCTCTAATGCGACCACTTAATGAATAAACATGGGTGTCTTCATCAGCAAGTGGTTGCTTAATGCTAAAGGAGCTTTCTGCATTACTTTTGTCCTGCATTAAGCTACCACCTGCATCTAGCACCCAGAATTATACCTATTTTAATAGGTGGTCTCATGAGCAGGTTTTACTGTAGTACTGAGTGGACTCTATAGCTTAACAATGATGGACAATTTCACTCTGAAAATTTGTCGTTGAAACGGTTAAATGGCCTTCGACATTGATTATATTGGCAGCCATTGTCTAAATAGCCCAACTATAAGTCCATGTATAAGTTCAGAAGTTCAAACCATGACAGAGATCCTTGTAATTTAACCTTTTACCTGTTCAATATTCATATAAGAAGTAACAATATGATGAATATCTATTGGCTGATTTTTTATAACTTAAACTTTTCAAGGGAATATTTGAGAATCAAATCTATATATCATGTCATAAGCAAATATAGCAAACCCTAATCAGACGGCTCCTAAAAGAGTAATCCGATCTGGGTCTACACTGTTTTTCAAACAATATAATTAATATTCATGATGTAACTAATTCTTCTTACATGAATATTCATGGGGTAAAGGGTTAAATAAGGATGAGCAATTATAAACCTTAACCCATTTAACCTGATCATAGGCTATTTTTAGATACAGTCTCTGGGTAAATCTGCAGAAAAGGAGCATTAACTAGAGAAAAGGATTTTGTTAGAATTTTGTAGTTTGAACCCATTGTGATAAATAGAGCATTTTGCTCCTATAGGAGCAAATGCTCTATTTATCACAATGGTTTCACAAAGTGACTTTTACAGAGTAACAATGTCAATATGAGGGAATGGGTTTAATAACCTAAAACATGCCTGGTTTTATTTTATTTATATTTTTGACACAGTTCCAAGTTTCTACTTACAATAAATCCTTTAAGATCAAAACAGAAAGAAGCTGACTCAGCACCTTTCTCCCCATCTTTTTGGTAGCTTTCTCCAAGTCAGAATTCATATAACTTTTCCTCAAAGCTTCAATCATTCTTGTTACGGCCTTCAATAGACGAATCTTAAACCTCTACTAGAATATTAGACTTAAATGTCAACAATTAAATCCTAGAGAGAAAACAACAAACACTTAGTCTGTCTACCAAGTTCATGGACATTTCATTACTATCCAAGGTATTCCTACCTATATCTTAACCTTCAATATCCTATAGTAGTGTTAGGTAAATCTAAGTGCAGATAGGTGACCATACTGTGTAATTCAACATCTGATAAGCCCTTTAACTCATAGATGACTTAACTTACTTGTTATTTGTGAACTCTCTACTCTTCATTTAAACCCTTTCCCTTATATTGACACCTTTTGACACCTCTGTACAGGTCATTTTTGAGACTATTGAGATAAATAGAGCATTTGAACACAAGAATAATTGTTTCACCAGCATAGAACATGTAGAATTAGATCTTCAGAAACCATCTGATCTGGGTCTACCCTGTTTGAAAAGCTGTCTCTTTCAATTACAATGTTAAAAGGTCAAAAGCATTTAAATGGACATAACTCCAAATACTCATGTTCTAAACCCTTTCAAATAAGGCTTTAGTGCTTTTGAACGCACATATCTTGTATGAAAAGAGCGCTATATCAATGTGGTATAACAAAATAATAAAAAAAATATGGTTATAGTTCCTTGTATTTGCCTTTCTTTCATACACCCACCACACAAATTCCTAAAACAAATTTAAATTAAAAGGCTAAAATAAATGGTTAAAAGAATGTCCTGAAACTAAGTAAACAGAGTTCTAAAATAGGGCCATTGTTTGTCTTCCATAACAGCTGGGTCTTAGGATTACATGGAAACTCCTGGCAACTCTTAAGTATAAATAGAAAGAACATTGCACTGTTTAATGGACCTTTGGAATGTATGGAACCAGTGTACTGCCATTTGCAAACTGTGTAGACCCAGATTAGAGCTTCTAGAGGAGCCCTCTGATCACTGGGTCTACACTGTTTGTCATTTAAAATCCTCTCGTATATTATACCCTTCCATACCAAAATGAACTCTATTGTTAAATAATGATGGACCATTCCACTTTGACAATTCACCATTCCAAAGGTTCAGATCCTCTTACATAGTTCCTTATGCCAAATAAATGTAACATATCAATCATATGGTTCTCCTTATGTCAATATTTGTCCGCCTTCAAAAGTTTGTCCATTTATTCGTTTTCAGAAATATTGTGTTCAATACTGTCGATTAATGCAAAGTTCATTAATCGCCATTTTGAAAACTAAAACAGCTTCGTTGGATCCAGATCAATTCTCAGCTACATAACATCTAAATGCTTAACACATTCCCTGGATAAAGATTATTATCCTTTAAATGTTGAATTTTACATTATTGTTAATTTGGTTTGGTTTTTAATTGGGTTTTACGTCATTTTAACAGTATTTCAGTCATATCAACGACATCCAGCTAATTACAGGGGGGAGGAAGACCTCAGAGGTGGTTCTGTGCACAGAACAATTTGCGTTGTTTCCTGCACAGAAGAACATCCAAAGGTTTAAAATAGTTAGAGAATTCTAAAGGACAAGCAGTACAAATGTCAATACACTCATTTGCTACATTTAAAGAGTTAATCCCTCCAATTATACACAACATTTTGCAAGACACTATGTCAATCCCGTATTAGGTTTCAAGTATTACCAAATTTAAAACATTCAATCTATAAGTATAATGACGTTAATCTTAGCATTACTTTTTCCACTTACGACACAAAGCATTTCCAAACCGTATATTATAAAGTAGAAAGTGTTACCCAGCTGGTGTCTGTCCGTCCTTATGCTCAGTTACAAATGTTAAGCAGATTAATAGATCATAATCCTTTATCTTATGAATATTCATGTATTATATAATAATAAGAAACAATAGCTGTATGAGTATTATGTAGCTGAATCTTGAACCCTTTCCTCCATGAATGATAATGTAAGAAATAATGACGTCATGAATATCAATAAGATTAATTTGTTTAATAGCACATGGACACAGGAATTCTTGTCCATGGCAGAAACAGCAGAATCATATCTATATTATATCATAAACAAACAGAGCAGACACTGATCAGACGGTTCTTGTGGGAGCCGTCTGATCTGGGTCTCCTCTGTTTGTAAAGGTGTAGAAAGGCATATTTATGGAGTAAATAACAAACAAGTGAAGTTTGTGAACATGGCAGACACTGTATTATGGCACCGCACACAAAGCAGATCCTGATCAGACAGTTTCAACAGGGACTAACACCTGTGTCTGCACTATTTGACCAAGTCCCAATATTTAGTGTAATTAACAGGCTTTCCTTCATATAAACGCCTTTTCACGCATTTGCAAACAGAGTAGACTCAGACTGACAGAGGGATAGACGTTGTGTGGGGTATATTTAGGGTAACACATGACCTGGAGGATAGCAAAGTGTAAAATTACGTTGTCTGGCATGCACAATGACATATGTCAGAGGTGGTCAGATTGAGGTCTTTCACCTACTATAATGGTCTTTCACCTGTCATAATATCATGCTTTTTTTAACATAAACCATCAAAATTACTGACCACACAAAATGTACACTTCCTATACATTAACCTTTAAACTGTTGAATAATTAAAACTGACTCCTCCCTTTCTGAATATTAATTAAACAAATCATTGTATCAAAATTTATCACCACAACGAACTCCCTGATCAGGAGCCCTTTGATCTTGGTCTACACAGTTTTATAAAGGTTTCATTATACTCAATTCTTGTATTTTAATCAACAGCAACTGGTGCACAGTTCCAAACCTTTTTTTTTTATTACATATATATATATGACAGTCATACAGATGAATGAATAATCTACCCATCAAAAACCTAATACAGTAAAACCCTGCTAATGCAACCACCTAAAAGAGGTATAATTCTGGGTGCTTGATGCAGCTGGTTGCTTAATGCAGGAAAAAAATAATGCAGAAAGCTCCTAGGAGCTTTCTGCATTACTTTTATCCTGCATTAAGCAACCACCTGCTTATAAAGACACCCATGTTCATTCACTAAGTGGTCGCATTAGAGGGGTTCTACTGTATACAGTCCAACCTGCTTCAGCGGTCACCTGGTATCAGCAGCCACACTGCTGTAAGCGGCCACTCTAGGACCCTCCCAACTAAAAACACTATATATTACACCTGGTATAAGCGGTCACCTGCCTAACGCGGCCAGCGGCCGCTCTATTTCATCCCAAATGGCCAATACACACTGGTGTAAGCGGCCAAGTGTTCTACAAATGTAAAGCGTGTAAACACTTTTCATGGCTATCGATCGGCAACATCAGACATTTTGTCACCTTTGAATGCATACAACTAACGGTTATGACCCATTTGGACCCCATATCAGAGTTTCTTTTGTTTGTTTACAAAGTGTGTCGGTTGTTCACGCCATGTTAATTGGGGATTTACCTTCTACTCGGAATTCCCCAGGAATGTAATCACGTGTGAACTAGCTGGTTCCTGACTTCCACTCTATGAGTTAGATGTTCGCGGACGGAATATTCCGGAAACCAGTCGTGTCAAACATGGCTACACCGTTAGAAGTTACACCCCGAAGCCAAATTCGAATAACACTGGCATGTGTATTACTCAAATGAAAGAACTGACACTTATAAATAAGGGACAAAAGGTTGAAGAACGACAAACAAGGCAATTAATTCGATATGACTTGCGATTATTACGGGCACTTTAGGTCAGTACGGTCTTTATAAATATCGATTAGTACACAAAATACATGTCTGTCATAAATACTCGAAAGTATGCTTGGTAACTTGCACCTGGTTTAGGCGGTCACCTGCTGTAAGCGGCCAAAGTGACCACTTCCCTAGACTGACCGCTTACAGCAGGTTGGACTGTATAGCAATTAACAAAGCAATGACCAGTGACCATCATGGCTGACGTCAGCATTTTATGACAACATAATCTGTACTCCGGACAGTCTAAACCCTAACAGCTGTCCACCTCCATCATGGTCCCTGGTTACCGACCTTGCAGATCACTTGGAGTAAAGGGTTACATGGATTAAAGTATTGACTGGAAAAATTTGTCATTCACAAGAACATGATGTAAAATTATATTTGTATTTTTTCCCTTTGAATGTGGAACTATGGTCCACCATTGTTTATGAGTAGAGTCCATACCGTACAAAAGGGTAAAATTTGCAAGAGGATTTTTGAATGACAAACAGTGCAGACCCTGATCAGAGGGCTCCTCTAGGAGCCCTCTGATCTGGGTCTTCATTGTTTGCAAATGGCAGTTCACACATGTCTCGCATTCAAAGGGTTAATCCAAGTGTTAATAGCAATAACAAAAGTGTCAAGGTCATGAACTTTATTCCCGCACAACGCTCTCTCTGTGTGGTTCCATAACTAAGTGTCCACAATGTGGGGCAAACAGCTGACCATGGCTTACGAAAACGTGATAATCCCTTTACTCCGAAATACGTCTCTCAACGCCTTGCAAATAGAGAAGACCTAAATCAAACAGCTCCTATAGGATCTGCTGGTCGGCTCTGTTTGCTAAGGAATTATTATATAGATCTGATTCTTTATATTCTTCAGACTGCAAACAGATTAGACCACCCCTTAACCCTTTCCCTCATATAAACGTGTTAACAGAGTAGACCCATATCAGACGGCTCCTAGAGGAGCCATCTGATCCGGGTCTGCTCTGTTTGCTAATGGAATTTGATAGATCTGTTTCTTTAGTTTCTAAATTGGCTGCAATGTTTCACTTTCCATAATTTATTACACCTATTTTGTCCATGAATATTCAGTAGGTATTGAATTTTGGCCTAAATACAGAACAGGGAAAGGGCTAAGGAGTCGTCTGATCAGGGTCTGCAGTGTTTGCTTACAAATAATAATAAAGATGTGAATTCTACAGTGTCTTGTCATGTCTTTGCCAACAGAGTAGACCCAGTAGGCTCTTACAGGAGCCATCTCATCAGGGTCTGCTCTGAATGCTTTTACAGTTTCTTTCACCAGGCCACAGTTTGATGTGTTCATTATTATACTAGTAAGAAAATGTATCTATTTGAATAAATATTCATGATGACATTATTTCTTACATGAATATTCATTGAAGAAAAAAGTTAACTGTTCTTTTCCCTCATAAATGAATGAAACTGTAGAATTATGCTATTTCATAAAGCAAACAGAACAGGCCCTAAGGTTAGACTGCTCTGGGTCTACTCTGTTTGCAAAGGCAAAGAAAAGCATATTTATAGAGTAACGGGTTAATATGCAATCAGAATGTCACACAATTTCAATCCTCAAAGATTTTGAGTTAATCAGCGTCTGATCTAGATACAAACTGGTTGCATAGACAATCATTTATTTGTTACTTTGTATCATAAGAGTTAACCTCGGATGACCCCAGGCTTATGAACAATTATGATTGCATTTAATCTGACATTCAAAGGATACTGAACTTAACGTTAAATACACCTCAATATAAACAATACAAGATACAAAGAATATTAAAGCAAAGGTCATCAAAAAAAAGGGTACCACATGCCAGGTACATTACCCAAGACCCATGATCAGTCAGTGATACTAGCATGTCCTTCTACATAATACAGAGTTCGAGATAAAGATACGTATCCAAAACCAAACCCTAAACTTTGACCACTTTTGAGAACCGTCTCGAAGAGACAATTCTAAAGAGTGGTCACAGTATAGGGTTTGGTAGAGAAATAAAGGAGTTATTGTTGAAAATGTTTTAATTTACGCATCTGATCAGAATCTGAACCTCTGATAATACATGTTCAGATAAAACAATATCATACAAACACCTCCCAAAACAATATCATACAAACACCCCCATTCTTCACATAGCCCAGAGAACCTGAGAATTTGTGGTCCACTAATACTTCCCAAAGTACCATTATTCTGATACCCGGGAATCTCACCAGTTTCAACCCATTTGTAACATTGAAATTACTTCAATTCGATATCATTTTCGTAACTTTATATTGGACTGACACAATCGCAAACAGAGTAGACCAAGACTAGTTCAGATGCCTCCTGTAGTAGCTGTCGGATCAGGGTCTGCTCTGTTTGATCTCGAAATAATAAATATACAGTTCTATAGTTTCTGCCATTGCCAAAGTTCCTGTGTTCATGAGCCATTATAAAATATCATCTAATCAATATTCATAATGTCATGATTTCTCACATGAATATTCAAGCAGTAAAGGGTTAATATGTCTAAGGACAATAGGTGGTTGTGATTGTCTGGTATAGGGGCCAAGGGGCAAAAGGTCAACAGCCAAGGTTAGTTACTCAATTTATTTACACCATATCGTTTCCAAGCTAATATTTACCAATACATGAATGTGATAACACACTGAACTCTGTAGAGTACAGAAAGGTTATCTCAGGTCAAGGTCCGACTCGGATCATCTCTTTCAGTCAAACACCAAAATCCCTCTGATTTGCACAAACAGTTCTGGCTTCAATAAGCATGTCATATGGCTTAACCTTTTAATTAATATGCCATAAATACTCTTTCCCAAGCCTTTACAAGCAGAATAGATTAAGATCAGACGGCTCCTATAGGAACCGTCTTATCAGGGTCGGTTCTGTTTGCTTAACCCTTTCCCTCATATAAACGTGTTTTCACGCATTTGCAAACAGAGTAGACCCAGATCAGACGGCTCCTAGAGGAGCCGTCTGATCAGGGTCTGCTCTGTTTGCCAGTGGAATTTGAAAGATCTGTTTCTTTACTTTCTAAAATGGTTACAATGTTCCATCTTCCATATTTCATTATAACTATTTTGTCTATGAATATTCAGTAGGTATTGAAGTATGGAATAAACATAGAACAGGGAAAGGGTTAAACGAGAATATTAAGAACTGATTCTTCAGTATCTGCCACGGCCAAAATTTCCTGTGGTTATTTGCAATTATAAAAAATATATATCTAATTGATAATCATGATGTCATTATTTCTTACATGAATATTCATGGAGTATTAACCTATTAATTAACCTCATCAATATTCATATAGGAAATAATATGACATGTAGTTGCATATGAACAACAGAATGTTTGGAGCTGGCCAAACCAGATCTATGTTCTTCCATAAACAAACAGAGCAGACCCTGATCATACAGCTCCTACAGGAGCTGTCTGATCTTGATCTACTCTGTTTGCAAAAAACATAAAAAGGTATATAGATTAAGTAGAAGGTTTAGAAAACATTAAAACTCAAATTCATCGAAAGCAAATTGCTGGCACAAATTTCATTAACATTTTGCCCTTCTGTCCCTTTTCTTACATCAATTCATTTTGAAATTGTAACATACCAGTAGTCTGCATCAAAGCAATAATTTTTAGCTATTGTCCATTTTTTCAGGTGAATTTTCAAACTTCAAATTTTCGTAAAACTCTGAGGAAACATAATGATCATAAAAGTCAAAATGCACAAAAAGTATTTAAATAGATAACACAAGTTGACAAGAACAGCAAAGGAAGAGTTGTGTTGGAAATTAATTAAAAGCACAGGTGCCCATTCTTAGTGAACAGGTGAGGTACGTATCTAGTTCAGCAGCGATAAATTCAATGCACTAAAGCATCATAGACCTTACATGTGACTGACTTGCTCAAGATGATTATTTTGCTTATCTCCATTTACATAACATGATTTGACCCAGATCAGAAACCACATTTAACTTCTAATGATGTTGATGACATCCAATGTTAGTGTGGGAATCGTTAACTTGCTTATTTGTGTTACTTATGGAAACAATTCAAACTCTCATAAATAATAATTGTTGCCAGCACGAAACTATTCTCAATCTTAACTTTTCTGCCATTTCTCTACATCAACAAAAACAACAAAACAATCATTGTCAAATGATTTTCATCAGATCGAGGAGATGCCAAATTACTCAGTATCTCAATGATCAGGATCCAAGCCATTGGCAAATGCCAACCAGTTTCCGATTAGCCTGAGAAAGATAAATACTTAGGTACAAACAGATGGTTGATACCAAGGACCACCCTATTAACGAGAGACTATATTCTATTTTTGTCTCATGTTTACATCTATCTTTTTTTCATGGTTTTTTAGCTAGAGGCAAGCGGACAAAATACTCACATATTTTCATACACAGACATTGATGCTTTGTTTACCAAAATAAAATTTCAATACCCCAAACAAATACAATTAAACCTGTCTCATTGAAAATACAGTCCAATGCTGGGTTTTTAACCCTTTCCTTCATGCAAATGCTTTTTCACGGGTCTGCTCAGTTTGCTAAAGGAGTTTGAAAATTCTGTTTCTTTAGATTCTAAAATGGCCACAGAATGTTCTTCCTTCCATATTTCATTATGACTATTTTCTCCATGAATTTTCAGTAGGTATTGAAATTTGGAATAAACGTAGAACAGGGAAAGGGTTAAAAGTACTTGCACTCGGGGCATAAAAGCAAAGAAACGGAACTCTACAATCATCATGCAAATTCATTTTACACTTGAGTTTCCGTTAGATCAGGGTCTGCATTATATGTCATTCAAAACCCTCTAGCAATTTTAAGCTTTTAACCCTTTCCTTCATATAAACACCTATTCATGCATTTGCACACAGAGTAAACCCAGATCAGACGGCTCCTATAGGAGCCGTCTGATCAGGGTCTGCTCTGTTTGCTTGTGATATAATATAGATGTGATTCTACAGTTTCTGCCATGACCAAAATTTCCTGTATCCATGTGCTGTTATAACAAATGATTGTAATTAATATCCATGACATCATTATTTCTAACATAAATATTCATGGAGGCAAGGGTTACTACATGAATTTATTGACTATACTGGCAAAGTTTTTCCACTTTTTCCATTTTTTTTCTCTAAATGTTCAGCATTCAAAAGGTTAAGTGTTTTGGTTTTCCCAACCATCATGTGATGTTTCAAGTATAAATATAGTTAAGCCAAGTAGTTTAATCTGCAGACGATCATAGTCTCGTTTTAGTGGCAATAAGCAAAATTGCAATGCATTAATCATCTACACCCTATAACCTATATCCTGTTGTCCTATGAAGAAGCTCAGTGAATCAACATGGCAAATTGGCAATACTTCTTTTCCAGGAAAAAGATGCATTTTCCCATACCTTGGTTCCAAGTTTCATCTTGGAAAGCGGCTTACGGTAAAATCTACAGCATTATATCACCAAAGTAAGTCTGATTCTTGGATTTTAATCATTTACTCCATGCATATTCACATATACAATAATGCCTTAAGGCTTTTATTATGATATGAATATTAATTAGTCTTATTAAGCACTTTATTCATAAGCAAACAGTTTCGCAGACAGTGATCAGACATCTACTATAGGAGAAATCTGATCTGGATCTACTCTGTGTACTATGTAAGGGGTTACTAAGAGAGACGTATTTGTGGAGTACTGGTTTCAGCTCCTAGGAGCTTTCTGTATCGATTGAAAGCTGCATTAATTTCCCACGCTGACGCTAAAATCCATAACAGTTAAAGTTTTAAATGTTCTTCCATTATTCTTTCAAGCTTTTGAAAAATCTACTGACCATTTTAGCTTCAGATAGCTTGGATCCGGATGAGATGCAAGTTAACTTTCATTACTGCCAGTCACGTAGAAGCATATTAAGCTCCAGAGTACTAGATAAAGGTGCATATTCAACTACTAAAATCATCATTTCTCCATCAAACCCTATATATGACCACTCTTTAGAATCGTCTCTTCAACACGGACCTCTGAAGAATGGTCACAAAATAGGGTTTGATGGAGAAATAATGGAGCTATTCTTACAAATGTTTTAACCCTTCGCTTGCTATTCACGTCAATATACGTACCTGTAAATAGTGAAGACCCAGATGAGACAGCTCCTGCAGGAGCTGTCTCATCAGGGTCTGCACTATTTACAAGTTGATTGTACAATCAGTGCACTCCACAGCAGTGATTGCATAGCGAAATACGAGTACACAGTGAAGATTTATGTAATTATACAACAAAGCATGGGTAAAGAAGGAGAAATGTATTTTAAAATTCAGCAAGCGAAGGGTTAATTTATGGATCTTATCTTGATCTCTGAGGCCGAGACTAAGCATCAAACAGTGTGGATGCTGATCAGAGGGATCTTGCAGGACCTACCACGGGTCTACAATGCTTACAAATGCCAACTGGTGTCACGTTTCCAACATTCAATGAGTACACATATACTAATTATTACAAACCTGAGACTAAATAAACATTTCATGAAACAATGGATTCCAATAAAAAAAATTTTTGCTTTGAGTAATAAATCTTCTATTCTTTATTGACCTTAACAATACGTATTCAAAACATATTATTTTGCAACGGTAAACCATTGCAATATTACGAAATTAATAATTGCGTACACCAAAAAATTCTATTACTAATAGAATAATTGCAATTTGGAAATCAATATAAAATTTTGATATTTTTCAAACGTATGTAGAAAATCTAAGAAGAATTGTTTGACACTTTTTCAACCAATCCCTATCTCACTGTGTTTATTGCTTAAATTTTCATTTCTTTTATCTCCTCTAGGAGCCCTCTCATCTGGGTCTACAGTTTGCAAAGGCCATCAGTAACTCGTGTCCCGCACTGTACGGGTTAACATCATTTAACCACAATGGATCATTCTACTAAAATTCAGCATTCAAAGGGTTAAGGTATTTCAATGTGCAACACATTAGTCACTAATGCCCTTTGTAAACAGTGTAGACCAAGATGGCAGGGCTCCTACAGCAGCTCTCTCATCAGGGTTCGGCTGGTCGACATGTTATATGTTTCTTTTAAAAAATCACAAATTTCAGTCAGCTTGACCTATTTGAATTTTGGAATAATTCATTTCAAAACTCAGCATTGCAAGGGTTATTATCTTAGGATTCTCTGAGAAGTCAGCTAAAGGTATATAAACATGTTTTGAAATGCGATCCTTTTGTAACAGTGACCTTGTAAAAACCCACATCTCGAAATCTCGAAACATTACCCGCACACTTGACAAGACCGTGATCATGACTTAAGCAAAATCCACCCAAAAGTTACATAGAAATTTAATTAATCAAACAGCTGTGTAACAAAATGCCGAAAGATAAATAGCACGGATGTTTACCAGAGTGAATGTAAGAGTATTCACAAAAAGATATACTAAACTTCGTCAAACTTTACCATGTTATAACTAAAGGTCAACATTTGCTTTTAAGATTAGCAGTCCTAGTTTAATACCGGAGTCTTTAATAATTCGCTTTAATTTCCAAACAAAAGTATGACTCCACTTCCTAAATAATTCTAAAATTGAAATATACTATAGCCACTGAATTATTATGGTAAATAGTATAGACCCATATGAGACAGCTCCTAGAGGAGTTGTCTCATATGGGTCTACACTATTTGCAAACGTAGATATGTATGCTAACAGTATAAGAAGGATTAAAGGTTAAATAAATGCAAGCAAGTTGACTGAGAAGGCTTAACACATCTGATTATTATAAAGTCTTATAATATGCAATTTCAGAAGATTCAGATTCTAACCAACTTGTTTGCAGTAAACAAAACTTTTCTCTATGACTCAGCTGATCCAACTAACAGGTTTTTTATCATTTACGTACTTTTCCACTTTATTGCGCAACAGTTCAGGAAGAATCAGCTGTGCGATCAATGTTACCATAGCGATACAACAAACTGCAGTATGACGTGACAAAAACTGGGCCAAGTTGGCTCATCCTACCAAAAATAACACGGAAAGATAGCCGAAAAATACACCTTGCAGCGACAAAAAGTCTTCAATTTCCATGGCAACACAACTTTCTGCATGCTAACTAACTAGGTCGTTTTTGTTGTTTGCTTATTTCTTAAAGAATTATGACTGTTTTTCTTTATTGTAAAACAAACTAAATTTCCAAGATTTAGTATGATAGCATTATCATTCAGTATAAAAGTGTTAGAAGGAACACAAGAGTCACCTGCTGGACTAAGAGATCTGACATAATACAGGAGTAATAGTGAACTGACAGACTGATGAACAGAGAAGTGATCCCTTTGTGTCACCCTGCTAACAAAGCAACAGATAAAGGGGCGTACTCAAAGACTTAAAATCGTCATTTCTGACCAAACCCTATGTTGTGACCACTCTTTAGAATTTTCTCAGTGGTCACAACATAGGATTTGGTGGAGAAATAAAGGAATTATTTTTGAAAATGCTTTTACACAACTGGACCTCTGCACTAAGTGAGACAAAAATCATTTCAAGCAACTATTTACTCATGGTGCAGGTGGTTGCTTATGCGAGGTTATAATAATAATTTAGAAAGTCCCCACTTTGTCACGCATTTACTCGTCACCTAATGAATATTCATGTAATAATTAATAATTATATGAATATTAATTAGAAAATGTTTAATAATAACATATGACCACAGGATATAATCGATATATCTGTTATTCATTAACCCTTTCCTCCATAAAGACGCCTTTCTATGCCTCTGTAATAACCACTTGAAACTATAATGTGATAAATAGAGCATTTGCCCCTATAGGAGCAAAATTTAATGCTCTATTTATCACAAAGGTTTCAAACTACAAAATTCTAAAATTTTACTTTTATCTAGTAAATGCTCATTTTGGGTAGATTCATTCAAAGAGGTTGGGTTTAAAAATAGCCTATGGAGGAATGGGTTAAGAAAACAATAAAGCAGATCCTTATCAGACAGTAATTCTACAGGAGACATCTGATCTGTATCTACAGTACTTTGTTTGCAAATGCTTAAAAATGTGTCTCCTTCAGGTATTAAGGATTAACCCTTTTCACACATTTGCAAACAGAGAAGACTCAGACGGCTCTGATCAGAGAGAGCCGTCTGATCAATGTCTGCTCTGTTTGCTTATGAAATTACAATAGATCTGACTGGTTCTTAGCAACACCAAAAAATACTGTGTACTACATTATAAATTATGCCATTATAAAAATTCTGCTAATAAATATTCATGTCATTCAGTTCATTCATGTATATGCTTTTTCAACCCATTTCTTTTTCTTAACCCATTCCCTCATTGGCTATTTTTAGATCCAATCACTTTCAATAAATCTACCGAAAAGGAGCATTAACTAGAGAAAAGGAATATTTTAGAACTTTGTAGTACTGAAACCATTTTTGTGATAAATAGAGCATATGCTCCTGTAGGAGCACATGCTCTATATATCATAATGGTTTAAACAGGTGACATTTACAGAGGCGTAGAAAGGCGTATTTATGGAGGAAAGTGTTAAAGAGTGGTCACAACATAGGTTTTAGTGGAGAAATGATCATTGAAGTATATCAATATGTACCCTTATATATTGCTCTGTAGTGTGAACTATAAACACATTTTGTGGGTCATGTTTTGTTGTTGTTGTGGTTGTTTTTCTGATCTGTCCATGACTGCTACTGGTTAGCAGTAACAAAAAATGGAACCTTTTTCCCCTGGAATTTCTTTCCAGCAATTACCCGGGAATGTTTTCTATGATAATCCTGATTTTGTTCCAACTCTGGTAATTATTTCCAGCTGGTGGGTGTGTCGCTTTTTCTGGTTTACCCGCACCTGCAGACACCATGATGACTAGATCAGCTGATCTTCATAAATATTATATGATGCACCAGAGGAACATAATTATGAGAAAGCATAAATTAAGGCATTTTTAAGAACAGCGCTCTTGTTTCTTTCTCCACCAAACCCTATGTTGTGACCACACTTTAGAATTGTGACCACACTTTAGTTGTGATCACACTGTTTGCAAAGGCGTAGAAAAGTGTATTCATGGAGCACAGAGTTAAAGCCTTGGCAAGCAGAGTAGACCCAGATCAGACGGCTCCTGTAGGATCTATTGTTTGCTTATAGAATAATATAGATCTGTCACCACAGTTTCTTCCATGGCAGAAATTTAACCCGTTATTTCCTAATTATGCCTATTAATGCTACACCTTTGTAAACAGAGTGGACCCAGATCAGACGGCTCCTACGGGAGTCGTCTGATCAGGGTCTGCTCTAGTTGCTTCTGCCATCACCAAAAATTCCTTTCATTATAACAAATTAATGTGTTATATTCATGACGTCATTATTCCTTACATGACTATTCGTGAAGGAAAGGGTTAATTTGTCCATGAGCCTGATAATTATAGATAATAGTCTAAATAAATATTCGTCATGTCTTTATTTCTTACATGAATATTCATGGAGTAAAGGATTATGGCACTATGGCAAACATAAACAAGTCTCACAGTTCCTTTATCTCTACTAAATACAGGATACACCTTGATTTTTTTGTGGACAAGTACACTCAAGCTAAAAATAAGTTTTTACCGTAAACTTGGCTCTGGAGAATTCATTAGCAACATTATTAATTTGCAACTGCAGGTAGCAAGAAAACCTGGGAAAACCACATGGCACTGAGCTCCAAGGTAACAGCACTAATAATGTCACAAATTAGCACCTTCTTGGAATGATATATACCCTTATAATGTTGTGGATCCATCATAATGACATTAATTTTGCAAACAGTTTGGATCCAAATTATACAGAAGCCTGCAGTAACTAGGTGCCTCATTATGGATCAAATATGTTGGTTGCTTTTGACTGAATTTAACCCTTTACTCCATAGATATGCCTTTGAACACCTTTGCAAACAGAGTAGACCCAGACCAGGTCATAATAGGCTCCAGTGTAGGAGCTGTCTGATCTAGGTCTCACCTGTTTGCTTATGGAATAATATAGATCTGATCCTACAGTTTCTGTCATGGCAAATAAAACTCTGAGTTCATTAATTTGCCATTATAAAAATTCAGCAAAAATTAATATTCATGATGTCATTATTTCTTTCATGGGCGGAAATACAGTTAAAGAGTAGCGCCTACATTTGTTTTTTCAACAAACTCTATGTTATGACCACTCTTTAGAATTGCGTCTAGTTGTAATGAAATATGGAACATAATGTAGCCAATTTAGAAAGTAAAGAAGCAGACCTTTAAAATTCCACTAGAAAACAGAGCAGACCCTGATCAAACGGCTCCTGCAGGAGTCGTCTAATCTGGGTCTTCTCTCTTTGCAAAAGCGTTTACATGAAGATATTAGGGTTCAGTCAGCCAACTGAATGAATCAATGATGAGCAATTCTACTTTGAATATTCAGCATTCAAAGGATTAAGCCAAAATAGCATATTGCAGGCATCAATATACAAACAAATAAGCTTATGTTATAATCATCAGCACTGCACTACAGAATCTTTATGAAAGCAACATTTTCTACATTTTTTGGGCGTTATTCGCACCAAGATGTATCGGGGTGCAAAGAAGTACGAGCATGACAAAAGAATCATGTCGCCGTTAATGCGCTTACAGTGCATAAAAATACCTGTACTTAGTGCATCCTATTCCAAAACATTGACTTATCCCGGTAATTGCCAACCTTTGCAAACAGTCTGGATCCTGAAAAGATGCCAAGTGACTTGTGGCATCTCCTAGGCTTACATTACGAATATTTATAGAAGCCGTCTGATCTGGGTCTTCTCCGTTTGCAAAGGCATAGAAAGGCCTATTTATGGAGTAAACAGTTAAGCAGCTTTACAACCCTGTAGACAGGGGAGATTGGATGTCAGAATCCTTAGGGTAATTAATCCTTTCCCTCATTTAAACCCCTTTTAACGCATTTGCAATCAGAGTAGTAACCCAGATCAGACGACTCCATTATAGGAGCCGTCTGATCAGGGTCTGCTCTGTTTGCTAACGGAATTTTATAGATCTGTTTCTTTACTTTCTAAAATGGCTACAATATTAAATTTTGACCTTCCATATTTCATTATAACTTAGAATTTTGTCCATGAATATTCAGTGGGTATTGAAATTTGAAATAAACATAGAACAGGGAAAGGATCATATAAAGCAAGGACTTTAAGCCTTTATATCTGTAGTACTCTCCTTATCTGGTGCTATATTCAACAGAAACAGTATTCACTATACCTAGGTCAGTGGATATGTAATAGTTCCTGCTTACAAATGTCACATTAAACAATAATATCACGATTTTCATACAAACATGACCTAAACGACAGTGATTAAGGTCAACACAATTTCTTGTATTGAAATGGAAAATCTACCTAGGTCAGTGGATAAGTAATAGTATCTACTTGCATCTGTCACATTCAACAATAATATCACGAATTTTCAAACAAAACATGACCTCAAAGTCTGAGATTAAGAGGTCAGCAAAATGCGTCTTTTATTGAAAATTGGAAAATCGATAAAACTTCTTGTTGCTGTCGCAAGAAATTGATATGATTCACTTTAGCAGATCTGAATTATTTTCAATTCCAAAATTGTTTGACAAACCAATCTGTACATCTGTACAAAATTCAATTTGATCTTTCAAACTTATGCAGCTTTGTATTTCAATCCTTTCCCTGATACAGACACCTATTCATGCCTTGGCAAACAGAGTAGACCAAGATCAGTGAGACAGCTCCTATAGGATCTGTCTGATCAGGGTCTGCTCTGTTTGCTTGTAGCAATTTATAGAAATGACCATAAGAATTCTGTCAAGATCAAAATTTCTCTTGTTCACATGACATTAAAATTTAATGAAAATAATCTTATGAATATCTATGAAGGTATAAATGCTTTTCATAAATATTCATGACATACAGGGCTAAATGGCTTTCAAGGACAGAGGATTTTGCACGGAAAATTTGCTCATCTAAATATTCAAGAGTTTAAATTCATATTGAAACTTTTGGGCTTAAAATAAGCTGTCTGTCCAAAGATACCTGAAGAGACTCTCTGACAAATAAACATGCATATCTTTAATTAACTTGAAGCTTCTGAGTGGCGAAAGTCCTTCATTGGGAAATAACAGAGACAAATGAGTATGTAAAGCTTAATGTTGCTAGAGGATTTTGAATAAAAACAGTACAGACTCTGATCAAAGACCTCTGATCTGGATCTACACTGTTTGCCATTGCCACTGTGCACAGTTTTCTATGTCAACCCTTTATTTCATAAATGTGCCTTTCTTATGATGCATTTGCAAACAGAGTAGACCCAGATCAGACAGTTCCTACAGGAGTCATCTGATCAGGGTCTGCTCTCTTTGCTTGACATCATATAGATCTGACTCTACAGTTTTTGTCAAAGTAAAAAGTATCAAAAAAATTACATCATAAAATAGACCTAATAAATATTCATTTTGTTGTCATTATAATTTCTTACATGTTACTTGTATGAATACAGAACAGGGAAAGAGTTAAACCAATACATGATTGGATGTGTTATATCATCTCCCATAGCGGCCTTGCACGTATTCTTGTGGCGTCTTGTAAAGTTGCTTTAGAAGCTTTTGTCCAATATTCATCAAACTTAGAAGCATTTGATGAATATTGGACATCCCATATAAAGAGTGAGTGAGTTGGGTTTTACGTCCGACCAACAGTATTTCAGTTATTTGCAGACGGCACCCGCATGAGACAAGTTATAGTGCTGCCTCACTGGAATACTCCTGCCGCAGGTACATGGCAAGGGCACCCCACCCAGTCACATTATCCTGACACCGGGCCGACCAGTCCTAGAACTACACCTTTATTGTCGAGCGTAGACAAGGGAGCTACTAGTACCAACTTTTAACGACTTTTGGTCTGTCGCGGCCGGGGATCGAACCCACGACCTTCCGTACCACAGGCGGACGCTCTACCACTGAGCCACGCGGCCGGTCCCCATATAAAGATGAACATTAAACAAATTTATGCCTGCTGAAACTCCGACTAGGAACGACATTAAATTCATTCAAGTTTTTGAGAGACTAGACTGAGAATCAAACAGCTTGGATTCCGATTATCATTAACTCATTCCCTCATAGGCTAATTACTCAGACTCAACCTTTTTGAATAAATCTACCGAAAAGGAGCATTTACTATAGAAAATGAAAAAGTTAGAATTGTGTAGTATTGAAACCATTGTGATAAATAGAGCATTTGCTCCAAAGGAGCAAATGCTCTATTTATCACAATGGTTTAAAGAAGTGACTATTACAGAGGTGTAGAAAGGCGTATTTATAGAGGTTAAAGACGCTGAATTACTCTGTGTCTGGATCCAAGCTGTTCGCAATTCCATGACAGGTCGTGCTCACCATTGTAAGGGTAAAAGCCTGTATTCACATGCCAATCATATGGCAGGTTAAATTGCCCATCTCTAGACACATACAGCTATAAATATTGATCACTATACAGTACAAAACTTATGTCTGTAACATGATTCTCCCAGTTCCATACAAATAGTACTTTTCCAGACAATTCCGATGTCCTGAAACTTGGAAAACTAAGGGCACTGAACCCTTTCACCACTGGATTTTCAAATGGGCTAAATGTATTCTAAAGTTGCAAGCTCTGACTGTGAATATTCAGAGAATCTTTTAAAGGAACTTTAAATCCTACAGGAGCCATCTGATCTGGTCTACTCAGTTTGCAAAGGCATGCAAAAGCTTTTCTGAGTATAAGGGAAAATAGGGTTAACCCTTTCCCTCATATGAACGTGTTTTCACGCATCTGCAAACAGAGTAGACCCTGATCAGACGGCTTCTATTATAAGGAGCCGTCTGATCAGGGTCTGCTCTGTTTGCTCTTGGAATTTGATAGATCGGTTTCTTTAGTTTCTAAAATGGCTACAATGCTCCACCTTCCGTATTGCATTATAACTATTTTGTCCATGAATTTTCATTAGGTATTAAAATTTATAATAAACATAGAACAGGGAAAGGGTTAAGAAGTTAAAGTGAGGTTTACTAAATTGCTAGGTAATTCAAGATTTGTCTGAAATGTGTACACAAATAACTTCAGTACAGAAGATATCACAGAAAATAACATAAATCCTAGCAATGTCCTATTTCAAAATGTTACATTGAGACTTCTCCAAGAGTAAAATTCAAGTTAATGGTGCCAAAACCTTATATTGCTAATGATAACGATAATATCATACCAAAACATTTTATTCATTAAATTCAAATCATGTTTCTGTCTGAAAATAATTACTTGAGTATTCGTGACCCCCCCCCCCCCCCCCCCCCCCCAAAAAAAACAAACCCAACAAAATAAAAGAAAATGTGAAAAACAGGAAGTAGATAAATGACAGACCTGAAAAGGAGAGACACGGTACATTTAACTCGCTATGACTATGCTTCACACCAAATATCAAATCATTGCAGCTTACACAAGCGAAGAAATATTTTACGAAATTTTTTGTCATTAAACAATCACCAAAATTCAATCAAAGTGTCGGCAAACAGGAAGTAGATGGACCTTGGACCTGAAAAGGGGAGACACGTTACAACTCACTATGATAATGCTTCAGACCAAATATCAAATCATTCCACCTTGTAACACAAGCCAAGAAATCCTTGATGAAATTTCGGACGTACGGAGAGACAGAGAAGGGTAAAACTTAATGCCCCCGTAGCCTAAAGGTGGGGGCATAAAAACCCAACCCTGAAGATTGTTCAAAATGAGTTGGGACTTCTCCAAGGTACAATCCAAGAAAATGGTTGGTGCCAAACTTTCTGTTAATGATAAGGACAATACCAAACTACATTTTACTGAAGTAGATGGTGTGTGGAACCATCAATCAAAACATCATTAATCCTTTGAACGACTTTTCACGCCTTTGCAAACAGAGTAGACCCAGATCAGATGGCTCCTGTATGAGTCGTCTGATTAGGGTTTGCTCTGTTTGCTTATGAAATCATAACAGACCCAAATTACCATATTATCTCTAGAAACACTCCCAGGGGCGTAAGTCAATGTGACATTTTCTAAGGTAACTTAGACTGCTATATTTCGTTATTATTCTATATTATTGTTATAACCTAGGGTTGTAGTTATTTCATTTATTGTTAGTTTCTCCACCAGAAGTAAGGGGCATTCATTAGAATGGGGACTATTATTAGGGAGAACACAGTAGACAGATATATATAAAGTACCAAATAGTGTAGATCCTTATCCAGTTGCTCCTCCATGACCAATTTCAGACCTTTTTCTGGGGTATTTATGGGTCCATTAAAAGGACCTATAATTCCCAATGCAAAATAGGTAATATTTTTACCATTTTTTCTCAATGCAATTTTTTCTCAATGCAAAATAAGTAATATTGACCAAATTTTGATTAAAATGCCAAAATATGCAATATAAGTTAAATAGGGACCATTAAAATGCTTTCCAGATTGTTGAAAAAATCCCAATTATTAAAATGCATTTACCCCACAATTGTCAGGATAAGGCCTGAGTTTGATCTGGGTCTACACCATCTGTCTAAGACTGCTTCAAAGGGTTATTTAGGGTAGTGTTCCAGGTGCTATCCTGCAGGATTACAACATGGCACGCTGGTATAACAAAACAGGGAGTTCATGCAGAAAATTCATCAACTGCAGCATTGAATGCGGACTTGATAGTGGCAGCATCTGGTTAAGATCTTAATGCAAGAATTATGCAGAAAACAATAATAAACCTGTTATGATAAATCATAACACCTCACGTGTGGGCGAATCATAGTAATTGTGAATTGTGTATCTACATGATAATCATTAACCCTTACATTGATGGGAAAAAGTACATATGCACTGGCATTTGCAAACAGTGTAGACCCTGATCAAAGAGCTCTTCTTAGGAGCTCTCTGATCAGGGTCTACACTGTTTGTCATTCCAAATCCTTTAAGAAATTTAAGCCAGTCACACTGAACGAACTTTATAGTCAACATAATGATGGGCCATTCAGCATTGAAAGAGTTGCAAACAGTGTAGACCCAGATCAGAGGGCTCCTAGTAGAACCGTCTGATCTGGG
Organism: Azorinus chamasolen; assembly: GCA_963576725.1. Lineage (NCBI taxonomy): Eukaryota > Metazoa > Mollusca > Bivalvia > Cardiida > Solecurtidae > Azorinus > Azorinus chamasolen. The sequence goes on along the minus strand of OY755251.1, from coordinate 8,394,872 downwards.
TCTGCATTGTTTGTCATTCGAAGTCCTCTTACACATTTAGGCCTTCCATACTGAATGGACTGCAGTTAAACACTGATGGGCCATTTCACTTTGAAAACACAGCATTGACAGGGTAGGAAGTATGAATGATGCAACAAAGTGCAACTACAGCTGGTTACAGAACAGATTTACCCTCTGAGTGCAGAATTAAAGTGGGATGGGCCCGAAACAATTAACTGCAGTCCATTCTGTATAATGAAAGGTTTAAATTTCCTAGAGGATTCTGAATGACCAACAGTGTAGACACTGACCAGATTCGCTCTTCTATTAGGAGCCCCATCTACACTGTTTGCAAATGCCAGCACCCTTGAATCCTGCATTCAAAAGTTTAACCTCTGAATGTTGAATATACAAGTCAAATCAGCCATGGGTTTTTTTAATGTTCTCATCCTATTCCAGTGAAACCCCTTTAAAGTGTTTGAAAATTGTTTGTATTGATTAACGTCCATTTCTACTCACTATGGGCTAATTGGACGCCCCAGAGAGAGGGGGAGAGGATACAGAGAAACCCGGACGCGATGCCCTACTCTTATAATCGACTGAGTTTCTCTGGTTCTTTTAGATGCCCAGTATAAAGCACTGGTACATCGGACCTCGGTTTATAGTCTCGTCTGAAGGACTTGGTCCGGTAAAGTGACCACCAAAACATGGGCATAATTATGGGTCTTTAAGCCATGTGGTAATTTAATGCACAATGAAAAATATGCAGAAGCTCCTATTGGAGATCTCTGCATTACTTAAGTTCCGAAACCACCTGCTTTTAAAGTCACAGCTTCTAGTCATAAAGTGGTTGCTTTAGAGGAGTTCTACTGTAGTTAGAAAATGTAAAATCTGGATCTACATTGCTTTTGGATGCAGCCATCTTGTTTCCATTCAAAGTTTTTAGGACTAAGTGTTTAAGCTGCCTGTGTTTTAATTTAGTTCTAATTTTTCTTCAATTAATTGAGCTTTACAAACCGGTCGAGAGCTGAGATTGAGTGTCCAAATATATAGGATACATAGGATATATATGAGCCACAATTTATGTCAGTAACCATCCCTTCCATTAACCCTATCTCTCATATAAACAATTTTTTGCGCCTACACAAATAGTGAGTGAGTGAGTGAGTTGGGTTTTACGTCCGACCAACTACAGTATTTCAGTTATTTGCAGATGGCACCCGCATGAGACAAGTTATCGTTCTGCCTCACTGGAATACCCCTGCCGCAGGTACATGGCAAGGGCACCCCACCCAGTCACATTATCCTGACACCGGGCCGACCAGTAAAGTTTTCAGAAGTATAACTTCAGTAACTTTGGGCAATATATAGATATTTACTAATTAGCAGGTGTATGGTATCAGTCCCTAAATCTTCGTCTGATTAAGGTTGCCTAATTGCATTTTAGCGTTACATAAGCTGCTAACAGACCCACCCAAACTGCCAAACTACACAGAAAAACATTAGATCTATAAATAAATAATGCAACCAGTCTTTGATGCATCCACTTGAAACGATGGTTGGGGAAAAACCAGTAAGTCCTCAAAGCAAATTTACTATCAAGAAATCTCTTTTGAAAATAATCAGACAGCATCAAGATTGAACCATGCTACATGCGAATCACCCGTGTATTTTGCTATCAGTTAGGATGTAGACGAGACATTTGAATCATTTGAATATATCTCATTTAACTCTTTCCCTTACATAAATGCCTTTTCACAGTTTTGCAAATACAGTAAAACCTCTCTAATGCGACCATCAAAATAAGGTATAATTCTTGGTCTTAGAGGCAGGTGGTAGCTTAATGCAGGAGCAGAGTAATGCAGAAAGCTCCTATAGGAGCTTTCTGCATTACTTTGCTCCTGCATTAAGCAACCACCTGCTGATAAAGACTGCCATGTTTGTTAATTCGGTGGTTGCAACTGTAGATCAGACTGGACGACAAACTATATAAGGTATATATAGGAGATATATGTCAGCGACAAACTATATAAGGTATATAGGAGATATATGTCAGCAAACATCACTTTAATGAACTCTTTCACTCATATAAATGCTTTTTCATACCTGCAAATATTGTCTTCTGCCAAAAAATTTCAAATGTGACTTTTCTTCAAATAATTTTCAAAAATACTATTAAAAGGTCAAACAGTCTGGATCCTGATGAGATATCGAGTTTCTCAGCGTCTTATCTGGATCCAAACTGTTTGCAAAGGTAATTTACAAATCATGGCTTGCATGCAACGAGTTTTAGAAAGAGATCTGTAAAGGCTGCTGAAGGTATCCTCTGGTTATCTTTCTTAGTTATTATTGGCCATCCAGGTAGAATTAGACGAAAAACTCATACATCATAAGTTCCTGGAATCAGGTAAAATATTTTCCAGGCAATCTGACCCATTTCTTTGACAAGAGAGATTTTTTGTACATGTCAGTTTCAAGACATTAACTGAGGCCCCCAACCACCTTACAGAGAGAAAAAACACTACATTCTGGAACTATTCCAAACTTAAATATCTATAATGTCTCCCAATAACCAACCTTACAGCTCCCTTTAGATGTATGAAGATGTCATCAGCTTAAGAATTTCCCTATTGAATATTCATGTCAGAAATCAAGATATCATGAATATCTAATATTTATAATCGCATAATTATCTTCACAGGTTTTTTGGTATTGGTAAAAACTGCAGCCAAATCTGTTATAATATTGAGGGCTTGGTGCAAAACTATTCTAACTCCTTCACTTTGTGAAGGAGTTAGAATAGTTTTGCACAAAGCCCTCGATATAATTTATGATGATTTCAAATGCAAACAGAGCAGACCCTGATCAGACGGCTCCTACACTGTAGCTGTCAGATCAGGGTCTATTCTGTATGCAAAGGCCTGAAAATGGTGTTTATATGAATGAAAAGGTTAACCCTTTATTCCATAGATCGGCCTTTTTATGTCTTGATGAACAGTATGCACCCCCAATTCAGATGGCGCTTGTATGACCGGCATCTCATCAGGGTTGTGTTTGCTTACCGAATAAACCAGATCTCATTTTCTGCCATGGTAAAATAATGTCCCTCATTAACCCGTTACTCTATAATTACACCTTTCTACGCCTTTGCAAACAGAGTAGACCCAGATCAGAAGACCTCTGTAGGAGCCGTCTAATCAAGGTCTGCTGAGTTTGCTTTTGATATAAGTAGGACTCGACAGTTTCTGCCATGGCCAAAACTTCCGGTGTCCATGTGCCATTATAATAATGAGTTAATATTCATGATGCCCTTCATTCGTACATGAATATTCATGGTGTAAAGGGTTAAATTAATAGTGTTGTTAAAAAATATGGCTTATTTTTATTCATAAAAAAATTATGTTCATTATTTCTTACATACATAAAGGGCTAATGCAAGATCACAAGAGTGAAACGTCCCTACAATTCCAGATCATTCAGTAATGCCAAAGCTTAATGCAGAATGAAAGTAATGCAGAAAGCTCTGCATTACTTTTATTCAGAAATAAGCACCTTCTGCCATTAAAAACCACTCTGCTTATTCACTAAGTGACAATTGCCTAGCTACATATTAATCCAGGAAATATTACATGGGAAAATAACACCGTACAAGTATATTGGTAATGACAATTTTAGAGTTATAGCACTGTAAAATTTCATCTTACATACCAGAATGACTTGCTAAGGTATCCCAGGGCAGTCAAAAGAAGATCTTTTTGAAACGGGCTCTCAGCTGTTTTGTCCGGCGATCTAAACCCCTCGTAACAGTGACATGTATGTCCCGACGACACGACGGGGGAAGGGAGCGAGCCTGGCATAATTGTCAGCGCGCTCATCAGTCTAAATACCTATACTCCAAGCCTCTTGCTCAAAAACAATATCTCCCCACACTATAAATTTAATCAGTGTCAGTTTGTATAAAATGATTAAACTGCAACACGATACTCTTGTCGCAAAACTATCTTCGCAAAAGCGAAACTAGAAATATTAAAATACCTGCACCCCTCACACACTTGTTAAATGTATGCACAAGTCTCTGAAAATGGGCACAGATTAAAATCTGACACTAATATACAAATCCAGCCAAGTGCAGTTGTTTATAAACTCAGATGTTATCGCATTAATCTCTGGTATTTAAGATAACCAGTCTCGGTATGTACAGTTACGAAAAACAATTCCAATAGACTAATAATACATCTGTCTTGTCTGCTATAATCAATGCAGAGTACACAGTTATCAACTCCATACAGTAGTTATGTTTACCAGGGCGGAGTTAAACTACCTGATCAACAATTGACCAATCAGATTGCAGCATTTCAACAGCATTGTAAGAACTCTCTCTAAAGGTGCATTATTGCACTCCAATGCACCGAGTATCGATTATTTGTTCTGGCATAAACATTTAACTCTTTCCCTCATAAATATTTATACAAGAAATCGTGACTGCACTAATATTCATTATTTGAATAACATAATACAGTTGTTGGTGTTGTTTTTTTTTCCTTTTCAGAAACTGTAATATCAGATACCATAAGCAAACAGAGCAGACCTTATAAGATCAGAGCCATTTAATCTGGTTCTACTCTGTTTGCAAAGGTGCCAAAAGCCGTCTATATGAGGGAAAGGGTTAACTCTTAGCATTCTAAATAACTGTTGGCTACAAAAAATGTGCTCTGCTTATTATTTTTTTCTTGAAGATTTTTCTTCCATTTCGTTTTCATAATCATGATCAAGGTCACACATTATAAAGCAGCCATCACTGTGCATCTCATCTGGACCCAAACTAATCTATACACGGATTTGCATAAATTCTTCCTCAGCACGGTCAATCTTTAAACGAAATGTGCTATATCTGCAAAGGGTTTTTTCTCAAACTGAATCACTCAGAACATAAATCCAATTTCCTTCAATTGAATTGCGACAAGACCAAAATTATGTTATTCTGAGACCAATACTCTTGATAAGGAAATCTCATAGATATCGAAAGATTACCTCTATGCTTGCTGATTTTCCAAACTGCATTAATTGTTCAAACCTTTACTCCATAAATACGCCTTTCAGCACCTTTGCAAACAGAGTAAACCCAGATCAGAAGGCTCCAGTAGGAGTCAGTCTCCTGGTTTGGGTCTGCTCTGTTTGCTTACAGACTACTTCTGATTCTGCAGTTTCTACAATGACTAGACTTTTATGTGCCGTTTTAAAAATCGATCTAATTAACATTCATGATGTAATTATTTCTTACATCCATTCAAAGAGGAAAGGGTAAAGATAGTCTATTCAGTATGAATGGGTCAACAGAGCTCCAGATAAGATGTGTAAATTAAAACTATTTTCAAGTATAAGTTCATTATTTCTTCACCAAACCCTATGTTGTGACCACTCGTTAGAATCGTCTCGAAGAGATGATTCTAACGAGTAGTGACAACATAGGGTTTAGTGAAGAAATGACGAATTTGGTATTTGATCGTTATATGTAGGCCATGGGGAAATATTGTTTGGCAACTGACCAGATCATTACCAGGGGATCTTCTGATCTAGATCTAGTGTTTGCAAATGTCAGGTAAAGCATTTCCTACATCCAAAGGGTTTTATGCCCCTTATGTAACTGTCAGCATGATTTAACCCTTTACTGCATCAAAGGTGCTCGACGCATGCTTGGACTCACCCATGGAAACCCCCCCCCCCCCAAAAAATAAATAAATTGTTATCGAAGTATGTTAAACTAGCCTAAAACTATCTATTTGAACCTTAAACCACTCCGAAAAACAAGAAAAACACGACCCGGAAAGTTTTTCCTATCGGGTCTATATATGTATTGAAAGGTATCTAACTACGACAGATCATGGAGTCCATGGATGAGTCCAAGCATGCGTCGGGCACCTTTGTACTGCATAAGTACGCTTTTCTACACCTCTGCAAACAGTCGACCCAAATCAGACGGCTCCTATTAGAGCCGTCTGATTAGGGTCTGCTCTGTTTGCTAACGATACAATATTTTAAATATGATTTTACAGTTTCTGCCAAGGCCAAAAATTCTCGTGTCCATGTGCCATTATAAGAAATAATCTAATTAATATTCATGATGTCTTTATTTCTTTCATGAATGTTCATGGGTTAAAAATTGATCGATTATTGGTTGTCTCGATCAGGTTCAAATATAACTCCCTCGATCAGGATCAAATATAACTATTTTTCGAATAAGTCTAGGATCATGACCTTTATCCCTCGTACAAATGCTTTTGTATGTTTCTACAAACAGAACAGACCCAGATCAGATGGCTCCTATAGGATCTGAGTCAATTCTGTTTTCTTATGAAATTAAATAACTCAACACTACATTTCTACCGATAATATAATAATGCTATCATAAAAATTTAGCTAATAAATATTCATGAAGTCATCATTTCTTACATAAACATTCAACAGGTACAGGGTGAAGCAGACACGTACATTACACTTTTGCAAACCATAGAAAAATTAAAAATCTAGTTTGCAAACAAAATTGGATTAAGTAAAAGCTTAGTCACCATAAATCCAGCAATTTATCAGGATCATAACTGTTTTTTATCACTATACTTTGAAATCAAAAATCATAAAAAAAAACTGCTTTAATAGGATTGAGACTTAAGGCGTCTTTTTCTAGTGAACAAAACCTAGACTGTCTTTTTCTAGCGAACAAAAACTAGACCATAGTATTAAATGTAATAGAACTGAAGTAGACACATTATGGAAGACAAGTACTGCTACAAATATTCCATTGTACATATAAATCATGAGCATTGACCCTTGAATGTGAGAAAATGAGTGAACTAACATTTACAAACAGTGTAGAACTAGATCAGAGGGCTCCTAGAGGAGACATCTGATCAGGGTCTGCACTATTTGTCACTCAAAATCCACCAGCAAATCTAATCCTTTCAGACTTAATTGACTCTACTGCAAAACAGTGATGAATCATTCCACTTTGAAACTATAAGCATTCAAGGGGGTTAACCTCAGGTAAGAAACCAATGAATGATTGGTATTGTTCTGCACTTTTTGCCATATCTATTTCTATTGGAGAACTACTTTTGTAAAACACTTAACCCTTTCAACGCTAGATTTTCAAACAGACTATTCCAAAAATCAGAAAAAGTCAAGCTTACAAGAACATTCAGGAATGGTTTTACAAAAAGTATAACATGACCCTGATGGGAGCTGGACTTCTCTAGGAGCCTTCTCTTCTGGGTCTACACTGTATGCAAAGGACTCGTTTTCCGCACTGAATGGGGGAAAGTCAAATTAGTTTAAACCTGCATTAAGCTCAGTATGATTTACAAATAGCTGAGTCAGGAACGCTGTTTGACACTCAGTCAATACTTTCTTAACCCATTACCTCATAGCCTATTTTTAGATACAACCTCTTTGAATAAATCTACCGAAAAGGAGCATTAACCAGAGAAAAGGGAACTTTTAGAATTTCGTAGTTTGAAACCATTGTGATAAATAGAGCATTTGCTCCTATAGGAGCAAATGCTCTATTTATCACAATGGTTTCACAAAGTGAATTTTACAGAGTCGTCAATATGAGGGAATGGGTTAAAAGTATTCGGACCCCTCTTTACTGGTTTGGAACTAATTTGACAACTTTGCTCCTTAGATCAGGGTCTGCAGTAGTTGTCTTAGTTTTCTCATTGACCTAGTCACAACTTGGACTACTTATGGTCCTTATTTGACAAAATTTATTGACAAGATTGAAAAGGACAAGCTCATTTTTTCTCCCACTACAATGAATCAAGAAAACACAATGTCTGTCTGCGGATCCATGAAACGTCCAGGTCGGAGGCAATAAATGGTCCATTGGGACAATACATTCCCAGACAATCGTAGATTTTAGATACCGCAAACTCATCATTTCGTAGCCGCAGTCTGAACAAATACTGAATATTTGATGCCTTCCAACAATGAATCCGCTATAAAGCCCCATCCTTATATGCTTGTGTATAAATATTTATAAACTCTCCGTAAGTTTTGCAGTTTGAATTGCAATCTGATATCTGAGACTGAGATCTAGATTCATATTCTATGAACTCTGTTGCCAAAATGTCCAATTTAGAATAAGTTATAACTGATTTTCTCATTTTCACAGAAGCAGACTTACAGGTAACAGTGCATATTACTCAAATACTAAGATCATCATTTCTCCACCAAACCCTGTTATGACCACTCTTTAGAATTGTCTCTTTGAGAAGGTGGAACATTCACAGTAGCCATTTTAGAAAGTAAAGAAACAGATCTATCAAATTCCATTAGCAGAAGGAGGAGCCATCTGATCTGGGTTTACTCGGTTTGCAAATGTGTGAAAAGGCATTTACATGTACAGTAAAACCCCGCTAATGCGACCACTTAAAAGAGGTACAATTATGGGTGCTAGATGCAGGTGGTAGCTGAATGCATGACAAAAGTAATGCAGAAAGCTCCTAGAGGAGCTTTCTGCATTACTTTTGTCATGCATTAAGCAACCAACTGCTTATAAAGACACCCATGTTTATTCATTAAGTGGTCGCATTAGCGGGTTTTACTGTATATGAAGGAAAGGGTTAACCCATTCCCTCATGTTGACGCCTTTGGATGCCTCTTTAAAAAGTCACTTTTCGAAAACATTCTGAGAAATAAAGCTCTAATTATCACAAACTATACAATTCCAATTCTAAAATTTCCCTTTCTTCCAGTAAATGCTCCTTTTCATTAGATTTATTCAAAGAGGTTGGGTCTAAAATAGCCTATTAAATAGCTTATAACCAATTCCCTCATATTAACATCTTTTGACGCCTCTGTAAAAGTCACTTTTGGAAACCAGTGATAAATAGAGCATTTGTTCCATAGGACAAATTAATGCTCTATTTATCACAGTGGTTTCAAAACTACATTTTTTTTTAAATTTTCCTTTTTTCTAGTAAATGGTCCATTTCAGTAGATTTATTCAAAGCGGTTAGATCTAAAAAATAGTCTGTGAAGGAATGGGTTTAATATTTGTAGCTGATGACGAATTTTGTAGCCGACAAATGACTTATCTAAGGCTATCAAAAACCAATATCCAAAATACCTTCAGCTTTCCTAAAGACAATCTGAATCATTACAGGCAAACGAAGCAGACCCAGATCAAACTGTTTCTTCAGAAGTAGTTTGATCAGGGTCTACACTATTTACTATTAAGTCAGTCTAATGTAAAGTTGCCAAATGGTGTCAAGTTGTACATTTCAGCTTTACAAACCGGTGGAGAGACCCAGAGACTAAGTGTCTGAATACTTACGATAAAGAGTACAACAATTTAAACATACAACCATCTTATCCGGGATATTTCTGTCGTAATTTAGCAAACAGTGTTCTATTCCTAGAAGAGGACTAAAGTACAGCTGGTTTTTACAATATACTATAACCCTATTTAGTTCAAAGAGGAAGAAACTTGTCAACATACCTTTCAGTCTGTACCTTTCTGTCTGTTTAGCCATAAGCAGTTTAATGCTTCAATGCTCTATGAATATGCATATAAGAAATAATGACATCATGAATATTAATTAGCTAAATTTTTAAAATGGCATGTATATACATGCATTTTTGACCATGCAAGACACTGTAGAATGTCAGGCCTGATCAGACAGCTCCTTTAGGAGCCATCCGATGATGATCTTGGTCTACTTAGTATACACACAGGTGTTAAAAGGCATGGGTTAAAGTCTCACATTCAATATTCTTCCATGTTACAACTCTCTTTCCAAACGTAACTTTAAGTTTTAAAAACTTGAATTAAAATTGCCAAACAATAATGACCCAGAGAAAATCAGGTTTGTAACTTTAAAGCCATCAACTGATTATATTCTTTCTGTTGGCCATTTATTATTCTCTTCATTGGTGTGAAAAGGTCTAAGCTTAACATCGTAATGGATTTCTTTAAGTGGCTATTATTATAATCATATTCGAATTTAACTTTTCACTTGAGACCATTTCTGGCTACCTTTCAACTCCTATCAAGAAATGTGCTAATTCATTCTGACCTTTGTAAACATTTCCCCATGTTTACTTAAACCTTTCCCTCATAATAAACGTCTTTTCACGCATCTGCAAACAGAGTAGACCCATATCAGACGGCTCCAGTCTGATCAGGGTCTGCCCTGTTTGCTAATGGAATTTGACAGATCTGTTTCTTTAGCTTCTAAATGGCTGCGATGTCTGTCCTTCCATATAGAACTGGGAAAGAGTTGATGTCTTTTAAGGATCTAAACCTTTCTGCAACCCTTGGAGTAATAGGTAATGGGCTAGAAACACCATTTCTCTACTAACATGTCCTAAACATCACCACTCTTTAGAATCATCTCGAAGAGTGTTCACAATATAGGGTTTGGAGGAGAAATAAAAGGGGCTACTCTTGAAAATGTTTAAAATTACACATTTAACTTGAAAATGTTTTAAACTATTTAATTTACCTGGGCATGAGACTCTTTCATCTTTTTTTTCTTTTCTTTTTTCGGGGGGAGGGGGGTTGTTTGTTCAGGTTACAAGATACAAGAAGCTTTATTTAGAGTCGGTTCTGTAAACATAATAACAACTTAGCTTTATGGCTATTTTCCGACAAACAGAGAAAATAAAAATAACAATTAATCAGTAAATAAAAGAACAACAAATATACCACATGCTGAACATTTGAAGAATATTGATGGTTCATCACAACATAGGGTTAGGTGGAGAATATGGAGATGAGAGCACTGATATCTGTAAACAGTGTGGATCCAGATAAGAGCAGGGGCTGTTAATCAGGGTCTGCACTGTTTGTCATTCAAATTCATCTAGCAAATTTAAGCATTTCTGTCGTTTTAAACACTGATGAGCCATAATCCACCTGTAATATTCAGCCGCGATTCAAAGGGCTAAACTTGAATAAACCACAGGAACGTTGTTACCCGCAAAACTTGAAACAGCTTTTGAATGAAAAGAATTTAAATTATGAATTAAAACAAATATGCCAGATATATTAAATTAACGGACATATCAATTCTTTATCATTGGATAAGTAAACAAACACAATTTAACTGATATACTAACCATACTCATTGAACTCTTCCCTTCATATAAACACCTTTTTACGACTTTAGTTAAATATTCATGTAAGAAATAATGGAATTATGAATATTAATTAGGTGTTATTCTAACCCTTCGAGTATGGAGAAATAAAATAACTGTCATTTGCCGAACCTGATAAAACAGATCCTGAAGAATACTCAGACAGATCAAGGTCTACACTGTAGCAATCTAAATCACACTCAACCGTTAACCAATTCCCTGTGCAATGATACAGATCTGGTTCTACAGTTTCTGCCAAACCCTCCTATGTCCAATATGCCATGATAAAAATTCATCAAATAAATATTCATGATGTCATTATCTCTTCATCAGGTCAAGGGTTAACCCTTTCCTTTCTCTATAGAAATGTCTTTTCACACCTTTGCAAACAGAGTAGCCCCCAGATCAGACCGCTCCCGTAGAAGTCGTCTGATCAGGGTCTGCTCTGTTTGCTTATGGAATAATATATATCTAATTCTACAGTTTCTACAATGCCAAAAATGCATGTGTACATGAGCCATTTATAAAAAATTCAGCTCATAAATATTCATGATGCCATTACTTCTTATGTGAAAATATTCACCAGACATTCAAAGGGTTATGCTAAGACAATACAATCTTGTTGAAGCTATATGTAGTAGAAATTTGGTGAATCTAGGATTGTGCTGAATATTTTAAATTCACTTATCAACTTTCCATATTTGTTTAACCCTTTCCCTGTTCTATGTTTATTCCAAATTTTGACACCTATTGAATATTCATGGACAAAATAGTAATAATGAAATATGGAAGGTGGAACATTGTAGCCCTTTAACCCTTTCCCTGTTCTGTGTTATTTCCAAATTTCAATACCTACTGAACATTCATGGAAAAATAATCATAACGAAATATGGAAGGTGGAACTTTGTAGCCATTTTGGAAAGTAAAGAAGCATATCTTTCAAAATCCATTAGCAAACAGAGCAGACCCTGATCAGACGGCTCCTCTAGGAGCCGTCTGATCTGGGTCTTCTCTGTTTGCAAATGCGTGAAAACACGTTTATATGAGGGAAAGGGTTAAGAAAGTAAAGGTACGGATCTTTCAAATTCCATTAGCAAACAGAGTAGACCCAGATCAGACGGCTCCTAGAGGAGCTGTCTGATCTGGGTCTACTCTGTTTGCAAATGCATGAAAACACGTTTATATGAGGGAAAGGGTTAAAGTCTTTGCATGCTTATGGCGAAACCATGATTACCTATGTCGCGTCCCATCAGGATCCAAATAGTTTGACACTTGGACACTCGGACCATATCATTTTTGTAAAGAAATGAAATAATTTTTATTTTAAGAATTGAAGCAGACGACATTTGTTGCAGACGAAAAATTATTCAGCGTGCAAAGAGTTAATGGATTCTTGATAACCAGTTTGTGAATACTGCAGATTGACCCAGACACAATACCGAGTAACTTGACATCTAATCAGGGTCCAAACTGCACACACTGGTTCTCTGAAAAGACTAAAAACAATGATCCACAGGTAGGGCGCAGAAGGAAGCTTTGCAGAAATTTATAGGCAAAACCTTTTAACCGTTTAACCGTTTAAATGTGAGATACATATGCACTGACAGTTGCAAACAAGTGTAGACCCAGATCAGACTTAGGCTCCTAGAGGAGCCCTCTGATCAGGGTCTGCACTGTTTGCCACTAAAAATCCTTAAGCAAATTTATGCCTTTCATAGTTACTACGTGGACTCATTAGTTACAATTTACTGTGATGGGCTATTCCCCGCTGAAAATTCAGCATGGTAATAGTAAAAGTGAAAATATATTTTAAGTGCATGGATATTATAAACAAGCACATCAATTACACCATAACTCTTAATAAGCTACACAATACAAGTAACCACCGTCTGCAAAAGACTGACACTGTTCCAAACCCCATTGATAATTTTTCTTCCATTTCTTTATCAAAATACAATCAGCATATCCAACAGTTTGGATCCTGATAAGATGCTATATTATTCCTCTGGTCAGGATCAAAACTGATTACATGGTTTATCAACTATTCACTAGAAACGCAAAAATTCAACTCTCTCCACGCTAATAAATTTTTCGTCTGCAACAATTGCCGTCTGCTTCAATTCTTGAAATAAATTTTCTCCTTTTTATGCAAAAATATGGTCAAAATGTCAAACAGTTTTGATCCTGATGAGACACTGCATCATGTGGCATCTCATCTGGATCCCAACTGTTTGTATGTGTAATAGATGTCTCGCCTCTAGCGTGCAAAGAGTCAACTGACAAACATGTCAAGAATTGGAGGATTTACTACCGAATAATGATTCTAATGGCCCATAATGGGCATACATATATTTACACAGGTAATAAAGCTAGATTACTTTATATAACACTTTCCTCCACGAATATTCACATCAGAATAGTAATTAACAGTGTGTGTTTTTTATAATGGCAACATGAACAAGAGAAAGTTTTAACAATGACACAAGATGTAGAACCAGATCTACATAATTCCATAGGCAAACAGAGCAGGTCCTGATAAAACGGCTCCCATAGGAACCTTCTGATCTGGGTTTACTCTGTTTGCTGCTGAGAGGCGTGAAAAGGTGTTTATTATATCAGGTAACAGTTAAATTGCCTTTTTACCATATAAGGCAAACATGATTTGCTGAAAATTATTTACAACACCTCTGTTTACAAATACCTGGCCAAAATCATACGCCCACATAAAACCACTAGCGGCCCCTGCTTAACCCTTAAACTGCTGAAAAAGTTAAAGCTGGCTCCCCCTCTTCAGAATATTAATTAAAATGGTGTATCAACATTTATCGTTGAAGAAAATAATTTGTACAACAAATAGTGCAGACCCTGATCAAAGGGCTTCTAAATAGATCTGGGTCTACACTGTTGTCAAAGGTCTTATATACTCGGTTCCTGCTCCGTCAGTGTTAAAGCAATAACTTGAGGCTTCTTGGTTAATCAAAAGAGAAAAATAGATTAAAGAAACCGAACATTTCAATTATTCATTGGTTTTCTACCGCAGCGAGACCATTCTGAATCAACAAACTTGCAATAAAATGCACAACAAACATCAGCTTCTGTTACAACATGCAGGCAAATAACCTCACAAGCTAAGTAATTGTTGTCTGAGAAACTTGGTACCATACAATTCTCAGAGCAATAGATAAACATGCGTGTTCAAATACTAAAATCATCTTTTCTCCACCAAAACCAATGTTGTGGCCAGTCTCTGCGAGACAATTCTAAAGAGTAAGTACAACTAATCCACTAACGCTTCTTCGCTTGGGTTAAATTCCATAATTTTCAAAATATAAACTATAAGTAATACAAATACTGTAATTTCTAATGAGACATGGCATCGGCAGTATTAGTTTATGTTACCAACAAATTAACCCTTACAATGCTGAATTTTCAAATGAACTATTCCAAAACTCGAATAGGTTGAGTTTACGATGTATATTTAGGGAGTTTTCTAAAGAAAAGTGTAATATGACAAACAGTGTAGACCTCTAGGAGCCCTCTCATCTGGGTCTACACTGTTTGCAAAGAACATTAATGACTTGTGTCCCGTATTGTAAGGGTTAAATGCCAATAGCATGCAAAGTGTCTAGACTTTTATGTTTTGTTTGTCTAGCTAGTGAGCACTTGACATGCCCAGTAAATTGTAGCCGGTTAATCAACTAGCTAGCAGTTGAATGCCCTTTGCCAATGAATATTCACAATTATAAGAAGTAATGACATCATGAATATTAATTAGATTATTTTTTTTATTTTTTTTTATATTGGCAAATGATCACAAAAAGTTTTGGATATAGTAGAAATTTTAGTATCAGATCTATATTATTCTATTTATATTAGCGAACATAGCAGACCCTGAAGAGACAGCTCCTGTACACGCATTACATAAATTTTGTCCTGTATTAAGTCTTAATTAGCGCCTTACTCCAAAAATACACCTTTCTATTCCTTTGAAAACAGCGTAGATCCAGATCAGACGACTCCTGTAGGAGCTGTGTGATCAGGGTCTGCTCTGTTAATTTGCTTATGAGATACTATACATAAGATTCTACAGTATCTACCATTCGCAAAAATTCCTTTTTTCATGTGTCATCATAAAAATCAATCTAATTAATATTCATGATGTCATTATTTCTTGCATGAATATTCATGGCGTAAATGACCTGTCTCAATGACTTGCATATTAATATATGTAATATTTCCGTAACCCTTTACTTCATAAATATGTCTTTGCAAACAGAGTAGACCCAGGGCTTCAGATTTACAGTGTGCCCGCACCATTGTCACATGATTTCAAAATACGACTTTTCAAGGCAGTGGGCCCAGTGGGCCCAGTGGGCGCGTCCTTTTTAGTTGTGAAAAAATCTTACTTAATAAAAAATATTCATCTCACTGCAAAGTTCTTGATGACAATTTACGAACTCCACAAAACAGAAAGTAGGTTGTCAGCTTTGTTTTATTTGATTCGCTCGGCTCTTATCGCTATGCAGAAATATCCATGTGTACAATAGCAAGGTACAAACCCGGCATGACGTCTTCATCCTTGCCGACAAAAAATAAAAGAAGATTGACCACTTTTTCCGCAGATCCACAAGAAATCAAGCAGATTAGTCTTTGCTAATTACGGCAGTTAGTTCTTGTTTTAGTTTTAATTTGTTAACGTTCTGCTATGATTCTTGTCTGCCAAAGTTTCAGACTTTTTTTTAATGCATGTCGTTATACATTACAGTTTGTGTTCTAAAGGCAGGAACAAGTAGAGCGTATAAAAAATTCAGAAAAAAATCTGGAGCTCTGTAGACCCAGATCAGATGGCTCCTATAGGAGCCATTTGATCAGGGTCTGCTTTTTGCTTATAAGAATTAATATAGACAGGACTCTACAGTTTTTGCCATGGCAAAAAATTCCTGTGTCCATAATTATGTGCTATTATAACAATTAATCTAATTAATATTCATGATATCATTATTTCTTACATAAATATTCATTGTGTAAAGGGTTAAGACAGGGTTTACTGTAGTTTAATGTTCATCGGAAATATTCTTGAACTTCAAAACTTTGTAGGAGCCATTTCTTAACTTGGACAAATACATTCACGAAACCACAAGGGTTATTTTAATACCAGTAATTCATGGTCGAACCAACGGCCCATTTTACTGACTCAAGTGCACAGTCATGCAGCAGTATGTCTCATCGGTAACACTGTCAATCACTCTTGCCTAAAAACCCTTAAACTGTTGAATATTCATGCCAGAAATAATGATATAATGAATATTAATTAGATAAGTTTTATAGTGACATAATGAACACAGGCTATTCTAGCTCAGGCCGATTTAACTGTAGAATCATATCTATATTAGCCCTTTCCCTCATACAAACGTGTTTTCACGCATTTGCAAACAGAGTAGACCCAGATCAGACGGCTCCTCTAGGAGCCGTCTGATCAGGGTCTGTTCTGTTTGCTAATATAAATTGATAGATCTGGTTCTCTAGTTTCTAAACTGGCTACAATATCCAACCTTCCTTATTTCATTATAACTACATGTATTTTGTCCATGAATATTCAGTAAGTATTGAAATTTGTAATAAACCTAGAACAGGGAAAGGGTTATATCAAAAGCAATCAGAGCAGATCATGATCAGATTGTTCCTGAAAGAATGTGTATTTATAGATAATAGTTATGTGCAGTAGTGAATTTAAGAAAAAGTCTGCATTACAAATTTTTGAAGGGACCAAAACTAAATCCAAAGTTTAAATTATCCGAAATCGAGTTATCGAGGTTCCACAGTATTTACAAACAATACCAGAGTTAAACCTTTATTTGCGGTAAACAAATGTATCCGAGTCAAAGAGTTGCAAACAGCGTAGACCCATATCAGAGGGCTTCTAAAGGTTTCCTTCAAAAATATTTATAGAGGAAGAAGTCAAATAGTATAATTCAGCATACAATACCAGGGTTAATGACAGACTTTATATCAATGTGTGATTACCTGCCATAAATTCCCCTACGTCATGACAAGTCATTAAACAAATATTATATTCTGATTGTGTGAAAAAGAGGATATCTTACAAAGATATTTATATGATATTACCCTACAGAGGCCATGATAAGATGGGTAAATTAGTCTTTTACACAGTGCATGAATATCTATTTAAGAAATAATGACATCATGCAATTGCTATCATAAGTAACACATGGACACAGAATAATTGGCAATGACAGAAACTGTAGAATCATATCTATATTATATCAAAAGCAAATGGAGCAGACCCTGGATCAACAGAATTTTATTTTCATAAACATCTCGTTAAACAGTGGTCTAAACATAGCGTTAGGTGGACAATTTTAACCCTTTCCTCCATAAATAACCCTTTCTATATGTTGGCAAACAGAGTAGTCGACCCAGATCAGATGGCTCCCAGAGGAGCCATCTTATCAGGGTCTGCTCTGTTTGCTGATGACAAAAGATTGATATGATAGTACAGTTTCTGCCGTAGCCAAAACTTCCTGTGTCCTTGTGCTAGTATAACAAATTAATCTACTTTTAAAATATTCATGATGTCATTATTTCTTACATGAATATTTATGGAGGAAAGGGTCAATATTCAATATGCACCTTTATCTAATGCTCTTACCCTAATTAGCCTAAAGTATTCAGGGACACCCCAACCTCCATCAGTTAGTAAATCCTCAATGATTCAATTTGACATCTACAGTAAAACCTCTCTAAACCAGACGTTTAATTTGGTATAAATATCATTCTTGAAGACTGGTGGCAGCTTAATGCAGAGTGAAAGTCATGCAGAAAGCTCCTCTAGGAACTTTCTGCATGATTTTCGCCGTGCATTAAAATTAACAGCCACCTGCCTAAGAGTATCTAAATTCTTCTCTACTAGTTTAGAGAGGTTTAACTGTATTTGATAACTTTAAACCAGACTCACATACATGTAGTAGCAAATTGTATAGACCCTGATTAAATGGCTCATCTGGCATCTTGTCAGAATCGAAGCTGTTTGACACTCAGTCAAGTTTCCCAAAAGCTTGAAAAATGTGCATGAAAGTAAAACTTGTTCAATACCAGAGTTTGAGCTGAGATGTTGAGGTTTTTTTCGGCAGGACAAGGGTAGAATGAAATGACAAAGCAGTAATCCTAAACATTTTGTCACCTAAATATGTAAACAAGGATGACAAATGAAAAATGGAGAAAACTGCTGACATCAAATTCCCCTTTCCGTCTCTGGTAAAAAAACCTTAAATACTTCCCATTTTCAATAATAAAAAAGAAACGTTTAACCCTTTCCCTCAAATAAACTTGTTTTCGAACATTTGCAAACAGAGTAGACCCAGATCAGACGGCTTCTATAGGAGCCATCTGATCAGGGTCTGCTCCGTTTGCTGATGGAATTTGATAGATCTATTTCTTTAGTTTCTAAAATGGCTACATTATGTTCCATCTTCCATATTTTATTATAACTATTTTGTCCATGAAATTATCCAGTAGGTATTGAAATTTGGAACAAACATAGAACAGGGAAAGGGTTAACCCATTACCCCATAAACACACCTTTCTACACCTTTGCAAACACTGGGTAGGAGAAGTCTGATCAGGGTAAATTTTGCAATTAACCCTTCGCTTGCTATTCAAGTCAATATATGTACCTGTAAATAGTGAAGACCCAGATGAGACAGCTCCTGCAGGAGCTGTCTCATCAGGGTCTGCACTATTTACAAGTTGATTGTGCAACCAGTGCATTCCACAGCAGTGATTGCACAGTGAAATACTTGTACACAGTGAAGATGTATGTAATTATACAACATGGCATGGGTAAAGTAGGAGAAATGTATTTTAAAATTCAGCAAGAGAAGGGTTAATATTCATACACTCATACATTAAGTCTTTTCAAAGGCCACCTGCGGTACAAACAGTTTAGATCCTGAAAAGGATGCAGACATGCATTGTGCACCGACACATAAAGTCACTGTTAACATGGTAGGGGAGCTTAAATATTTATAAATTTACATACATTATTCTAAACTGGATCAAAACTACCTGACAGCCTGGCTTTGAACTGCGGAAGTTGAAGGTAATATGGAACATGGCAAGCATTATATTCTCAACCTTTCCAGAGATTACCGTCAGGTAGACAGGAAGTCAGGATCATTAAAATGTAAATCATCTTTTAACATTTGAATATCTCGCTGTAAGCCTCAGGTAAAAAATATACAGTAAAACCCCGCTAATGCGACCACCTAAAAGAGGTATTATTCTGGGTGCTAGATGCAGGTGGTAGCTTAATGCAGGACAGAAGTAATGCAGAAAGCTCCTAGAGGAGCTTTCTGCATTACTTTTGCCCTGCATTAAGCAACCACCTGCTTGTAAAGACAACCATTTGTATCTAATAAGTGGTCGCATTAGAGGGGTTCTACTGTATCTGCTGTAACAGCATATAGCTCATGTTGTCAGGTAAACATCCAGTCACAACACTGATGATCAAGGTCAACTTAACCCTTTCCCTGTTCTATATTTACTCCAAATTTCAAATACCTGCTGTATATTAATGGACAAAACAGTTATGATGAAATTGGAAGGTGGAACAATTGTAGCCAGTTTAGAAAGTAAAGAAACAGATCTATCAAATTCCCATAGCAAACAGAGCAGACCTTGATCAGACGGCTCCTGTAGGAGTCTAAACTGTTTGCTAAAGGGTCTACTCTATTTGCAAATGCATGAAAAGGCATAATTATATGAGGGAAAGGGTTAACCCATTCCTCCATAGGCTATTTTTAGATCCAACCTCTTTCAATGAATCTACTGAAAAGGAGCATGTACTAGTGAAAAGTAAAATTTGAGAATTTTGTAGTTTGAAACCATGAGCAAATGCTCTATTTATCACAATGGTTTCAAGAAGTGACTATTACAGAGGCGTAGAAAGGTATATTTATGGAGGTAAGGGTTAAAGTACTTCATAGCAAAGTAGAACACCTCTAAACTGGAATTTTATTAAAGAACAATTTAGGTCTTGTTGTTAAGCCGGGTGGTTGCTTAATGCAGGGTGAACGCCATGCAGAAAGCTCTTTTTGGAGACTCACTGTTCTGCATGACTTTCAATCTGCATTAAGATGCCACCTGTCTGACAGACTGGTTTTTATACTAATTTTAATGTCCGGTTTAGGGGGGATTTACTGTAGAGTCTGACAGTATTCATTCTGTCCTGGATTTGATACAATTAGAACATCGGGAATGAATACTGTAAAATCACTCTAAACTGAAAATCTAGAAAAGAAGAATTTTTTGTCGTTTTAGGCAGCAGACTGCTTATTACACAAAGATCGTTACGCAGAAACTGCCACCTGTCTTAACCCATTCCTTCATATAAACATTTTTTTCAACTCTGAGTAGACCCAGATCAGACAGCCCCTGTAGGAGTCGTCTGATCAGAGTCTGCTCTATTTGCTTTAGGAATTATATAGATCTTACCCTACAGCGTTTTTCATGGCAAAAAAAAATATTTGAATACGTTACCAGTATATCTATTGCTCTACACTAGTAAACTTGGTCTGTAATGAGGATTCAAACTGTCCAACAGTTTTCTGATTTTATTTTTTTTATTGGTTTTAAATAGGTGAGATTGTCACAGCCATCTTATCTGTTCGCTAAGTACAAGGACACCTTACATCTGATTCTGCAGTTCCTGGCCAAAATTTCCTGAGTTCATAGTTACTTCATTATAAAAATCATCTTTGTAATATTCATGATGTCATAACCGGACTACAGATAAAAGGTGCGTATGTTCAAATACTAAAACCATCATTTCTCCACCAAACCCTATACTGTGACCACTGTTTAGAATCGTCTCAAAAGGATGATTCTAAAGAGTGGTCAAAATATAGGGTTTGGTGGGGAAATAAAGGAGCTACAGTAAAACCTCTCTATAACGGCCACTAAATCACATCAAGTATTTTGTGTTAAAGGTAGGTGGCAGCTTAAAGCAAGGTCCTATAGGAGTGTTCTGTTTTACTTTCACCTTGCTTTAAGCTGCCACCTGCCCTAAATAACAACTAATTAACACAATTTAGTGGCCGTTATAGAGAGGTTTTACTGTATACTTGAAAATGTTTTTACACATCTGATCTGGACCTCTGTCATTATTATACCCAACATGAATATTCACCAGGTAAAGGATAAAAGCTGAATGGCTTTTCAATTTTTACCAATCCACCTATATTTGTTGTTATTGACGAATTGTGATGCATTTAATAGGACGCCTCCTGAACCAATTCATTAATCCATGTAAGCCTAATTTTCTTTGAACTTCATCCAGGAAAGTAATTTGGCTTTTGTGAGGCTTGAAATTACTATGACATGCCTGGCAAAAACTCCTGACAGCCTTATAACAGCCCGGCAATTAATTCTATCTCCTGGAGCCAAGTTGTCCACATTCCTAGCTGGCTCTTCTTAAAAACAATTCTCCTCAACATGTACATTATTTATCTTGAATAACCATTCACTCCATAAATACACCTTTCTAGGCCTTTGCAAACAGAGCAGACCCAGATCAGACGGCTCCTGTAGGAACCATCTGATCAGGGTCTACTCTGTTTGCTTATGATATAATACAGATATGATTCTACAGTTTATTCCATAGCCAAACATTCCTGTGTCCATGTGCTGTTAAGACCATTAATCTAATTAATATTCAGTACATTATTACCTCTATTTGCAAAGGCATAAAAAGATGTCTCTGTCATGTTATCCCTTTCCCTCCTATAAACCCCCTTTTCACAGGAGCCGTCTGACCAGGGTCTTCTCTGTTTGCTTTGGACATGATATAGATGCGATTCTACAGAAAAAAAAACTCGGGACAGTTTACATGATAAAAATTCAGCTAGTAAGTGTTAGTTGATGCCATTATTTCATACATGAACATTGAACAGGGAAAGGGTTAAGGGATAAAGTTTAGAGGTGGTCTTCTGATTCTGAGAAAAAAATTGTTTATGCATGACTGGTGATGTTGTCTCTCCTAGTTTCCTGGAATTTGAGAGCAGGCAGCTGTATTACTAGCTCCTAACTATATTATCCGATAGACTGAATGACATTATCGCAATTCAAAATCAAATTTACGCCGCATCACTACAAAGAACAGAATAACAATCAAATTACAGGTAATTTGATGACAGAAATTGCTGAATAATAAAAAATAACTTTGGCAATGGCGAACTTTATATTGATGGAAATATTTAGAATAGCA
This sequence comes from Azorinus chamasolen, assembly GCA_963576725.1. Classification (NCBI taxonomy): domain Eukaryota; kingdom Metazoa; phylum Mollusca; class Bivalvia; order Cardiida; family Solecurtidae; genus Azorinus; species Azorinus chamasolen. The sequence continues at coordinate 8,372,473 of OY755251.1, read as the reverse complement.
ACTAATCCTAAGAATGATTTCATAAGCAAACAGAGCAGACACAGATCAGATGGCTCTTGTGCCCAGACCCTGATCCAACAATTCCTACAGGAGCTATCCGATCTTGGTAGTACTGTTTACAAAGCTTTAAAAAGCATGGAAAAGACATCCCTATATATCAAGCAAAGGGTTAAGGGGTCACTAAAAATAACACAATTACATAAGCAAACAGAGTAGTCCCTGATCATACAGCTCCAAAAGAAGACTTCTCAGTCTCTGTTTGGAAATGCACAAATATGCATCTGTCAAATAAAAGATGTAGCCTTCCCCTCATAAAGATGACTTCTGGCACCTTTGCAAACAGAGAAGACCCAAATCAGACAGCTTCCTGATCAAGGACTGCTGTTTGCTTACAGAATAATTCAGATCTGATCTTAAGTTTTTGTCACATCCAACAGTTATGGTATAACATAGATCTGATTCTACAGTTTCTGTTTTGGCAAAAAAAAATTCACGTGCTTATATTATTTATATTGAAGAGGTAATTATTTCTTACATTAATATTCATGGGGGACAGGATTAAGACATCTAACCCACCATACCCTTCGCTAAATATATATTTCGAGTTCTATTTTCACATCTATTAAACTGTTTTTAACTACAGGGCAAACAGAAAATTGTTGATGTCCTACAACAAGATTACTAAAACTGTTTTTCCTACATCAAAGATCAGTTTTCTCTTCAACAAGCCATTAATTTCAAATACATCGCCAAGGCAGGCAATCTATGGCGTCAAATTGTTTTTTACACCTTCACTGATGTTTCCAAATACTTGTTACTGCTAGTAAAACAAGCACAGGATCGTGACTTGTGCGTGACTTGTGCATGCATAATTCAAGTTTCCGTGTTTACTATAAATATTCAAACATCCAAGCTCCCAATTCCACAAGTTTGGAAGGTTGAAGAAGTCAATTCGGCACAAATTTGATAACTAATAATTAGACTCAACTTTAACCGACTCACATATATGATAAAATGGTGCAGATCCTGATCAAACTGCTCCTTTCAGAGCAGTTTGATCTGGGTCTACACTATTTGCCTAAGTTTGTCAGTTAATGTACTAAGAGTAAATATGGTACATCAAGGCAGATAAACAAAATTTCTTATCATTTTATATCACTGCCAGGTAGACAACATAAATAAATTTACTTCCATGATTATTTGGAAACATCTTTTGGCTCTCTCAAACTATTCAAACTTTATAAGATAAGAGCATCAGTCTAAAGTTCTTAACTTAGCCTCTCTTTAGGCTAAAACTTTTCTCAAAACAAAATTGTAATTGATGTACAGTACTTCTTAACAAACAAACTGACAATCTATAGTTCAAATACAGAGTGGGATGCAAGAGGGGAGGTAACTTCATGTATTTAAAGTTGAAGATTACCAAGCTGCTCTCCCTTTATTTGTATTAATGATTGGTAAGGGAAGCAACTGTTGTAAATTTTTAAATATCTATTATGGTCAGTTGATTTTCTTTATGAAAGTATGTCAATAACAGTTTAGAATTAAAGAACTTTAGTGAGCAAAGTCATACCGCTACATTGTCAGAGAAAAAGTGGTTCCCCATGAGAGATTCCTCTGAACGTCGAACTCATCCAAGCTATTATTCATGACAATAATCCTAAGGCTAGATGAGCAACAATGTATTATGATGTACACAAATGGACTGACTGACAGATGGACAGACGGGTGGGAAAAAACTATAGACCCAATGCAACTCGAGCAATGATGAGGGGCAGTGTTTGAATATTTTTATTCCTTCGTGTAAAGTAGATCACAAACAATACAGCAAATGACCAGGACCCTACCAGTAAGAAACAGGTCTTCAAATTGACAAATTAAAGCAATTATACATTCATACTATAAAACCCCTGTAAGCCGGACATTCAATTTAGAATAAATATCAGTCTTGAAGACAGGTGGCAGCTAAATGCAGGGTGAAAGTCATGCAGAAAGCTCCTGCGGGAGCTTTCTGAATGACTTACACCCTGCATAAAGAGGAAGTCCCTACAATGAACGCATATTTTCAATAATATCATAAAACTTGGTATTTGTTATGCTCAATTATTATTATGAAGGTTGCCAATTTGAACTTATATCGAAAAATGCCCCTGTGATACAAATAAACCGATTTCATCAGTACCTATAATGTTTGTTCTACAACACAATATTATCGGTCTTTCCATTAAAATCTTCCGCATTATCGGGATCGGCGATATCAAACACATGGATGTTTTGTCATTATAAACGGTAATTGGATGAGTTTTCTTGCGATATACTACTTTTCAGCATATAAACATATGAGTTTTGTGTATTTTAGGTATTTTTGAAACGCGTCATATGTAGGGACTCCCCCCCTTTAAGCAGTCATAATTTGTTCTCAATGGTAGTCATAATTTATTCTCAATATCGTCACCAGAGGACTATTTCAACCAACCAGAATTTAAATTGGACCACCAGCTTTGGTGAAGACTTCTAAATTTTTCCCAATAGCTCTGCTCCTGGGGGGCCATGTGGGTTTTTTTTCTTCAGATATTACCATGGTTTTCGCAGTCTTGACAAAGTGTCACCAGGCAACATTTCAAACAAAATATCATTCAAAGTGGACCACTGATTTCTGAGAAGATTTTAAAGTTTTCTATATATGTTATATAAGGAATCTAGCCCCGCCCTTGACGGCCATGTTTTTTGAGATATCAACATGATTTTAGCCATTTTGATAAATGGTCACCAGAAGGCTATTCATACCAAATACCAATTAGACCACCAGATTTGGCAGAAGAAGATTTTTAAAGGTTTTCTATATAGTTATATATAAGGAAATCTAGCCCCACCCCTGGCGGCAGTAATGATTTTAACAAATTGGTAGAGGGTCACAAGATGAGTATTCCTATCAAATATCATTAACTTCTGACCATTAGTTTTGGAGATGTTTAAATATTTTCTTTTTGTTGCTTTGGCAACCAGAGTTATACATGGATCCATAATTCTTTTAGGAATTTTAATAGAGCATGATACAAAGATCATTTGTGTAAAGTTTGATTACATTCTGCCTTATGGTTTCAGAGGAGAAGTCGTTAACAGCCGGAGGATGGGTGATCACAAAAGCCCACCTGAGAATACTCTGGTGAGCTAAAAATAATTAAACTGACACTCATGATGTCATTATTTCATGAAATAAAGGGTTAAGTAATTATATGCAATATTTTTCACCCATTTCTCAAAAAAAAGCTGAAGTCAGTATATGCATCAAACAGTTTGAATCTTGGCATCTCATCTATAATCTGTATCCAAACTGCCTGCAAAGATAATCGAGAATTCAGTTCTACTATACAAAGAGAAGAATTAGAGTAGCATTACCCTTTTACATTGTAGCCAGTCACCCCGCAAATTGTCCCTCGTCTTTTAATATTCCAGCCCTTTGGCTTATGTGTGCTTAGCCCTACCACACTTGATGACGAAGTCTCTGTCAATACCCCTGTGCTGGCTTCTATAACATAGCGACGAAAGGTCGGCTTGTCGTCCGCCAAAGAGCGTCTTCGACAAGTTGTGTGTGATGGTTGCCCTTGCAAAGCATTCTTATTCAAAGTTGCACCACCGCTGATATCTTTTTTGGTAACACTGTCGGTACTATTTTGAATACTTTCTTGCGTTTTATAGAGAGCTCTGACATAAATCCCACTCCCTGTTGAAGAGTAGCTTGATGGACCACTCGCCATTTCATCAATTACAAAACAACTCAGTGTAACTTAACTAGGTCTAATATTCAGCGTCCTTAAGAGAAAGTAAAAAAACCCATGTTTTTCACACAGTTCCTAAAATCGTCATTTCTCAATCAAACACTATGTTGTGACCACTCTTTAGAATAGTCTCTTCGAGATGATTCAAAATAGAAGAGTAGTGAAAACATTGAGTTTGAAAGCGAAATAAAGGAACAGTTCTTTTTTTACTATTGCTAAATACGTTTGAATTTACCGAACTGATCTATTCCTGTGCAGTTCCACTCACATATACACCAAACTGTTGTAAGTATACACCATGCCTTGCAGTACAAATGTCTAGAAACATGGTCCACCAATAACTGAAAACTACACAACTTAAAATGCCAGCAACAAATGTTGACACATTCAAATCTGCCAATACTGATTGAAAAGAGAACATTTTAACACTTTACATGCTAGGTATTGGATGTCAGCAAAATCTCTGCTCCGGTACAATTCTAAAAAATAATATTATTTATTTCTTGTTTATCTAAAAAGAAAATAGACTGTCAAAAAGTTTGGATCTTGACGCGATACCAGTTTACTCAGCATCTGATCTGGATCCAAACAGTTTGCGTAGGTTGTCACTAGCGTGCAATGAATTCATAATTTATTCATGAAAAATGTCTTCTTTCCGAGGAGCACAGTAAAACACCACAGCAGGTAAATGTTTACTAAACACTTACAAATAACCTCTGATAAAATATTCAGTAACACCTTTTACAGTCTTATAAAACCACAACTTAAGCTAGCAAAATACTTATTCCAGCCAATAAGCTTCTCTAAAATGATCCCACAACTCTTGTTTGAATGTTGATAAATAACTCATGGCAGTATAAAATCATGATTCATGAACCTTTTGAATGCAGGAGCCAGGAAGCCAGTGCATTGTCATTTGCAAACAGTGAAGATCCAGATCAAAGGGTTCCTAGAGGAGTGTTAATTTACTCATCTCAGGGTTTGCACTGTTTGTCATTTCCAATCCTCTCACAAATTTTATCCTTTCATACAGTATGGACTCTACCAATAAACAATGATGAACTATTCCACTTTGTAAAATCAGCAATGAAAAGATTAAAATCAGATTTTCATCACTTTCAACACATTATCCAATGATTTTTGGTGTGACACCTGAATATCAATCATATCATTAACTTTGTCCTTAGTAACAATACAGCCTGACCTAAACCCTTTACTCCATAGATACACCTTTTAACCCTTTCCCTCATAGGCTATTTTGAGATCCTACCTCTTTGAATATTATCTACCGAAATGGAGCATTAATAAGAGGAAAGGAAAGTTTTAGAATTGTATAGTATTGAAACCATTGTGATAAATAGAGAATTTGCTCCTATGGAGCAAATGCTCTATTTATCACAATGGTTTCAGAAAGTGAGGTTTACAGAGGCGTGAAAAGACGTCAATAATGAAGGGAATGGGTTATCACCTTTGCAAACTAAGAAGACCCAGATCAGACTGCCCCTACATGAGCCACAGTTTGCTGATTCTATGGTTTATGCTAATATGAAACATTAGTCCTATACTCAAGTGCCGCTGAAAAATCAGCTGGTTTATATTCAAGATGTCACATTTCTTACATGAATATTCATGGCGTAAAGGATCAACCTTGGTACATAACTGGCAAAGTTCCCATCATCAGGATTTTATAACCCTCTACCTCAGGGATATGCCTTTCAATGTTTTTGCAAACAGAGAAGACCCGCATCAGACATCTCCAGCAGGAGCTGTTTGATCAGGATCTGCTCTATTTGCTAATGAAATAATATAGAGCTGATTCTACAATTTCTACCATGACCAAAAATCCTGTGGTCACAAGCTATTTTAAAAAGTAAGCTAATAAATATTCATAATGCCATTATTTCTCACATGAATATTCATGAAGTAAAGGGTTAAAGCCAGCAGGTGCATTATATTTGTCTAGCCAGGTCTGTTAAAACACTGCACACTAGCGGCATATACTAACAGTTAGGATCCAGATGAGACTGTTGACCAAGTAGCTCAGCATTTCATCAAGATCTAAACAGTAAAAATGTGTTTGACACTCTTGAGGAGTGAGTGAGTGAGTTGGGTTTTACGTCCGACCAACAGTATTTCAGTTATTTGCAGACGGCACCCGCATGAGACAAGTTATAGTGCTGCCTCACTGGAATACTCCTGCCGCAGGTACATGGCAAGGGCACCACACCCAGTCACATTATCCTGACACCGGGCTGACCAGTCCTAGAACTACACCTTTATTGTCGAGCGTAGACAAGGGAGCTACTAGTACCAACTTTTAACAACTTTTGGTCTGTCGCGGCCGGGGATCGAACCCACGACCTCCCGTACCGCAGGCGGACGCACACTCTTGAGGAGAAATATATCAAAAATATTTTTTGAGAATAGCAGCTGATGACATTTTCCATATGGAAATAATTTATTTAATGTCCAAACATTTAAATAAAACTTCAGACACAGATTAAAGTGAATGATGGAATGTGGATATCTTAATCCCCAAAACGTCAAACAGATTAATCATTACCGCAATTATCTCATTAAACACTTTGACTGCATGATACCCATTACCTGGCATTTTCAAACAGTAAACCTAGATCAGAGGACTCGTTGAGGAGCAACCCTCTGATCTGGGTCTGCACTGTTTGTCATTCATTTACCATCATACTGTTATACTAAATAGACGCTACCATTAGCAATGATGGATAACTGCACCGTGAAACTTCAGCATTCAAAGTGTTACCAGTAATGGTTAGTTCTAAAACATTGACTTATTCCTTCAATCAAACTTCAAGAATAATTTCTATTAACTAAGGTCAACAGGAGTTCATTTAATCCTCAGATGACTCTTGCAAGCACCCTTTGATCTAAGTATATTATACCCTTTTCAAGAAGCAGCATTTCTGTGGTAAATACAAATTTCAAGAAATAAAGGAATGCAATGAGTGAGTGAGTTGGGTTTTACGTCCGACCAACAGTATTTCAGTTATTTGCAGACGGCACCTGCATGAGACAAGTTATAGTGCTGCTTCACTGGAATACCCCTGCCGCAGGTACATGGCAAGGGCATCCCACCAAGTCACATTATCCTGACACCGGGTCGACCAGTCCTAGAACTACACCTTTAATGTCAAGTGTAGACAAGGGAGCTACTAGAACCAACTTTTAACGACTTTTGGTCTGTCGCGGCCGGGGATCGAACCCACGACCTTCCGTACCGCAGGCGGACGCTCTACCACTGAGCCACGCCGCCGGTGGAAATTCAAGAGTTTGGATCCAGATCAGTAGCTGAGTAATTCTTCATCTACCTCATTAGGATCCAAACAGTTGTCTCTAAATGACCATAAAAAATTTTTTATGATCTATAAGAAATGCTCCCATAGATGTAATATTTTTGATACTCATGTCATTATTTCTTGAATATTCATTGAGTAACTGTAAAGGTATAATTACCACTAAGCATGCCAAGAGTTAACCCCTTCATTACCATGACGACGAGTCTGTGATGTCATATGCAAATGTTTTGGATCCAGATGAGACGCTGAGTAACTCAACATCTCATCATGATCCAATCTGTTTGACACTCTGTTTATCTTTTTATAAAGAAATTGATGAAACGCCAACTCTAAAACTTGAAGCAGACGAAAATGTGTCAGCAGACGAAAATACTGGCAAAGAAACTGTTAAATTTCATGGAATTAATGACATCCATCATACATGTTAAATCCTTTGAAAGCAGGAAACACATGCATTGTCATTTGCAAACAGTGTAAACCGAGATCAGAGGGCTCCTAGAGGAGCCCTCTGATCAGGGTCTGCACTGTTTATCAATCAAAATCCTCTCACAAATTTTACTCTTCCACACAGTATGGACTCTACCAATAAACAATGATGGACTATTCCACTCTGAAGATTCAGCGTTGTAAGGGTTAAAACCACAGATTATGCAATCCCAAGCTGAAATGTTTTTAATTACTGTTTTTACACTATTTACTCAAGAAAACTCAATCTCCACTCTTGACAAGTTTGTAAAGCTGAATAATCAAATTTGGTACTATTAGTCTATTATGATAAATATAAATTAGACTGACATAGTAGCAAATAGGGTCAACCCTCAGGAGGAAATTGGTTCCTTTATTTTTTTGCCTGTCTGTCTGTCAGAATACTTTGAGTATTTAGGGTACCAGAAAGTTCTTCTGCTGTAAAACTGATGTCTGCTTTAACTCCGGTGTGTTCAATTTTTACTTTCTTCCAATTCATTGAATTCAATAAAGATTTTCAGAACTAATATGCAGAGTATGCAGATAAATGTGCATACTCAGATACTAAAATCGTCATTTCTCCATCGAACCCTATGCTGTGACCACTCTTTAGAATCGTCTCTTCGAAATGATTCTAAAGAGTGGTCACAACATACAGTTTGGTGGAGAAATAAAGGAGTTTTACTTGAAAATGTTTTAATTTATGCATCTTATCTGAACCTCTGTCTATGCAACATTTTTAAAACTACGGTATTTAACTTTTCTTCGTGATTTTGGTTCATAATTCATTAAAAATTCAGCTAATCAATATTCAACAGGGAAAGGAATAATACAGAATTTTTTTCATTTGAATGAATATTTCCCACTTACCGCAAGTTATAAGCAGTCATAGGGCACATTGAATTCCTTCTTGCTTTTTCTGGTTTTGGGTCCTGTGTTTTACTTGAACTTAGCATTCGCACTGGAACAGATATTCTTCTGCTTACTTCGGTTGTCTCTGCTTTTTCCATGATTCTTTTCTCACTTGTACTTTTCATGGAAGAAGATCTATCCCTGGGCAGACGTCTGAGTCCAACATATGGTTCATTAACATTTTCAGCATCACCCTTTTCAGATTCTTTTGTCTCAATTGCAAGCGGACTGATTTTTCTAGTGGCTGCTCGTTTCAGGGGAACATACGCATCTATTTCAACCACTGCATTGTTTTGTCTAACCTCAGGTGGTGAAGATTGCGCTCGGCCTCTTCTGAAATGAGGCAGTTCTTCTTCAAAAGAGACTTTTCGTTCCTTACTGGATTTTCTCTTGTCTCCAGTGCAATCATGTGTACCTCCATTTCTTTCTCTAATAGCCCCTGGCAATTTCCTTATTCCAACAAGTGGCTCCTCAACATTTGCCTGATTCTTGACTTCGTTCTGTCTTGCTGACAATCTCTTCAGGCCTACATATGGCTCATCTACATGCCTTATTCCATTGTTGTCCTCTCTAAAATTAGACAAATTGTCAGTTCTTTTATATTCTTCTTCATTATCAGTAAACATTGCAGGATAATTAGCAAGCTCCTCTTCACTTTCAGAACTTACATAACCAGTGTCTTGGCAGGGTACCTGATATGGTTGATAGGTCATGAAAACTTCATCTTCTAGTGGATTGGCACAAAAAGCCATTTGCCCTGTACCAGGTATGACCTGGAATGGTACCATCTGCATTGTAGTAGATGGAAGCTGCTGCAGCTGCTGATAAGGGTGCACCAATTGTACTGGAGACATTGATGGCCAGGATGCCTGAGATTGAACAGGTGTGTTTGGTGGCATTGTCTGTGTTGTAACTGGCAAGTAGGGCTGGGAGCAAATATTTGATGGGGACTGCATGTCAGGATTAGTATACAAACTGGGAACAGACTGTACCTGTGATTGTGTTGGCATTAGAACTGTTTGTGGACTATGGCTCCGATGAATGGGGCTCTCAGGACGTTCAATACACATGGAAGGCTGATGCGAACCTGAAGCATAGCCAAGACTTTGGCATTCTCTTCTTCTCTGTAAATGTCTTCGCTTTACTGTCTGAACATGTAAAGACTGAGGCTGACCTGTGGGAGAAACATCATACCCAAGCGGCTGAACTTCTTGCACCGGTCTTAGCGACCTCGTCATTTGTACAGGTACTGGCGTAGGCAAAGAGTAGTAAGAGCGGAGTTCCGGATTAATCATATTTTGCCTATTCCTGTGCTCTTCAAGAGAATATTTTCGTCTAGACATGTTGCTGTCAGGATTGTAGACAGCTCTCATACTCACAGGTCGCCTCTGAAAATCAGCATGCGGGTTTGGTATTGCCCCAAATTCATCATAGTATTCATCTCCTTGATGGCCATACCTGTCGTTTTCTTGAAGTGAAAATCGTCGAAAAGGTTCTTCTAGCTCCATATCAACAAATTCTATTCAATTTTTTAAATCAGGTGCAAATTTGTATGTATCACTGGTGTAACTCTCCAACTATTTCATTTCACCAAAATGTGTCCACTATTTTTCAAGCAAGTTTTGCCAAATTTCTCAATAAAACTGAAAAAATGTCACAAATTAAATCCAAGAAGAAGTATATCTTGTTACCATCTGAATTTATAAATCTTACTTTTTGTCCCGTGCCTATAACAATTTTATCCAATCTCAACACTTTCAACAAGGTCAACGCAAAATCCAACGTGAAAATAGTTTCAAACAATGCAAAAAAAAATAAGGCTCTCACAAAAAAAGTATCCTTTCATATCAACAAAGCCAGCTCTGTCTACAGATGGTTTATATATGTCTGCTGTCCACTGAGAGGAAAACACAGGAAACATGGCAAACTTGCTTAAACTTAAACCACAAAACCAAGGGACAAAAATTATGAATGTTACATGACACAAACGTCAAAATACAAATTTCAACCAGCAAATATTCTGTGTTCGCAGAATAACATCATAACTTACGTCTTTTACGACGTTTTCATGTGTAGAAATATATAAAACAATCAAGATTATTATGTGACACACGACAATCCATCAAGCCTGCAAGACTACTGTCAAGACTGGATTACCTCCCTTTATAGCCAGAGGCATTTCGACCTTCAACATGCATCAAGAATACCACCTTCCAAGAACATGCATTTACAGTTTAGACTTTATCCATCTTCTTTCATTGTGTATATATACATGTAAGTCTAAGCAATTTGAATTTATGAAGTTTCTTTTGAGAATTTGAAAAATTATTTCAATCAAAACTGTATTCTCTTGTTCTTAGATAGTCCCTAAATGCTTCAAACTTTAATTTTTTGCAAGCCAGCATTTTAGTGAAGAAGTCGCATGATTAAATATGACGTCTTCTCTTGTCACTTTACGTGTGTCATACCAGCATTGCATCCACTTGTCCAAATTTTACTAAAATTTTAACTTAAAAAAAAATGGTGACCCAAATAAGACCTACTTGTTAATTTACTTTGTACATGGCATTGTCACGCTGACACGATAGATAAATAATAAAATAAAGTAGAAAATGAGAAGCACAATCAGGGCTTTCATGTAAACCTGTCCCTCATGAATATTTATGTCAGAAATAATGAATGTATGACTATCAATTATAACTGTATTAAATGGCTGAAGTTTAACCCATGCCCTCATAGGCTATTTTTAGATCTAACCTCTTTGAATGAATCTACCGAAAAGGAGCATTAACTAGAGAAAAGGAAAATTTTAGAATTTTGCAGTTCAAAAACCATTGTGATAAATAGAGCATTTGCTCCTAAGGAGCAAATTAATGCTCTATTTATCACAATGGTTTCAAAGTGACTATTACAGAGGCGTAGAAAGGCGTATTTATAGAGGAAAGGGTTAAAACTATCATCAACAAGGGAATTTTGACCATGATTGAAGCTGTAGAACTGAATCTGCATTCATTTCATTATCAAACAGAGCAGACTCTGATCTGGGTCTACTCTCAGTCCGAAAAGGTGTGAAAAGGCATCTACATGAGGGAATGGGTTAAATCATAGTATTATATTAATCCGCTATAAACTAGAACTATCACTAAGGGTGATGGAATACCCTCGCTCAGCTGCCTTGGCTGCAAATCAAACAAGATTTGTGCCAGGTTGTGCCATGGACAGACAGACAGACCAACCAAACACTGACTCCTATAACCTCGCCCAACCCTATGTTGTGACCACTCTTTAGAATCGTCTCTTCAAGACGATTCTAAAGAGTGGTCACAATATAATGTTAAGTGGAGAACTGACAATTTCATGACGGGTTCATGAGATGTCACTGTATTTGTAGGCATTCTCCATGTTACAAGGGAGATAATTACACGTACTGCACTGGGCTGATTACCATACTTGCAATAAAACTGCTGTAAATAATCATGTAGTCATGATCATCTCTGTGTCAGCTACTGGTGAATAGTGAAAACTACTGTGAACAGTTTGGATCCAGATGAGACACTGAATAACTTGTTATCTGACCAGAATCCTAAGCTGTTTTTACACTTTGGTACAGTTTTTGAACGTTTACAGAGGAACCAAAATCATTGAGACTAAATGGAAGCAGATAGTAAAGTTTACAAACAAAAACTATTCAGCTGGCAAAGATTGTCAGGGAAGAATGACACATGGACAAACAGCATAATACCACAACACACCCATGGTACAGATACAAAGCATTTACAGATTTTTTAATTACCGTATACTCCACAATAAACACCCCTTTACTTCTGTGGGGAAATAACCATCAATAAAACAACTAAATCCCTATTTGATAACCATTAAATAAAGATATATACATGTGGAAGCTTAATGCAGAGTGAAAGCAATGCAGAAAGCTCCACTAGGAGCTTTTTGCATTGTTTTCATTCTGCATTAAGCAACCAGTAGTGTACAAAATGCAAGAAGCTAATTTGCCTATTAATATTTATTGCTGCATCTCCAAAAAAGATTAATCTTACATGAGCAAACTGTGTATATCCCAATCTGCTCATACTTTTTGTCACACAATGGTATCGAGTATATTATGCTTCTCATGAAAACAATGCAGACCTGCATTTTTTTGATGTCTGAATACACATTTTCTTTGGACTTTGGAATAGACTGACATTAACTCTCATGGTGCTATGAAATATCGTTTGTAAGTTTTGTCATCTGCTACAAATTTTTGCAAATTTTGTCATCTTCAACAATATTATCAAACAGTTTGGATCCTGATGTGATCTAGAACTGCTTGGCATCTCAAATGGAGCAATCATCATTTCTCCACCAAATCCTATAATGTTCCCAGAGAGATAATGGTCACAACACAGAGTTAGATGGAGAAACATTTTAAAGGCGCTATTCTTAAAAATGTTTTAATTGACATATCATATCTGGGCCTCTGGGTTGAGTCAGTATATTGACTACAAAGAATGACGTGTCACATCATTACTATACTTTAACAATAAACAACAAACACATTTGCATGGTTACTACATATTACATATTGTCAATGGCATAAAAAGGTATTGATTTCCATCAATGCGTCTCGTGGCTGATTTATGACAGTTACTGCGAATACTATTAGGACACCTAACAGTCATGTGTACAGCCTGACATGATGACCAAGAACTTCCGTATTGGGCTAATACATATACCATATTAATTATTCTATTCCCACCACTACTGATGCCTTTTGACGCCTCTGTAAAAGTCATTTTTTAAACTACAGTATAACCTCTCTATAACAGCCACTAAATTGTGTTAATAAGTTAGTATTTAGGACAGGTGGCAGCATGAAGCAAGGTGTAAGTAAAACAGAACGCTCCTATAGGAGTGTTCTCTTTTACTTTCACCTTGCTTTAAGCAGCCAGTCCTGCCTTTAACACAAAATACTTGATGTAATTTAGTGGCCGTTATTGAGAGGTTTTACTGTATTGTGATAAATACATCATGCTCTATTTATCACATTGGTTTCAAAAGTATAACATTCTAAAATAAATCCTTTTCAAGTTCAGTGATGTATTCAAAGAGGATGTTTCTAAAAATAGTCTTGGAGGGAATGGGCTAATACAATTCTCTTAGAACAGGCTAGTTTAATACTTAACTTCATGAATATTCATGTAAGAAATAATGACATACGATTTAGGTATAAAAGTTATTCCAATCAAATATTCATGATGTCATTATTTCTTACATGAATATTCATGGAGTAAAGAGTCAAATATACATAATATTAAAGGAAGTTGATTTCCTTGACAATAATCAAATCTGTAACATATTAGCAAACAGGGCACTGCCCGCTGACCCTGATCTTAAACAGCTCCTACAAAAGAGTAGGTGCCATGTTGAATTATTCAGTTTCACAAACCGATATAGGAGTATCCAAAATCATTTAATAATTATGGTAATTTCACATTCTTCTGCAAAATGCAGTGTGCAAATTCTGTCAGAAACATGATATGAGTGACAAAAAGGTTGGATTCTGATGAGACATCAAGTTATTCAGCATCCTATCTGGATCCAAACTGTTTGCAAATGTTATTACAAATTTCCATAAATATGTCTGTCTATGCCTTTGCAAACAGAGTAGACCCAGATCAGATGTCTCCTGTAGGAACCATCTGATCAGGGTCTGCTCTGTTTGCTTATGCCATTAAATAGATGATTCTACAGTTTCGGCATTGGCCAAAACTTTCTATGACTATGTGCTATTATAACAATTGATCTAAATCATATTAATGATACCATTATTTCATGGAGTAAAGGGTTAAAAAAAACAGTGTTCGAGTACCTACAAGCTTGGGTCCAGATAAGACATTGAATTACCTATCATCTCATCTAGATCCAAAACTTTCTGACAAGGTCATCACAAATTCAGCCCCAAAGCATCTCCTGCAATATCAAATTACCTCAAATGTTCACGATTTCTTTCTGAACTATTCTCCTAGGATTGAGTTTTCTTCTTAAGCAAGGAGATTGAGAGCTTTTTGCATTTATTAAATCAGACCATTAGCAATCACTAGCTAGTGTTCAGCATCAAAATGACACTTGAACAAATTCAATAAATCTTTTACGGTCTGTACGAGATTCTAACTTTTTACTAAGAGATGATTGCAATGTTTCCAGGCTTTTTAACCCTTTACTCCATAAATATTCCCTTTTTAAACGCCTTTGCAAACAGAACAGACCTAGATCAGGAGTTGTCTGATCTGAGGATCTACTCTGTTTGCTTATGAAATGATATAGATCTGATTCTAAAATTCTGCCATAGCCAAAAATACATGTACAGTAAAACCCCTCTAATGTGACCACTTAATGAACAAAAATGGCTGTCCTCATAAGCAGGTGGTTGCTTAATGCAGGACAAAAGTTATGCAGAAAACTCTGAAAGGAGCTTTCTGCATAACTTTCATCCTGCATTAAGCTACCACCTGCCTTTGCCACTGTGAATTATTCCCCTTTTTGGTGGTCACATTAGAGGGGTTTTACTGTATTTATGTCATTCTAAAAATTCAGCTATTTTCTATTCATGGTGAATATTCATGGAGTAAAGGATTAACCCTTTCCCTCATACAAAGTGTTTTCACGCATTTGCAAGCAGAGTAGACCTAGATCAGACGGCTCCTAGAGGAACCGTCTAATCAGGGTCTACTCTGTTTGCTATTAGAATTTGATATATCTGTTTCTTTACTTTCTAAAATGTCTACAATGTTCCACCTTCAAGAATTCTTTATAACTATTTTGTTAACAAATATTAAGTAGGTACTGAAAATTGGCCTAAATATAGAACAGGGAAAGGGTTAAGCATTTCAATGCCAGACAAATTTATAATAATATCTGAAAATACATGCAGCTTGCATCCTGATTTGACACAGAGTAACAAGCTAACACTCTCCCTGTTATATGTTTATTCCAAATTTCAATACCTACTAAATATTCATGGGCAAAATAGCTATAATGAAATATTGAAGGTAGAACATTGTAACTGAGCCATTTTAGAAAGTAAAGAAGCAGACCTATCAATAACCATTAGCAAACACAGCAGACCCTGATCAGACAGCTTCTCTAGGAGCCATCTAATGTGGGTATACTCTGTGGCTAATGCGTGAACATTAGCTTTTATATGAAGGAAAGGGTTAACCCTTTAAGAAGAAAGAATTAAGTAATGGCATCATGAATATATAATTATTAGTGCAATTTTGTATAAACAAGCCATCTGGTCTAGGTCTACTCTGTTAGCAAGGTGTAGAATGAGTTTTATGTAGTAAAGGATGAACATGTTTGAAACTGAATTCCACCGATTTGTTTTAACCCTTTACTCTATAGATACACCTTTTCAAGCATTTGCAGACAAAGTATACCCAGATCAGATTAGATTCCTGTAGGAGGCGTCTGATCAGAGTCTGCTTCATTAGCTTATGGAATAACACAGATCTGATTTTACAGTTTCTGCTATGGCCAAACTTCCCTGTGTTCATCTGCTTTTATAAAAATTAATCCAATTAATTTTCATAATACAGTTATATCTTATCTCAATATTCATGGATGAAATTTGAGATAAGAAATGGACGTAATTCTGCTTTTCCTCAAACTTAACTCTTTCGCTGTCAAATATTGTCGTCTGAAAATTTTATCGTCAGCTAATTGTCAGAGGTCCTGATAAATTGTGTAAATGAAATATTTTCACGAATAGAACCTTTATTTCTCCTACAAAACCCATTACGGTGACCACTCTTCGAGATGATTCTAAAGAGTGGTTTCAGTATACGGTTTGGTGGAGAAATGAAGATTTTAGGATTTAAGTATGCACTTTTACCAGTGTAGCTCTGAATTGTTGTATATTTTAATTTTCTATTTTTATTGGTTTCGAAAAACACTATCATAGCCCCAAACAGGTTGCATCCTGATGTGGCGCCGAGTTACTCGGCGTCTGAATTCAGAAAGTTTGTTTAGCTAATTGTGACAGACTCATCATTAACAGAGAACGAGTTAAACCTATACTCCATAAAGACGCTTTTCTACGCCTCTGTAAAAATTACTCCATAAAGACGCTTTTCTACGCCTCTGTAAAAACACTTTTTGAAACCAGTGATAAATATAGCATTCGCTCCTTAGATGGAGCAAATGCTCTATTTATCACAATGGTTTCAATTACTACACAATTCTACTTTTTTCCTTTTCTCTAGTTAATGCTCCTTTTCGGTAGATTTATTCAAAGATGTTGGATCTAAATATAGCCTATGTGGGAAAGGGTTAACCCTATACTCCATAAAGACGCTTTTCTATGCCTTTCCAAACAGAGTAGACACAGATCAGATGGCTCCTATAGGAGCTGTCTGATCAGCCAGTCTACTCTGATCTGTTGGCTTTTAACATGATATAGATCGGATTCTGTAGCTTTTGTGAAGCAAAAACATTCCCTTGAAAATTTTGCATTAGAAAAGTTCAGCCAATATATATTCATGATAATTCATTATTTCTTACATGAATATTCAACAGGGAAAGGGTTAATTAATGCATTACAGCTCACCTTTTTATTCAGATATGGAGAATCGTGCTGGAAAGAATATGGAATTGTGAACAGTACAGACCAATGAATGGCAGAAATTAATGGTAAAATCACTTCTAAAAAAGCCATCTTTAATGGCAGAAATTTCTTTACTTACATAAGACCAATTCTGTGATGTGAGAGTCGACGTGACGCGGTGTAATCCTCCTTAGGGCTTGACAAAGTGTACATGGTGGCCCTGGCTCCGTTAACAGGGTGACAGGGAGACAGCGATAATGAGGAGACAGTGGAAAAAGCCGGGCTGGCTCGATCAGTGAAAGTCAACATGGTAGTCGTCCCATGCGAATTCACAGAAATTGTCACAGGGGAGATAGCAATTCCAGTTGGTGGCTTACGCTCCATTGTTTGTTAATATCACTTTCTTTCTATTATGCAAAATTACAGATTTTACACAATCAGATGTCCTCTCAAAAACCACTTCAAGCTTGCTTGCTTTGTAACTGTATTCAGTGTTTAACATTAGTAAATTACTGAAATCGAAGACATTTACAATGTATCTCTTGTTTACTCGCTAAATGTAATCCTTTCCAAGATCGATAGAGTCTTTCACTACAAAAACAATTAATAAACATTTACATCGGTGATGTTAATTCCAATTTTCTTCTCAAAATTAACTCATTTCTAGTTCTCTTCAATCTGTTTCTATGTAAAAACAGTTAAACCTCCAAACGGTAACCCCTTACAAGTTGAATTTTCTAAGTTGGCTATGGCCCATCAGTGTCATATACAGTAGAACCCCTCTAATGCGACCACTTAATGAATAAACATGTGTGTCGTTATAAGCAGGTTGTTGCTTAATGCAGGAAAAAAGTCATGCAGAAAGCTTCTCTAGGAGTTTCTGCATTACTTCTGTCCTGCATTAAGCTACCACCTGCCTCTACACCCAGAATTATACCTCTTTTAGATGGTCGCATTAGCTGGGTTTTTACTGTACTCTATAAATACGCCTTTCAATGCCTTTGGAAACTGAGTAGGCCACGATCACAAGGATCCTTCTGAATTTTTTGCTTTGACAAAAAAAATGTAGAATCAGATCTATGTCGTCATCGGCAAACAGAGATGACCCTGATCAGAGGCCTTCTACATCAGAAGCCATCTAATCCTGGTCTACTCTGTTTGCGGAGAAAAAAGACGTGAAAAAGCTTTAGAGTTAAATAATTCAGTATCTTATTGACTTAATAAGCAATATTTTCATTTCCTTGATGCCCTCAGTCAGTCCACAACACTGCATGCATGATCAGTACCAATAGCAATGCAGCAAATGATTGACCTATCATTTGAAGGAACTGTGGAGGCTTGCTCCACAGTCATGGCACAATGTTTTGGAACTACATAATTATCCCATTCCAGTCAATATCCATATTATTTACCTTTTAAAAATGTTTTTAATCCTTTGAATGCTGAATATTCAAAGTGGAAACATCCACCAGTGCTTAATAGCAGAGTTCATTCACTATGAAAGGCTCAAATTTGCTTGACAATTTTAAATGACAAACAGTGCAGACCCAGATCACAGAGGGCTGCTCCATGAGTTCTCAGATTGCTAAAACTGTACAGAATCATGAACTGATTTTTAAAGATTTTACTACGAAAAACTGATAAGCCCCGGGGCAGGCCATTTTTGGTCTGGGGGTTATGATTTGAATAATCTTTGTAGTGGACTATTAGATCATGCTACATACTAAATATCAAAGCTCTAGGCTTTGTAGTTTCAGAAAAGAATATGTTTAAATAATTTTTTTGACGACGACAGACGCCAGAGACATGTTAGCCCCTTCACATTTTTGTACCAGGTGAGCTTAACAATATCCTTTATCAGGTCCAGATATGATGCTTAAATCAAAACATTTTCAAGAATAGCTCCTTTATTTCTCCACCAAACCCTATACTGTGACCACTCTTTAGAATCGTCTCAAACAGACGATTCTATAGAGTGGTCACAGTATAGGGTTTGGTGGAGAAATGACGCTTTTTAAGTATTTGGGTACGCACCCTTATCTGTAGCTCTGCTTTATATTTCTCTGCTAAAGCCGATCTTGCTGCAACTCATTAGCATAATGATTCTAATGAGTCGCAAAAGATAAGAGTTGGCTGTGAAAGTAAGAGCTTGTGATAGATCACTAGATTATTCACTACAAATCTTAGTAGTATTATCCTTAGCTCTGGCTATAGCTGTCTTTAGCTCTCTGAGGCAAGCTGAATATTTATTCCAAATATACAAAACAAATCTACTGCTTCATGAAACTTATCCATCCTGACTGGAAAATTATCAGTTCACACAGGTGAATCATGCTCTCAAATATTTTGTACTTTTGCATTATTAGTGCTTTTCCTGCTTATAAACTATTATCATCAACAAAACGGTATTGTCTGCATATTTTTTTCATAAACATTTCTTTCATTTCACAAAACAATATTGTCAAACAGTTTTGATCCTGATGAAACACTGATTTTACTGGCAACTGATCTGTATGAAACTGTTCCAAAAAACCAAACACTTTGGTATGAGAGAGACTCAAAGATCATACATCACAAAGAGCCTGAAATACTCGATCTGCTCTACATTCTATCCCAAATTTCATCTGACAGTCCATTAGGTGAGAGCTGCCAAGGGTTAAGACAAAACTTCCAATTAACCCCAGACTAACACTATCAATTCAAAAACTATAGGGAAAGTTTACATCGCTACACTTCCATATATACATTCTAACCTACAATTACCAAGAGTTACAATTTTCAGCGAAGAAAAAAATCAATTTGAGTCTGTACCTAGGCATACTTTTTCAGATTTTATTTATGGATCAGTAATTTGGCGTAACATGAAACACCAAACGGACATATATAAGAAAAGATGAGAGCAATTCCTGAAGGTATAACTTCAGTCTTTCATAGTAAATTAACTCTATGAAGATTTCAAAGTGGAATGGTCCATCATTGTTTTATCCTTTACTCCATGAATATTCATGTAAGAAATACCGAAGCGATATCATGAATATTAATTACTGATCATTTGTTATAACAGCATAATTATGAACACAGGATATTCTTGCTCGGGCAGAAACTGTAGAATCAGATCTATATCATATTATTATAAATCAGCAAACAGAGCAGACCCTGATCAGTCCGCTCCTACAGGAGTCATCTGATCTAGGTCTATTCTATTTGCAAAGGCATATTACTAAGAAAGGCATATTCATAGAGTAAAGGGTTAACCCATTGAATATTAAATTTCAAAGTGGAATGGTCCATTATTGATATTAACAATAGAGTCCATTCAGTATGAACGGGTATAATTGTTGAGAGGAAATCAAATGACAAACAGTGCAGATCTATGTAACACTATAAGCAAAGAGAGCAGACTCTAACCAAATGCCTCCCAAAGGAACCACAACCACCTGATCTAGGTCTACGCTGTTTGTACAGAAGAATACTTTCAATATGCCATCTGATAGTATAAACATATTTTATTTCATATATCATTTCATGAAAAACGGTCGGGCCACAAGTTCGACCAACATTAGTTACGGCCAACATATTAGTTATGGCCCTCCCCCCTCCTGCCATCTGATCTGGGTCTCCTTTGTTTGCACATTAATTTTGCATTTTTTGTATCAAGACATTATTTTGTGCTTAAATGTGTAGTGTGAGCATCAGATAGACTGACATTTAGTTAAATGATTATTAACACATTTTCAATATTAGTGAAAAATCCTTTTTAAGAACCTGTAGACAAACTAAATTTTATACTGTTTCTATCTATACAATCCTTTTCTTTTTGATACATTTTCCTGACCAGACTCAGTATACTATTTTCTCAGTATTCCCTAAAGGAAAAACACATGAAACTCAATCATTCTTCCCTAACCTTTGAAATATCACAAAACATATTGTCCTCTACAATTATGTCCTCAGATCGGCATTATAAATAACTTTTAACATATACATGCACTGCTTCTTTGTGATCAGAGGAAACAACACAGCAAAATATTGAATAAATGCCAACAAATCCGTCTTATCTGGATCAAAACTGCTTGAAGCAAATCAGTTAATGTTCCAGCGGAAGTTATCCAAGTATAAACAGAAAATTACAAGAAATAGGTCCTTACTTCATCTATAATGCACCGTTTTCGTGTAAATCTCAACTGAATCTTAGTAAACAGACCAGTGTACTATATAGGGGAAAATCTATAATAAGAACCACAGGCAAAGAATGGTACTGTAACCCTTTCAATGCTACATTTTCAAAATGGAATGGTCTAATGTCGTCTGATACATATTCCATTTAGTATAACCGTGTACAATTTGCAAAAGGATTTTGAATGGCAAACAGTGCAGACCTTGATCCGAGAGTTCCACTAGGAGCCCTCAGATCTAGGTCTTCACTGTTTGCAAATGCCAGTGTACTTGTATCCCTGCTAATAGCAGGGTTAAAGAATTATAACATTAAAGTTTAGGCCACTGTATTCTACTCTAAAATTTATGCCATCATGCTGCTAGTGAAGGCCTGGTGGGTGGATATTACAAGCATTTACTATATAAAAGGAACTTTTCTAGAATTGTGTTGTTTTGAATCCATTGTGATAAACAGAGCATTTGCTCCATATATAGGAGCAAAATTTATGTTCTATTTATCATAATGGTTTCAAAAAGTAACTTTTACAGAGGAGTGGGAGTGGTGGTCCAGTGGTAAGACGTTGGACTTGGGATCGAAGGGTCCCCGGTTCGAATCCTGCCATCGGACTATCAGAATTTTTCTGAGCAAAAAATGCATCCCACGTTTGCTCCTCTCCACCCAGGTGTATAAATGGGTACCTGTGAGGGAAATAAGCCAATGTGCCATGGCTGCCTTGGGCGCCGAGTGTTAATGGCCGACTTATAACCCAGTGATCGGGGGGGGGGGGGGGGAGGGGGGTAAATTGTGAAGTCGGGAGAATATGTACACTGTATATAGTTCCAGACTATAAACCTCACCTTTACCTTTACCTTTTAGGAGTCAAAAGGCATCAATATGAGTGAATGAATTAAGCAAACAGTGGGGAACCTCAGATCAGACATTGCCTACCCTGTTTGCACATGTACATGCATTAAAAGGGGGTATCTGTGAAGTAAAAGGTTAAATATTTGTATTATATCATGTAGGCCGATGGCCATCCCAAGGGTCGAATTCTGTTACTGAAACAAACATTCAGCAATTAGGATTACAATGTAATGCTGTATTTGTATTACAACCTTGACATTTGACTGACATTGACCTTTAGCATGCCATCAATTAGTGTATTAACATTTGCAAACAGTGTAGACCAAATCAGAGGGCTCCCAGATCTAGAGGAGCCTTCTAATTTGGGTCTACATGGTTTGCCACTGAAAAATCCTCTCAAAAGGTAAACCCTTTCATACTGAATGGGCTCTATAGTTAAATAGTTATGACCCAATTACACTTTATATATTCAGAATTCAATGGTATATGGTATTTGCAAAATGATGTCACAAGTATACCTATCTAGGTATCATTCTGCTCGTCTTATGATGACCTTGCCCTACTCTATAATACACTTAAACTAATAGTCTAAGCATGAATTCTTTGAATGCAGGACACACAGGCACTGGCATTTGCAAACAGTGTAGACCCAGATCTGAAGGCTCTGTTTTATCAACTAGCAAGTGTAAGCCTTTCAAATTGAGTGCACTCTATACAGTTTAAGCCCCGTTCCCACTGTCACGGTGCTGGTCCCGGTACCCCGCGGTACATCCCGGCGAAGAAATAGCCGGCGTCCG
The DNA here is from genome assembly GCA_963576725.1 of Azorinus chamasolen. Classification (NCBI taxonomy): domain Eukaryota; kingdom Metazoa; phylum Mollusca; class Bivalvia; order Cardiida; family Solecurtidae; genus Azorinus; species Azorinus chamasolen. Next base: position 8,349,563 of record OY755251.1, on the reverse strand, counting down.
GGATGATACAGGTCCTTATTTCTTAAAAAATAATTGTACATTCCCATATTCCTGACGTTGCCTCAGTGTACCCCCGATTTAGAAGCAGGATCTTCCAGTTTGACCCCGGACTATCCCGGTTTGGCATGGTGTATTTACGGTGTAGGGCCGGCGTTTTCCCGGTTGAACACAATACAATCCAGTGTGAGCCCGGTCGTCGCCGGTAGTGCCGCGGTGGACGCCGGTATCACCCTGTCATATCCCGGGTGTGCGCCGGTGACAAGCCGGCATTTCCCGGGTATAAACGGGGGTTGACCGGCAGACAAACCGGCTCATACCGTGCCAGTCCCTAACTCCAGCGGTACAAAATGGGACTATACCTTCGTACACTGGAGCTATACCAGCCCAATGCCGGGGGTTCAACATAGGTCTATCATGGATGAGGTGCTCTCCAACATCCCGGATTACTAGGGACTATCACTGTAAAGCCAGGGTAGAGACCCGGACCTGCACGGGAATATACCGGCGTTGTCCCGGAATCGCCAGGATTAAGCCGGTTTTGGATATATTTCCCGGTGACTCTAGGTTGTTTTAAACATTTTAAAACACCCAGGGCTGTCTGCCGGATGTTAACGGTGCCGCCATGGATGTACTCCCGGTTTGACAGGGTTTCCCCCGGACCTCACATCCGGGTCGTACCAGGGGCCAAATCCGGGACAGTGGGAATGGGGCTTTATCATTGATGGGCTATTCCACGCAGAAAACTCAGCAGTGAAAGGGCTTAGCAACCATATACTTTTAAATTTATAAAGCCTTTTTACGCCTTTGCAAACAAGTTTACCCAGATTAGATGGCTCCTGTAGAAGGTGTCTGATCAGGGTCTGCTTTATTTGATATTGGGACAATGCAGAGCTGATTTGTCAATTTCTGCTATTACCAAAATTAAATTTCTCTTGTTCATATGCCCCTGTTAACCCTTTCCTCTATGATATCATTATAATCATGTCATGAATATTAATGAGATTATTTTTTTTTTATAATAACACATGGACACAAGAATTTTGAACCAAGACAGAAACTGTAGAATCAATTCTATATAATATGATAAGCAAACAGAGCAGACCCTGATCAGACGGCTCTTACAGGAAAGTGTTTGCAAAGTGTTGAAAGGCGTACTATTTCTGGAGTAATGTGTTAAAATTCAGCTTATTCACAATTTTATCCATGAATATTCATGAAGTAAAGGGGTTAAAATTTCAATGCAACAACGAGAACACAAAATAGATTACTGACAAATTACAATCCTTAAGAAATCAATAGTAACAAATGATTCTCCTGAGACAATTAAATCTTAGCCTCAAAATTACAATTTACGAGCAGTAACGGTGCAGTTCTTTCAGCAAGAAATTATTGCACATTTGTACCTAACCTGCAGTGTAAATCCAGAAAAAGCATAACATGGTACAGACGCCCAGATCAGTTGCGTAAATTAAAACATTTTCAAGAATTATAAGCTCCTTTATTTTTCCACCAAACCCTAGAAAGATCTTTAAATTGTCTCTAAATATGCCCTATGTAATACATGAATATTGTCACCTTTTTGAGAAATGATGAAATACAATATCTAAGAAGACTGAATTGTGACTCAATTACTCTAAGTGTGGAAAGACGGGATTAACCCTTACCCTGTTCTGTGTTTATTTCAAATTTCAATACCTATTGAATATTCATTAACAAAGTAGTTATAAAGAAATATGGAAGGTGGAGCACTGTAGCCATTTTAGAAAGTAAAGAAACATATCTTTCAAATTCCACTAGCAAACAGAGCAGACCCAGATCAAACGGCTCCTCTAGGAGCCGTCTGATCTGGGTCTACTCTGTTTGTAAATGTGTGAAAACACGTTTATATGAGAGAAAGGGTTAACCCTTACCCTTTCAATATTCATTAGGGAAACAATGACATCATGAATATTTATTAGCTGAATTTTCATAATGTAAAATTTTCAAGGGAATGTTTTTGCTCTGACAAAGACTACAGAATCAGATCTATATATCATAAGCAAACAGAGCAGATCCTAGCCTTTATAAGGAACCATCCAATCTGGGTCTACTGTGTTTGCAAATGCGTGAAAATGCATTAATATGAAGGATAGGGTTAGCCAATAGTGTAGACAGATAAAACTGCTTCTGAAGGAGTTGTTAAATGAGGGTCTACACTTTAATGCCACCATGAAAGTCATAATATAAAGTTATAACAAGAGTACCGCATACGGTACATAATACGCCCACTTGCAAACTTTCTCTGATTCAACATGCCTTATAAGTGTTGACATTTTCTAATCTGTGCTTCAGATCTTGATGCATTAAACATTTGTGTGAAGTTTCATTAATATCTCTCAAATAGTTTTCCCAGAAAACAGCGGACAAACTATTTGCAAAGTAAAAGGGCCATAACTCCGAAACGACAAATCAAATGAACCTCAGAATCGACTCAGCTTCAGACCTTGATGCATTAAACATTTGTGTGAAGTTTCAATAATATCTCTCAAATAGTTTTCCCAGAAAACAGCGGACAAACTATTTGTATATTTTTTAAGGACAAGGGCCATGACTCCGAAACGACAAATCAAATGAACCTCAGAATCAACTCAGCTTCAGATCTTGATGCATTAAACATTTGTGTGAAGTTTCATTAATATCTCTCAAATAGTTTTCCCAGAAAACAGCGGACAAACTATATGCATGTATTTGCATTATTTTTTAAGTAAAAGGGCCATAACTCCGAAACGACAAATCAAATGGACCTCAGAATCGCCTCAGCTTCAGATCTTGATGCATTAAACATTTGTGTGAAGTTTCATTAATATCTCTCAAATAGTTTTCCCAGAAAACAGCGGACAAACTATTTGCATATTTTTTAAGGACAAGGGCCATAACTCTGAAATGAAAAATCAAATGAACCTCAGAATCAACTCAGCTTCAGATCTTTATGCATTAAACATTTGTGTGAAGTTTCATTAATATCTCTCAAATAGTTTTCCCAGAAAACAGCGGACAAACTATTTGCATGTATTTGCATTATTTTTTAAGTAAAGGGGCCATAACTCCGAAACGACAAATCAAATGAACCTCAAAATCGACTCAGCTTCAATTCTTGATGCATTAAACATTTGTGTGAAGTTTCATTAATATCTCTCAAATAGTTTTCCCAGAAAACAGCGGACAAACTATTTGCATATTTTTTAAGGACAAGGGCCATAACTCTGAAATGAAAAATCAAATGAACCTCAGAATCAACTCAGCTTCAGATCTTGATGCATTTAACATTTGTGTGAAGTTTCATTGATATCTGTCAAATAGTTTTCCCAGAAAGCAGCGGACAAACAAAATGTTGACGGACGAACGAACGAACGAACGAACGAACGAACGAACGAACGAACGAACGGACGGACGGACGGACGGACGGACAGGGCCACGACAATATACGACCACCTTTATTAGGTGGGCGTATAAAAATGGTGTGATTTGCAAACCTTTTCCTTCATACTGGTACAAATGTTTCCACGCCTTTGCAACAGAGTAGACCAAGATCAAACAGCTCCTGTAAGAACCGTCTGATCAGGGTCTGCTCTGTTTGCTCATGAAATTACAATCAATTTGACTCTACAGTTTCTACAAAAAATTTATACCAAAACATCATGTGTACATTATGCCATTATAAAAACTAAGCTAATAAATATTCATGATATTATTTTTTCTTCATAAATATTCAAAAGGGCAAGAATTTAACTTTACAAATCAATGGAGAGAGGTGATCTGAGCCTGTCCGAAGTACTCTGAAAATCCAAATCACTTGGTATCACACACACAAATAAATACCGCGGTTACCATCATCAACACAAACGTTAACATTAATCCAATGATGTCCAATTTCCTGTAGAATTCCGACACTTTAATCCGTCTCTCAAGCCGATTTTTTGAAACTGGTATAATAACTTCCCTCCGTAATATAATTATTTTCCTCAGCAATAACGTGGCTTTGCACACCAAATAATTGTCATCAGCCAAACCCTTTGTCTACTAAAACAATTCTTTCATATTTCTTCAAAAATACAATCAGAGTGTAATAAAACAGTTTCATTCCTGATGAGACTCCAAATTAGTCAGCAACTCATCTGGATCCAAACCGTTTGCACAAGTTTACACAGTTTTGCCACTTATGCCTTCACTTTATGAATATTCATGCAAAGAATAATGACATTATGAATATTAGATTATATTATCTTTATAATGGCATACGAATACAGAAATGGTCATGGCAGAAACAGTAGAATCAGATCTGTACAATTTCATAGGTAAACAGAGCAGACCCTGATCACAGTGATCAGACGGCACCTGTAGGAGCCATTTGATCTGGGCCTACTCTGTTTGCAAACACGATAAAAGGCGTATCAATGGAGTAATGGGTAGATAAGTGTTACAAACACAGTACCAAGTTACTTCTTGGTTAATTAAGGAAACGAAATTGAACTTGTAACCAGTTGAAAAGTTTGCTTTTCTCATGATGGTTTATTGTTGTAACATGATTACAACACTGAATGTCATGTGCATAAATGTCACCATACAGAAACAAACTAAAACAGAGGCACAGCAACTGATAATGAATACAGATGACAAACAGTGCACAGATCAAGTTTACACCATTTTGTTAACCCTTTCCCTGTTCTATACTTAGGCCAATTTTCAGTACCTACTGAATATTCATTAACAAATTTGTTATAAAGAATTCTTGAAGATGGACCATTGTAGACATTTTAGAAAGTATTTAAGAAACAGATCTATCAAATTCTAATAGCAAACAGAGTAGACCCTGATCAGACGGCTCCTCTAGGAGCCGTCTGATCTGGGTCTACTCTGTTTGCAAATGCGTGAAAACACGTTTGTATGAGGGAAAGGGTTAACTTAACCTTTTCCCTGCTAAATATGTTTATTCCAAATTTCACTACCTTGAATATTTATCGACAAAATCGTTATAATGAAACATAGAGGGTGGAACATTGTAGCCATATTAGAAAGAAAGAAAACAGATCTATCAAATTCCATTAGCAAACAGAGCAGACCCTGATCAGATGGCTCCTATAGGAAGACTCACAGAGTAGCAAATAGTGTAGACCCTGATCAAACTGCTCTATCAGTATTTGGCTAAATTTGTCCATCCTAATACATACCTAGAGCAATTAGGGTAGATTCCTTTACTAAATGTTCCTCTCTATGCAGATGAATTTAGAATATTCATTTTCACAGGCAGTAATTTACTTTTTGAAATAACATTAATTGATATGCCCAATAGTACAGATCCAAATCAATGGATTCCTCTGATCTTGGTCAACACCATTCTAAAAAACAACAACAATTTCCCACATTAACCCATTCCCTCATAGACTATTTTAGATCCAATTAACCTCTTTGAATTAATCTACTGAAAAGGAGCATTAACCCATTACCTCATAGGCTATTTTTAGATCCAACCTCTTTGAAAAAAGCTACCGAAAAAGAGCATTAACTACAAAAAAGGAAAATATTAGAATTGTGCAGTTTAGAAACCATTGTGATAAATAGAGCATTTGCTCCTCATAATAGAGCAAAATTTAATGCTCTATTTATCATAATGGTTTCAAAAAGTGGCCTTAATACAGAGGCATCAAAAAGCGTCAATATAGCGGAATGGGTTAACTACAGAAAAGGAAAATTTAGAATTTTGTAGTTTTGAAACCATTGTGATAAATAGAGCATTTCTCCTATTAAGGTTCACAATGGTTTCAGAAAGTGACCTTTACAGAGGGGTCAAAAGGCGTCAATATGAGGGAATGGGTTAAAGTGACAGGTAACTTTTACATGGCACTAACCGTTTACATATGAATATTCATAATGACATCATGAATATCAATAATTTTTTTATAATTGCAACTGAATACAGGCATTTTTAGCCATGGAAGAAACTGCAGAATCAGATCTCTATCATTTCATAAGCAAACAAAGCAGACCTCGATAAGTTGGCTTGGGCATGAGCCGTCTAATCAGGGTCTACACAGTTTTCGAAGTTGTCAAAAGGGTATCTATGGAATAAAGGGTTAAAACATTGACAAATCCTATTCACAGTAAAGATAATCGTGTTCCTTATTTCTTTTCCATGAGAATAGCTAACACTCTGAAAACTGGTACGAGAAACACACTAACACCGCTACATATTTTTTTCCGTTTGTCTCAGAACTGCCCTTAATTTCGGCACTGATCTTGCTGTTACAACACATGTAATTTCCTATACAAATGGTTTTCACATCTCTTCTCCCAGGCTTTTATCAATTTTTTTTCTTCAAATTCCAGCCATGGGTATTTTCCACCTGTTATTCTGAAAATTACCAGTACAATGTTAGAACCACTGCTTTATTCCTTAACCATTACAGTGTGGGACACGAGTCACTAATGTCTTTAGAAAACAGTGTAGACCCAGATGAGAGGGCTCCTAGAGGAGCCCTCTCATCAGGGTCTGCACTGTTTGTCATGCTACACATTTCTTTAGAAAAATCCCTAAATATTCACTATAAGCTTGACCTGTTTGAATTTTGGAATAGTCAATTTGAAAATTCAGCGTTGTAAAGGTGAACCATTATAATGCTAAGCATGACCTATCACCGTCATATACAAACAGCTCTGATCCAGATTAGACAATGAGTATAAATTAACTTGATGTTTCGAAAGGATCCAAGTTATTCAACACTTGGTCAGTTATTTCTCAAAAGTTTAATAGACTCAGAAGTAAGTCACATTTTGAACTTCGTAATTTTAGCACGCTAAAGGTAACTAACCTACAAGGCTTACAGTACCCAATCCTTTTATCCTTCAGCATTGTAATGGCGAATTTATGATAGTCTTTGCCAAAAAGTTTGGATCCAGATAAGACGCTGAGTAACTCATCGTCTAAACAGGATCTAAACAGTTTGTTACTCCGAACATGTTTCTGACGAGAAATGTAGGAAAAAATATACTTTTGACACTGAAGCAGACGACAATATTTGCAGACGATAATTGCTAAGTGTGCAGACAATATATAATGAGATTACATTAGTACTAGCATTTTGACTTTAGTAAACAGAGTTACTGGTGGTAAACACTTAGCAGCTAATGACAAATACATGTACTGCAGTCTATTTTAGCCTAACACCATGAATATTCATGAAAAAAATAATGGCATCGAGAATACATATTATTAATTCCATTTAATTAGATTATGTTTTGTAATGGCATATAAAAGGAATTTTTCACCATAGCAGAAACTGCAAAATTTCTCAAGCAAACAGAGCAGTACAAAATCAGCCATCTCCTGCTATCTGATCTGGGTCTTCTCTGCCAGCAAGGCATGAAAAGGCCTTTACCAGTATATGAGGGTAGAAAGGGTCAAACAGTATCATGATAAGACAAGCTTCTGCACATCCCACAGCTATTATCTGCATACTCAAATACTAAAGTCATCATTTCTCCCCTAAACCTTATGTTGTGATCACTTGTTAGAATCGTCTCTTCGAGACGATTCTAATAAGTGGTCACAACATGGGGTTTGGTAGACAAATACAGAAGTTATTATTGAAAATGTTTAAATTTACACATCTTATCTCGACCTCTGCATCCCACCTGAATCCAAACTGTCTGGTTACAACGATCAAGAGTTTCTCAAGCAGCATGCCTATAGTTTTAACTTTAACAGATACAAATATAAGATCATATTTCAAGCACTACAAACATTTTGTAACTGATTGCATCAATGTGGAATCAAATTACTGAATCGATTTAACCTATTTAACCCTTTGTCTGCTGAATACTTAAAACTGGCTCCTCCTTTCCTGAATATTAATGAAACTAAAAGTTGTATCAAAATTCATCACTGAAGAAAATGATTATATCAAAACAGTGTAGATCCTGAGCACTTTGATCTGGGTCTACACTGTTTGTAAAGTTCTTATATAGACGGTTCCCACACATTAATGGTTTAAAACACAATAATGCAATTATATGATCTTCATATTAATTTGCCATGTAAATGGTTGTCTGCCTTCATATAGATATGCATGTTCACACCATTGCAAACAGAGTAGACTCAGATCAGATGAGTCCTGTAGAAGCTGCCTCATCAGGGTCTGCTATATTTGCTTATGGTATAACAAAGATCTGATTCCAGTTTGGGCCTGAACAAAATGTCCTATGAATATGACATGCCTTTGGAAAAAATTGATCATAAATATTCATGGTGTCCTTATTTCTGGCATGAATATTCAACAGGAAGAGAATGAACTCTTTACTTCATGGATACGCATTTACACATAAACAGTAAAACCAGATCAGACAAACCCTGTTGGAACTGTCATTTCTCATATGCCATTCATCCTCTAGTCATGATGTCATTATTTCTTACATGAATATTCATCAGGTTCTCTAATTCTTTCAAATAACCCTTCACTCCATAAATAAACCTTCCTATGCCTTTGCAAACAGAGAAAACTCAGATCAGATGGCTCCTGTAGGAGTCAGCCAATCAGGGTCTGCTCTATTTGCGTATGATACAATATAGATATTTTACAGTTTCTGTCATGGCCTAAAGTTCATGTGTCTATAATGTGCTATTATAACAATAATACTCTATTTAACCCTTTCCCTCATATTGACGACTTTTGGCGACTCTGTAAAAGTCACTTTGTGAAACCATTGTGAAACTTTGTAAAACCATTGTGATAAATAGAGCATTTGCTCCTATAGGAGCAAATGCTCTATTTATCACAATAGTTTCAAACTATAAATTCTAAAAAAAATCCTTTTCTCTAGTGAATGCTCCTTTTCGGTAAATTTATTCAAAGAGATTGTATCTAAAAATAGCCTATGAAGTAAGGGGTTAATATTCATGATGTCATTATTTCTTATATGATTATTCATGGAGTAAACTAATGGCTGAGTATCTAATAATTTGGATCCTGATAAGATATAGAATTCCTCAGCATCTCATCAGGAACAAAACTGCTTGCACATGTATCAAGTGTACTTAAGCTGAAGATGTAGAATTCCTCAGCATCTCATCAGGAACAAAACTGCTTGCACATGTATCAAGTGCACTTAAGCTGAAGATATAGAATTCCTCAGCATCTCATCAGGAACAAAACTGCTTGCACATGTATCAAGTGCACTTAAGCTGAAAAGTTTGTATTCATAACCTGATTATGACCGTTCAATCCTCCCAGAGATTATCAAAATAAATTGTTCACAACTTCAAATCCTTCCCTTGTATATATATAAACAGCTTAATCCTTTAACCCTTTACTCCATAAATACACCTTTCTATGTCTCCATAGTCAACATTGTTGTCTGCTTCAATTCTCAAAATAATTTTTAGAGGAGAATCTGCCGCTAGCATGCAAAGAGTTAAGTAGAAACTGCAGGAGATCTTAAACCCTTTGTGTCGTGAAATTTCAAAGTGGAATAGTCCATTATGGTCCCTTTACTCCATAAATATTATTGTAAAAAATAACGACATCAACAATATTAATTAGATTAACTGTTATGATAGCACATGGAGTGAAATGGACACAGGAATGATTTGGTCATAGCAGAAACTGTAGAATCATATCTTTCACTGAAGAATCATATCTTTATTATATCATAAGCAAACAGAGCAGACCCTGATCAGACGGCTCCTTTTAGGAACCGTCTGATCTGGGTCTACTCTGTTTGCAAAGGCATAGAAAGGCGTATTAATGGAGTAAAGGGTTAAATGGTATTGGTTACTAAATTAGTCCATTTAGTAGACTAGTTATTAAACTGCTAGACAATTTCAAATGAGAAGCCCTCTAGTCTGACTTTACACTGTTTACAAATGCAAATTCATGTCCCACATACACAGATTTAAAGCTTTGCATGTTAGTGGCAGATTGTCCTACCATTTATTACCTATGCAAACAGTTTGGATCCAGATCAGGCCGGACAAAATGGCGGGCCTGATCCGAGATCCAACTGTTTGACACAGAGTCTGCAAAAATAATGGGTTTTGAAAACGTTATTGACGATAATTGAGCAGACACCAACATTTCTTACCAATACAAAGTGGTAAGAAATTATAATGCACAGTGAAAGCCATAAAATCACCACATGGTGCTAGCAATAATTCAGTTCATTCTTGTTCATTGAACGTGTAAATTCCCTCATGGGAAGATAAACAAACTTACAGCTACTTTTACTTAATTTATTAAGAAAAAGTAAACACAGACAGGAACTGCTTATCTCTGAGTACAGTACAAATGTACATGTAATTAATTTCGGTTTCCAATATTTACAATCATGCATTGAGAAATGTTATGCAGTTTTTGCAGCATATAAAGGAAACATTGTAATTTCTTGGGACAAAAAAAACACAACCTGATATGATTTAGGAAAACAAAGTATTTTGGAATAGTGTATAAATAAGATCAGATGTTTTTTAACTAAGTATGATATGTGAGTCCATTCATTCTTTGTTGTAACAAAGCAATAAAGCAAGTTGTGTATTCAACTACTTAAAAACCCCATCATTTCTCCAACAAAACCCGATGTTGTGATCACTCTTTGGTAGAAACTGAAGAGTCAGATCTATTATAATTTTATAGGCAAACAGAGCGGATCCTACAGGAGTCATCTGATCTAAGTCTACTCTGTTTGCAAAGGCATGGAAAGGCATTTATATGAGGGAAATACTACAATATAGCATGTCACCACCTCTCATACAGCCCTTTAAAAAAACACTTCAAGGGAAGCTACTTCTATTTCCTGTATTCATAATTACAGGTCTTGTTGTCTCCCTTACATTCTTACACTCTAAGCCTTGTCATAATTATCTACCTTAGTTACAAAAAAAAGCTAACGTCACTAACTTGTCATTAAATGCAGAACTGATAGACACTGATTTTCTTTTAACCCTTTCCCTGTTGAATATTCGGGAGAGAAATTAGGACTTCATGAATATTTATTAGCTGAATGCTTACAATAGCATATAGCACATTTTTTTCTTATCATAGATACTTTTATTTTTACCCCTTTCCTCCATAAATACACCTTTTGACGCCTCTATAAAAGTCACTTTATGAAACTATTGTGATAAATAGAGCATTTGCTCCTATAGGAGCAAATGCTCTATTTATCACAATGGTTTCAAATTACAAAATTCTAAAAATTTCCTTTTCTCTAGTTCGTGCTCCTTTTTGGTAGATTTATTCAAATAGGTGAGTGAGTGAGTTGGGTTGGGTTGAGTTGGGTCTTAAAATAACCTATGGAGGAAAGGGTTAATAGATATTCCAACAGTAGCCATCTGATCCAGGTCTATTCTGTTTGCAAAGCCATTAGAAAGCATATTTATCCTGTCACGTGCCTATTTTCCTGACGGATAACAAGGTGACTGATAAACTTTTTGTTATTATGTCAGTTGGTCACATGACCTGTAGCCGAAACTACTTTTTTTTAAAAAAAAAAAGTTTTTTACCGAGACGCTTATTTCGTGGATACACAAATTTACGTCTATACCTAGTAGATCTAGATCTAGATCTACTGAATAAAAAAAGTTTAACAAAGCGAATTGATTTCAATCGATACCCGTTAAACTAAATAATTCTTTCACTTCATTCTCTCAAACTTATATTCTTAGACCTAGTAGATCTAGATCTAGACTAGATCTAGTTGTCTGTCGCGAAATTACCGTGTTTAGATAAATCCACATCAAGAATCATAAATCGTCTAGATCCTGTATTCTATAGTCAGTTCTATTTTAATTCTATCGGCGTCTATCTCAACCGAGTATAGAATTGAAATGTTATTAAGCTAGCCTTGACTTTTCTATTCTAGACGAGGTTTAGATCAGCTTGTCTCAAACACCAAGTGACAGGTTCTTTTTCTCACATAACCAACCGGGGCAACGGTTTTGTTTTGAGCATTTTTCAGTGGAATTCCAGTGACGTAATAACGCCTTTATAGTGACGTCATCAACAGTCTAGAGCCAGTAGAGTCGGGTATACTTTGCGGTGCATTTTGTGGTACATTGGGTACAAAATAAAATAATTTTATATTTTGCTGTCGTGACAAGGATAAATAGAATATTTGGTTCCTAGCTTTGATTGAGAAATGTTATCTGGCTCGGCTTCTGAATATATCAGGTTCGCCTTCGGCTCACCTGATATATTCATCCGCCTTGCCAGATAACATTTCTCATTCAAAGCTAGGAACCAAATATTCTCTATATACATGGAATAAAGGATTAAAATACCTCGGCAAACAGTGGACTTTGGGTATGTCTACAAGCATCTTATTTGATTGTATTTTGCTAAGTCAAGGGAATTAACTCATACTTCAATAAGTTTGGAACTTGTACGAGTTACTCCCTTTGACAGTCATAATGTCATATGAACACCACTGACATTCAAGTGTGGTTTTTTCATTGCAAATTGCATGCAAGTTTTCTGTGATAAGATGGGCTCAGTGCATTTTTCCGCTATAAATCATATTTTGCTATTTAATGAAACTATAATGTGATATACTATTTATTTCACAGATTTTCTATTTTTACAGGTTTCTATTTCATAGTTTTTTTGTATTGATACTGGATAATCTGATTATGTCGGAAAATAGCTTCAAAGCTAGTGTTTATTTGTTGATGTAAACTGACTATAAATAAGGATGATCTTATCATTCTTATCTTATCTTAGTATGGATCCAGAAAAGACCCAATGTTATTCTGCAACACAGGGTAAAACATATTTTGCTAAACTGACTTAGGTTTTTTGTTGGGTTGTTTTTTTTTTGGTTATTTTTGTATTTTGCAAAGAACTGACAACTTTCTTACTTTCACACTGTTCAAAATGCTACTGAAATGTTTGCAAAAATATCTGCAATAAGAGTCATAAATAAAGGGACATAATTATTCAAATATTAAAATCATTAATTCTCCACCAAACCTTATGTTTTGACAACTCTTTAGAAATCATCCCTTCAGAATGATTCTGAACCCTTTACCTGCTCAATATCCATTAACATCATGAATATTTATTAGCTTAATTTTCATAACATAAAAATTTCAATTATTTTTTTTTTTTGCTAAATGACACTAACTAGGATTAAATCAATATCATGTCATAATCACACACACAGCAGACATACAGGAGCTGTCTGGTCCGGGTCTCCTCTGTTTGCAAAGGCATTAAAAAGCATTTCTATACCATTATAAAATACTACAGTCTAGCACAAAGATTCTCAGTCCTTGCCATCGATGTGCAAGATTCAAAATTTACATATCAATCCACTTAATTTTGTGATTCATTAAATGTCAAGAAATCCAATAATCTTCATATTTAATGTGCCTATTATAATGGAACCATTGGCATCAGCTTCCTGAGATATCAATATGGTCTGGCACGAACAAGCTGAACTCATTCCATCCTAGACTATTTTTAGACCCAACATCTTTGAATAAATCTACCAAAAAGGAACATTAACCCTTTACCTGATAGAAGCGGCTTTTAGCGTGTTTGATTTATTCCTCCGCTGAAGAAAATAGTTCAAATTCATACAGTCATGAACATATTGCATAATAAATATTTTCTATATCCTAGTAGGTGGTAGCTTAAAGCAGGCTGAAAGTAAAGCAGAATGCGCCTTAAGGCGCATTCTGCTTTACTTTCAACCTGCTTTAAGTGGTCATATGTCTTCAAAACTAGAAACAGGCTATTGGGTAAAGGGTTAACTATAGAAAAGGAGAATATTAGAATTTTGAAACTATTGCGATAAATAGAGCATTTTGCTCCATAGGTTTCAAAACAAAAGCGTGGAGCAAATGGGTTAAGTATTCCAGTTTAAACCTTAACCTGCTGAATAATTAAAAGTAGCTCCTGCCAACTCAAACTTTAGCACTGAAGAAAATGTTTATGAAAAAATCTGCAGATACTGGTCAAGGGATCCCTCAGTGAGCTCTTTGATCTGAATGATACACAGTTTGCCAAGGTCTTATATACGAGTTCAGATTATATTAACCCTTCGCTTGCTATTCATGTCAATATACCTCTTTGTAAATAGTGAAGACCCAGATGAGACAGCTCCTGCAGGAGCTGTCTCATCAGGGTCTGCACTATTTACAAGTTGATTGTGCAACCAGTGCACTCCACAGCACTGATTGCACAGCGAAGTACTTGTACACAGTGAAGATATATGTAATTATACAACAGAAATGTATTTTAAAATTCAGCAAGAGAAGGGTTAAAAGTTTATTCTCTAAATGCTGAATTTTTACTCATTGCTTATTACAGCCATTTCATATAAAAGAAAAGGATCAAATTGGATGGAAGATTAGCCAGACCTTGATCAGGGCCTTGAGGGTTCCTCAAGGGGCCTTCTGCTCTGGGTCTGAACTATTCACATATAAATTCTCACATTCAAAGCGTTATTTCAACCTTCTTCCAGATAAGATGTGTAAATTAAATAATTTTCAAGAATAACTCTTATTTCTCATCAAATCCTATGTTGTTTCCACTCTTCAGAGCGGTCACAACATATAGTTCAGTGGTTTAGTATTTTGAAATGCGCACCTTTATCTGTTGCTCAGTGCTGCTTCCATGCAAATCACAATTCGACTAAAGTTTGCAAACGGCGAGAATGGAGATAATTTGTGTATTTTGTTTACCAGACTGCAAAATAAGTAAATCTGATAATAATTCAACCTTTCCCTGTTGCATATTCATGTAGGAAATCATGACATTATGAATATTTATCGGCTGAATTTTTATAATGGTTTATCTACATGGGATTGTTTGGCTCTGGTAGAAACTATAGAATCAGATCTACCTGTATTAAAATGTCATGAGCAAACCGATCAGACCCTGCAGGAGCCATCTAATCGGGGTCTACTTTGTTCGCAAATATGTGAAAAGGCATAAATTTTAGAGTAAGTAATATGTATATGTGGGAAACTATGTGGGAAAGGGTTAACCAGAAATGGTGTCAAAGCCACCTGATGCTCGCCTGTTTAAAAGTTAAGTCTAAAACGTGTCATATTGAATACAAAATAAAATCAATTTTCAATTTAAACTTAACTGCATTAATATCAAAACCAAAGGCAACCAAATACCATTTTTCATAAATTCAAAAAGATTATTAAACAAAAAAGATACATACCAAATATGGAAGCCCTAGGTCTATTCAGGTTCCAATGTAATAGGCAGTTAAAGATTTTTGCAAAAGTAGGTCAAAGGTGAAGGTCAGAAGGGTAAAATTGTTGGCATGGTCATACCAAGTAAATAAGTCTTATGTCCATCGCATCCAATAGCATAGGCATTTAAAGATTTTTGCAAAAGAAGGTCAAAGGTCAAAGTCAAGGTCACATGTTAAAAAACATTGGTATGGTTGGAAAGTCTTAAGACAGAAAACATACATACAAAGTATGGAAGCCCTAGGTCTATTGGTTCCAATGTTATATGCATTTAAAGACTTTTGCAAAAGTAGGTCAAATGTTAAGGTCAATGTCAGAAGGGCAAATATGTTTGCATGGTCATACCAAGTATGGAAGTCCTAGGTATATTGGTTCCAAGTTATAGGCACTTACAGGTGAAATGTCAAGGACATATGGTAAAAAACATTGGTGTGTTTGAAAAAGTCTTCAGACAGAAAAGATACAAATCAAGTATGGAAGTATATGCATTTAATTTTTTTTGCAAAAGTAGGTCAAAGGTCAAGGTCAGAAAGGCAAACATGTTGGCATGGTCATACCAGGTATGGAAGCCCTAGGCCTATTTGTTGCAATGATGTAGGCATTTAAAGACTTTTGCAAACGTAAGTCAAAGGTCAAGGTCACATGGTAAAAACAATGGTATTGTTGAAAAAGTCTTAAGACAAAAAAGTTGCATACCAAGTATGGAAGCCCTTGGCCTACCAGTTCAAATTTTATAGGCATTTAAAGAAGTTTGCAAAAGTAGGTCAAAGTAACATGGCAAAAACAATATTGTTGGAAAGGTCTTAACACAAGAAAGTTGCATACCAAGTATGGAAGCCTTTAGCCCATTGGTTCAAATGTTATAGGCATTTAAAGATTTTGCAAAAGTAGGTCAAAGGTCAAGGTCAGGAGGGCAAAAAAGTTGGCATGATCATACCAAATATGGAAGTCCTAGGCCTATTGGTTCCAATAATATAGGCATTTAAAGATTTTTCAAAAGTAGGTCGAAGGTCAAGGTCAGAAGGGCAAACAATAATATTGTTGGATGTTAAAGGCATTTAAAGATTTTTGCAAAAGTAGGTCAAGGTCAAGGTCAGGAGGGCTTAAAAGTGGGCATGATCATACCAAGTATTGAAGTCCTAAGCCTATTGGTTCCAATCATATAGGCATTTAAAGATTTTTTCAAAAGTAGGTGGAAGGTCACGGTCAAGGTCAAACAATAATGTTGTCGGAAAAGTCTTAACACAAGAAAGTTGCATACCAAGTATGGAAGCCCTAGGTCTATTGGTTCAAATACTATAGCCATTTCAAGATTATTTCAAAAGTAGGTCGAAGGTCACGGTCAAGGTCAGAAGGGCAAACAATAATATTGTCAGAAAAGTCTTAACACAAGAAAGTTGCATACCAAGTATGGAAGCCCTAGGTCTATTGGTTCAAATACTATAGGCATTTCAAGATTTTTGAAAAAGTAGGTCAACAGTCAAGGTCAAGGTCAGAAGGGCAAAAATATTGGCATGGTCATACCAAGTATGGAAGCCCTAGGCCAAATGACTCCAATAATATGGGTATTTAAAGATTTTTGCAAAAGTAGGTCAAAGGTCAAGGTCAAGGTCAGAAGGGCAAAAATGTTGGCATGGTCGGAAGGGTTTCGACAATATGAACCTTCTCACCAAATTTCAGCATCATAGCACAAATATTAAGCTTTGTACCAACTCGTCCAAAAAACTTTAACCTGGTGATTTTTGGCCTCACAAAAAACTAAGTCCAAAACATGTCAAAAATTGATAAAATCGAAAAATATTTTTTAATGTTTAACTTCATAGCAGCAATATTTGACCTCAAATGAACTTCTATACAAAATTTCAGCATTCTAGTACAAATATTAAGCTTTAAAACAACCCGTCCAAAAAACTTTAACCTGGTGATTTGTGGCCAAAAGGACTAAGTCCAAAACATGTCAAAAATTGATCAAATTAAAAAATATATTTAATGTTTAACTTCATAATAGTAATATTTGACCTCAAATGAACTTCCATACAAAATTTCAGCATCCTAGTACAAATAATAAGCTTTAAAACAACCCGTCCAAAAAACTTTAACCTGGTGATTTCTGGCCAAAAGGACTAAGTCCAAAACATGTGAAAAATTGATAAAATTGAAAAATATATTTAATGTTTAACTTCATAACAGCAATATATAACCTCAAATGAACTTCCATACAAAATTTCAGCATCCTAGTACAAATATTAAGCTTTAAAACAACCCGTCCAAAAAACTTTAACCTTGGCCACGCTCACGCCCACGCTCACGCTCACGCTCACGCTCACGCCGGGGGTATAGCATAAGCTCTACTGTTCTACGAACAGGCGAGCTAAAAATGAAGCAAATTTGAGTTTGAGGGTAAATATTAACACATCTCTCATCAGGATAAGAGCTAACTCATTACTGGGAGCTTTAAATAATACTTCTCTGGACTTGTCAACAATATTAATCAAATCAGAAAATATGGATACTACAAATCTGCTAAACGAACCAAACCCTACAATGGATACTAGAGAAAAATCAATCACTGCAACAAGCTAAACTTGCAGGACTGGAAAGTTTTACACCAACCTGTAAATTTCGAACATGCTTATTTTCCAGTCAATGCACTGGTATTAAACCAATCCTTGTATGTGGTATTTACCTTAAATATGTGTACACTCAGTAAATGTGAAAATGTCAACCTGGCACTGTATTAGACTGACAAAGTAACAAATAGTGCAGACCCTGATCAAACTGCTCTTGAAGGAGCAGTTTGAAGTGGGTCTACACTATTTGTCTCTTTCATAATACTTAGAATAATTAAGGTACCTGTTGCCATTTCAGTGTGAGTCTTCTACTCAACAATTAAACCCTTTTTCCATTGTATATTCATGTGAGAAACAATGGCATCATGAATATTTATTAGCTGAATTTTATAATTGCACATGTTATAAAACAGGAGATTTTGGAATTGGTAGAAACTAATAGGTCAGACAATTTCATAAGGAAACAGAGCAGATCCCGAATGACAGATCTTACATCTAATCTGGGTCTACTCTGTTTGCAATAGCATGAAAAGGCATCTCTATCAGATAAAGGGTTAGTACTCATGATGTCATTATTTCTTGCATGAATATTCATCAGGTAAAAGGTTATAAAGATACATGTACCAATGTATGCTGACAATACACAGTAAAACCTCTCTATAACGGCCACTAAATTGTGTTAATTAGTTGGTGTTTAGGGCAGGTGGCTGCTTACAGCAAGGTGAAAGTAAAACAGAATGCTCCTATAGGAGCATTCTGTTTTACTTTCGTCTTGCTTTAAGCACCAACCTGCCTTTAACACAAAATACTTGATGTAATTTAGTGTCCGTTATAGGGAGGTTTTACTGTACTCTACAAGCCTCACGCACCTTGTCAAATTTTAACTCCGAATGTGTGAAATGTGTACATTGGCATTTGCAAACAGTGTAGACCAGGATCAGGTCAGGATCAGAGGGCTTCTAGAAATTTTAATATATCAACAGACTGTTTTATTTGTTTAACTCTAATTGGAATGCAGTTCAAACATATAATTGTCATTTACAAACAGCTCCTCTAAGGAGCCCTCTGATCTGGGCCTGCGCCCTGTTTGTCATTCAAATCCTCTAGAAAATTGTTTTCTTTCATACTGAATGGACTCCATCATTAACCCTTGTCAAAAGCAAACAGAGCAGACCCTGATCAGATGGCTTCTATAGGAGCCGTCTGATCTGGGTCTACTCTGTTTGCAAAATCGTGAAAAGGCGTTCATATGAAGGAAAGGATTAAACAATGATAGACCTATTCTACTTTGAAATTTTAGCATTCAAAGGGTTAATAATAATTGTCACAATTGAATTGTAAATAAAACCTTCTTCAGCTAAAGAACCTCGACATCTAAAACCAAATCTCAAATTAGAATCGAACATTTGCCCAGACTTAGAACAACGAAAGTGACAGAATCAATTCTAACCTTTATCGTGACATAAAAAGTTAAAAACTCTGCTTAATTTTGGAGTAAACTTCAGTAACTTCAGATTCATTCTAGAGAAGCTGCTGACCAAGCTTCAAACAGTTTGGATCACCATGAGACGGCGACTTACTCAGCATCTTATCTGGATCCACGCTGATTGCAGATGTCAATCAGGCTGCTCTGGCATGCATGATAAGGTTTAAATTTCCAATTCAATTAAAACACTTTTCAGAATGTTTCTAAAACCTTTTGAATACTTTTCTATTTTTAATCTAAATTTCAATACCTACTGAATATTCATGGACAAAATAGTTATAATGAAATATGGAACATTGTAGCCATTTTAGAAACTCAAGAAACAGATCTATCAAATTCCATTAGCAAACATAGCAAACAAGATCAGGCAATTCCTCTAAGAATGTCTAATCTGGGTCTAGTCTGTTTGCAGATGTGTGAAAAGGCGTTCATATGAGGGAAAGAGTAAAGGAGCCCTCTAATCTGAGTGTACACTGTTTGCTAATGACAGTTAATTTGTTCCCCGCATTTGAATGATTATGTCTGTGTAAAATATGAGTGAATTCATAAAGAGTGGTCATGTCACGTAGGGTTTGGTGGAGAAATAAAGAAGTTATTCTTGAAAATGTTTTGATTTACGCATCCTATCTGGACCTCTGTTGAACTATCACTAATGGTGATGAGTACCCCCACAATTGACCACAATTTGCATACGGAGTGACCCACCACCAGACTGACAGGTTGCTTCCAGTCTATCGTCTCAAACTTTGTAAGTAGGGTTATAATTAGATAAAATTTTATTATAGTACATGAACAAAGGAATTTTTCGGCCATGGCAAATACTATAGAATCGGCTCTATATTATATTATTTCATAAGCAACTTTCTGCTGATTCTATATTATTTCATAAGCAAACAGAGCTAATCTTGATCAAACGGCTCATACAGGAGCCATCTGATCAGGGTGTACTCTGTTTGCAAAAGCGTAGAAAAGCGTATTTATGGAGTAAAGGGTTCACAGTTGCAAACAATTTCAAAATGATATCGGTATGCCTAATCAGCAGAACCATAAGCATTTCTCACAGAGTCAGACAGAACCAAAACCGTTTCTCACAGAGTCAGACAGTCAGAAATGGAAGAAAAATATCCTTTGGGAGTCAACATAGACAACCATTTTTGCACATGAAAATTTAACTTAACCCTTTCTTCCATAAATACGCCTTTCTACGCCTCTGCAATAACCACTTCTTGAAACCATTGTGATAAATAGAGCATTTGCTCCTATCTAGGAGCAAAATTAATGCTCTATTTATCACAATGGTTTCAAACAACAAAATTCTAAAATTTTACTTTTCTCTAGTAAATGCTCCTTTTGGGTAGTGTCATTCAAAGAGCTTGGGTCTAAAAATAGCCTATGGAGGAAAGGGTTAATGATAATGATAAAAAGGACAATAATATGTATGCCAGACCATTATAAGTCTTCCCCTTGAGACAGAACAGTGTCAGAAACACTCAGACAACGATTTAGAAGTCTTTATTTCGTATTAAATCTGTGAAATTTTCTGAATCAATGTAATGGTACTATGTAACGCTAATGCGTAAAAAGGCATTTATATGAAGGAAAGGGTTGAAGCTAGGGGATACCATAATACAATGTAAAGGAAAAACAATTTATGTAGTAAGCTCCCATGGAAATGTTCAGCATTATTTTCACACTGTATTAAACAACCACCTGCTTTTAAACAAATTCATGTGGCCATTTTAGAGAGATTCTATTGTACTGAAGTAAAATTAACAAGTATGTACAGTCAAAATGTCCGAGTCATAGTTACAGTCACAGTCATAGTCATGAATATAATTTTACCCATTTTCATACAATTTGGAACAAGTGTGTTTAAAGTCATTATTATTGTGACTAGATACAATATTAGATATGTGTTTCATATTTCTCAATCAAATCCCATCTTGCTGCTACTCATTTAGTATTGTCTTGATATTAATTGACTATAATTTTTGTGCCACAAAGGCCAAAAAACATGTTTATACATTAAAACCTGCTTGTAATGACCATAATTATACTGAATAAACATGGGAATCTATAAGAGCAGGTGGTTGTTTAATGCAGGACAACCTTAGTCATGCAGAAAGTTCCTACAGGAGCTTTGAAGACTGCATAACTTTCATACTGCATTAAACTTACACCTGCACTGAATAACCCAGAATTAGATAAAAGATAAAACCCATTCCCTCATAGGCTATTTTTAGATCCAACCACTTTGAATATATCTACAGAAAAGGAGCATTAACTAGAGAAAAGGAAAATTTTAGAAGTTTGTAGTTAAGTGAAACCATTGTGATAAGGAGCAAAATTTAATGCTCTATTTATCACAATGGTTTCAGGTGATTTTTACAGAGGCGTTACTAAGAAAGGCTATTTATGGAGGAAAGGGTTGATGGTCACTGTAGACCGGTTTTACTGTATTAATTTGCATACTGGATTAAACCCTTTCCTTGTTGAATATTCATGTAACATTTATTAGCTGAATTTTTATAATGGAAATAATATACATGAAATATTGGTAACAGAGCAGTCCCTGATCAGACAAGTCCTGGAAAATAATTACCTTTAATAAAAAGTAAATTAATGAATATTTATGAAGTGATCAATTCATACATGAATGTCCATTAGAGAAAGGGTGGTTACTGGTTAGAATGCCTGCATGTCTGAATATTGTGATCCCTTGTAGATATTGCATCTATAACCTGAAAGAATACAAACATGTCCAAATATCTGCCTATTTTGATAAATTGAAATGACATTTCGTACCCTCAGATCTATCATAGTACAGCAGACCAAAGCATTCAATAAATAACTAAGTCTAACAAAAGGAAAAACAGAGCTACAGATAAAAAGGCGTACATAAATACTAGACTCGTCATTTTTCTATGGAACCCTATGTTGTGACCACTCTTTAGAATCATCTCGAAGTTTCTAAAGAGTGGTTACAAGAAACGTCTTGAAGATATGATTCTAACAAGTGGTCACAACATGGTTCGGAGGAGAAATAAAGAAGTTTTATTGAAAATGTTTAATTTAAGCATCTTATCTGGACCTCTGCAAAAAGGATATGATAGAAGCAAGAACATCCACCGCAAGACCCAGATCAAACCAGTTCTAGATAAATGAAGGTGGTGTATATTTGGAAATCTGGTTAAAATCTTTTTCTATATTTCTCTGCCAAACCCCATCTTGCTAACTTTCAATTTGCCTCTCTTAGGATTTTTTTTAACCCTTTCCCTGTTCTTTATTACAAATTTCAATACCTACTGCATATTCACTGTAAAAATAGTTATTTCATCACTGTAAAAATAGTTATAATGAAATATGAAAGGTGGAACACTGTATATCCATTTTGGAAACTAAAGAATCATCTTTCAAATTCAATTAGCAAACAGAGCAGACCCAGATCAGACGGCTCCACTAGGAGCCGTCTGATCTGGGTCTTCTCTGTTTGCAAATGCGTGAAAACACATTTATATGAGGGAAAGGGTTAAGTGAGTACCAACAAGACAATATTTGGCTGAGAAATAGAGAGATTTTGATAGATTAATTGCTCTTATATCTACACCTCTGTCGAATTACTCCTGAAAAATAACCTCTTTAATCAAGGTGTACACACTATTCAGCTTTACAAAGCAGTAGTAATGGGTCTTAATCCTTTCCCCATGATATAAACCCCTTATCATGTCTTTGCAAACAGAGTAGATGCACATCAGACAATTGCTGTATGAGCCATCTGATAAGATCCACTCTGTTTGCTTATGAAATAATATAGTTTTTCTATCACATTAAAATATTCCATTGTTATAAATAATGCTGTTGAAAACTGTGGCTCATAAACACATTCCCTCACAGGCTATTTTAAGACCCAACCTCTTTGAATAAATCTACTGAAAAGGAGCATTTACTAGGAAAAAGGAACTTTATAGAGTTGTGTAGTTTGAAACCAATGTATAAATAGAGCGTTTTTTCCTATGGATCCAATACTCTATTTATCACAATGGTTATAAAAAGTGACTTTTACAGAGGCGTCGAAAAGGCGTCTGAATGTGAGGGAATGGGTTGATAATTATAGTCATTATTTCATATATGAATACCCATCAACGGCATCAAGTAAATGGTTAATATTGGGGGTAAATAGAGCTTAGCTTATCTATAAGTAATTACCTGGTATTGGGTCTTATGAATGAGCATCGTCTACAAATCTTCCGCTCCTTGCCCTGTTCGATAGGGTAGTCTGGCACACAGACACACGGCATGAATGTTATTGACATCGGCGGAAATGTAAAAAATTTCTCCATATCCAACTGTGTCACTATGGGGCTCACGCACGAATACTCGTTTTGTCCCATGATTTTTGATAAGTCATCGTCACCGATGGTCCACTTTACAGACATGATGTTACCCAATTATCAGTCGATGACCAATTTAGGGATGTAACATTGTCAAATATGATAATCCATCAAAGTCAATTACCTGTGCATATCGACACAACACGATCTAATTTTTGTTTCAAAATCACCCGGTCACACTGTCAGAGTCAACCTTTTCAATACAGAAATTGCATGACTGCAAAATAACTAGGTCACTGAAGTCAAGATAACCTCTTATGGTCGCACAACCTCAAAACACAACCAACTGAATGCAACGACTTCAAACATTGTTCCCGTGTTACTAAGATGGTGTTCTTTTACAGCAGATTGCAAAGAAATGTACCCTCATTCAGAGGTCCAAAAAAGATGCATAAATCTAAACATTTTCAAGAATTAAGCTCCATTATTTCCCCACCAAATCCTATACTGTAGAATTGTCTCAAAGAGACGATTCTAAAGAACAGTCACAGAATAGGGTTTGGTGGAGAAATGACGATTTGAGTATTTGTGTACACACCTTTATCTGGAGCTCTGAGCTGTAATTGCATTCTGACAAATTTCAGCAAACAGTACAGACCCAGATCAAACAGCTTCTGAAAGAGACGTTTGATCCGGGTGTATACTGTTTGCTATTATGTCAGTCTAATCTAACATTATCAAAATAGTCCTTAGTGCTGATTTGAATCATTCAACTTTTAACTCTTTACTCCATAAAATATGCCTTTCGAAGCCTTTGCAAACAGAGAAGACCAAGATCAGATGGCTCCTTACAGTGCAGAGATGTGATAGATGTCAGAATACTTAGGGTAATTAAGTTAGACACGAAATGTACAAACATTCCCCAAATGCGGCGCTAGTGCATATTTATTTGTTTTGTGCGATGTGCACTATCAATAATTATATACTGTTATAATTGTCCCAAAGGCTTGAATCCTGATATGCGCAAGTTGTACTTCATCTTATCTGGATCCAAACACTTCTGCAAAAGAATCTGCACCACAGCAATAGCCATGGAGTATTAACCCTTTCCTCCATAAATACACCTCTGTAAAAGTCACTTATTGAAACCATTGTGATAAATAGAGCATTTGCTCCTATGGAGCAAATGCTCTATTTATCACAATGGTTTCATAACTACACAATTCAAACATTTTCCTCTAGTAAATGCTCCTTTCCGGTAGATTTGTTCAAAGAGGTTGGGTCTAAAACTACCCTATGAGGGTGTGGGTTAAGGAAATCAACCCTATCATGCTGCTACTCAATAGAATCACCTCTTTCAGGCTAAGAGATAATTGAATATTACAGATCAGTATGCATCTTATATATACAGCACTATGCACATAGCCTAGAACCAATTAATTCTTTAACACTTAAACATCCAATCCTCAGAATAAAACATGCCCAACTAGGCCAATATTGATCTATGACATAACATTAGAATGTATCCTCCACAAATTCCAAATTTGCCGCCCGTTCCCATGTGCAGTTTGCAATTCTCTTAAACTCTTTTATGAAATTACTCCGTGATTCATTGATCAAAGCATTTACACCACCATGTTTGATGGACCTCTTACTCTTTGAATGTGAAGTAATTTACATCTGCAATGACAGTCATCAATGCCACAGTTCTGAAAATTAATTTTTCACAATTAAAGGCCGTGACAATTTAGATACTGATGAGGATCTAGATCCAAAATGTTCATATAAACTGTCACAAGTTTGCTAATAATTAGAATGTAAAGAGTTCATAAAGCTCTCCCATTGATACCGGTAGTTACTAAACAAATTAACTTGCATCTCCAAACAGACTAGGTTCAGACCAAGTAAAGTATTAACCCTTTCCCTGTTCTGTATTTAGGCCAAATTTCAATACCTACTGAATATTCATTAAGAAAATAATATAAAGAAATATGGTAGGTGGAACATTGTAGACATTTAAGAAAGTAAATAAACAGACCTATCAGATTCTTTTAGCAAACAGAGCAGACCCTGGTCAGACGGCTCCTCTAGGAGCCATCTGATCTGGGTCTACTCTGTTTGCAAATGCGTGAAAACACGTTTCTATGAGGGAAAGGGTTAAAAGCTAGACTAGTTAATTAATACTATTTTTAAATCTTCCTCATCTTCAGCGAAATGTGTAAATCTATTGTGTAACAAACCTGACTTTATTGCACTAGACTCAAGTATGCTTTCTATGTCCAACCACACTGTTGTTACAGTGACTTCACTTGACACTCAGACATACATTACACTACTGTGTTACAATTCTCAGACACCTGGCTCTAAATATAGCACCAGCACATCAGTACTCTTTAACTTTTTAGCTGCCGACAGCCAATCGGTGATCATCTTTATAAACAGTTTGGATCCAGATGTGATGCAGAGTAACTTTGCATTTCATCAGGATCCAAACTGCTAGTCACTGTGATAATGAGTTGACATGAAGGCACAAAAGAATTCAACAATGAAAAATGACGCAGACAACAATGTTGTCGACAGCAATTATGTGGCAGCGAAAGAGACAAATCACCATGCTGATCCTCCATCTTTATTATATAACTCTGTCCCTGTTCTAAATTTACTCCAAATGTCAATACCTAATGAATATTCAAGGACAAAATAGTTATAATGAAATATGAAAGCCGGATCACTGTAGTCATTTTAGAAAGTAAAGAAACAGATCTTTCAAATTCCATTAGCAAACAAAGCAGACCCTGATGAGATGGCTCCTATAGGAGCTGTCTGATCTGGATCTTCTCTATTTGCAGATGCATGAAAAGGAATTTATATGAATGAACGGATTAATACATCCTCTTAACCCTTTTACCTCATAAAAATGTCTTTTCACGCTTTAGTAAACAGAGTAGACCCTGATCAGATCGCTCCTGTAGGTGCTATCTCATTAGGATCTGCCTCGTTTGCTTATGAAATTATATATATCTGTTTCTAGGTTCTGCCAATACCAAAACAATTTCTACCGAAAGAAAAAAACCAGCAGCTGAAGACACCTTTTCAATAAGGTACAGTACAAAACAGTCTTTTAATGCCTTTGCAAACAGAGAATAAGATCAGACAGCTCCTACAGGAGCTGTCTGATCATGGTCTGCTCTGTTTGCTTATGGAAAAAAAATCTGATTCTACAGTTTCTGCTATGACCAAACATTTCTGTATTTACTGTATATAATACACCGTTATAAAAATCAGCTAATCAATATAAAAAAAATTGTGATCTCATAATGTTTTTAAATGAATATTCATGGAGTAAGAAGGATCAGTGTTAGATCAGAATGGCAAAAATTTTAGTTTCAAATGAGAAG
The DNA here is from genome assembly GCA_963576725.1 of Azorinus chamasolen. Taxonomy (NCBI): domain Eukaryota; kingdom Metazoa; phylum Mollusca; class Bivalvia; order Cardiida; family Solecurtidae; genus Azorinus; species Azorinus chamasolen. The sequence continues at coordinate 8,322,540 of OY755251.1, read as the reverse complement.
CTGGGTTATTTGCAATCTCAATTAGGTCCAAACTATTGTAAAACTTCCCCACAAATTCACTGTCAACAGGTAAAGACCTCTACAAATCGCAAATCACAAACTTCCGTGCATTCAATAGAGACATTATTTTTCTATACTCCAATCACTCACAGCAAAGAAAACATGTTGTTACTCACACACCAGCTCAAACAGTGTCTCCAACACAAGAACAGAACAATATAAATATAGAACAGAACTTGTCTAGTTCAATATGTCTCATCCAAGAAATATTGTAACCCATCACTTCTAACACAAATACTAGGAAGGTCACGATCCTATCAGCATACCCACCAAACATAACAGGCACGTAGCACACTATGCAAGAGAAATTTCCAAAGTACAATATAAATGCATTCCTGGTCGTCTGAATTCATTCACTCTATTCCGTATTGGAGAGACCACAAATCTGACACAAATCTGACTTTCGCTGTGCCTGTGCTTTGGCCCAATATACTTTTTGTCCCAATTCTATCCTGAATTCCTTAGAGACTGTCGAGGTTTTGCAACAACAAATTATTAGAAGCAAAAACCAAAGCTTCAATATCATTTCTCTTGAACCTGTCAGTAACACTTTACACCAAGAATAAATTTTAATGCCTTTGCAAACAGAGAAGACCCAAATCAGACGGCTCATGTAGGAGCCGTCTGACCAGGGTCTGCTCTGCTTGCTGATGATATAATACAGATATGATTATACGGTTTCTTCTATGTCCAAAAATTATTTTGTCCGAGTGCTGTTATAACAGTTAATCTAATTAATATTAATGATGTCATTATTTCATGGAATAAACGATTAAAGATTAAACAGTTCAATTCTGATCAACTCTGCATTTCACTTCGCCTCATCTGAATGCAAGCTGTTGGCAAAGGAGATCCCTACAAAACACTGCATCCCAGAACTGACTAAAGAAACCCAGACTGTCTCCAACAAGTAACAAAGAATTCTTATTATGTAACTATAGTAACAAATGCAGCTGAAATTGAAACCTTTAAATTGTTGCTGAATATAAACTTCCTATGAAATTTATTAACCCTTTACCTGTTGAATATTCATGTAAGAAATTATGACTATGAATATTAATTAGCTGAACTTTTAAAATGGCATAAAAAGCAAGTACATTAAAACCCCTCTAAACTGGAATTCAAGTAGAGAAGAATTTAGATCCTTTTAGGCAGGTGGCTGCTTTATGCAGGGCAAAAGTCATGCAGTAAGCTCCTAGAGGTCTTCATCCTGCATTAAGCTGCCATCTGTCTCCAAGACCGATATTTATTTTATGTTAAATTTACTGTCCGGTTTAGAGGGGTTTTACTGTAAGGGAAATTTTGGCTATCGTAGAAATTGTATATTCAATTAATTATTTCAAAACCAAACAGAGCAGACCCTGAATATACGGCTCCTACAGAAGCCATCTGATCTGAGTCTAGTCTGTTTGCAAATCTCTATCATGTAATGTGTAAATCCAAATACTGACACATTCCAGTGGCATAAATCTATCAGAGTGAGTGACGGCCTTTACAAGGAGGATGGCGCAGGTGAGTATCACTGTAATTAGAACTAAGGACAACAAAATTAATTATTAACCCTTTAGCACTTATAACACTTCAGTTTTCAAATAGACCCGTCCACATTTGACACTGGACTGTCTCATGCAGATTCTGAAGGGGTAGTTTTTCCATAAACTGTATAATATGGCAAAAGGTGCAGACCCTGATGAGAGGGCTCCATTAGGGGCCTGCAGGTCAGGGTATATACTGTTTTCAAAGGGCTATATATATATCGGTCCCCACATCATAAGGATTAAATGTATAAACTCTGTGTGGTTTAAACCTTTCATCTCATGATGAAATCAATCTTTATCCTTGTACTTAACCCTTACAATGCTGAATTTTCAAATGAACTATTCCAAAATTCAAACAGGTCTAGCTTATGGTTAATATTTAGGATTTTTCTGAAGAAAACTGTAACAATTGACAAACAGTGCAGACCCTGATGAAAGGGCTCCTCGTCTGGGCCTACACTGTTTGCAAAGGACAATAGTGACTTGTGTCCCACACTGTAAGGGTTAAACCTCTGAATGTTAGGAAAAGTATACTGTCATTTTTAAACAGTGTAGACCCAGATCAAAATATTTTCGCCAAGTATTACATAATGTAACCCTCACATACTGAATGGCGTCTACCATTAAACTCTGTTGAATGTTAAGCATTGAAAGGGTTTAACCCTTTCCGGCATATTGACGCCTTTATAAAAGTCACTATTTGAAACCATTGTGATAAATAGAGTATCAATGCTCCATAGGGACAAATGCTCTATTTATCACAATGGCTTCAACACTACACAAATCTTAAATTTACCTTTTCTCTAGTAAATGCTCCTTTTCAGTAGATTTATTCAAAGACAACAGTTTCTATCAATACCAAAAACTCTTGTGTACATTATGCCATTGTAAAAATTCAGCTAATAAATATTCATGATGACATTTCTTACATGAATATTCAACAGGAAAAGAATAGTAGTAGTAGTAGTAGAAGTAGTACAAAATCTGCTAATTCTGTGACAAATCACTGAGACCGGCATGCTTAAATCCATCCACAGTACTAAATCCAAGATGAAATTTGATAAATATCACAGATAAAGTACATATTGTAATGACTGCTGAAAAGGTTATACCTATAGGGTTCTTTTTAAATCCTTTGTGTATGGATGCACAAGTATGCTCTGTCAAGTTGTTTCTGACCTCTGAACAACACAGTGCACAACTCTAAACACGTGTACCAGGAGACAAAAACATTCGCTGGGACAAGGGCACACTATATGAACAAACCATCTGCCAAACAGATCCTAATAGATCAAGAATTTCAACCTATGCAGTTATCTTAGTTCAGCGGCTGGTAAAAGAATTCAACAACCATTATAACTTTGGTTAAAAACAAGCCAACTACTTAATGCTACAGTAGAACCTGTCCAAGCGGCCATTCATTTAGTAATCATAGGAATATTGCTTAATGCAGCGCAAAAGTAATGCAGCGCAAAAGTAATGCAGAATGAGTGTTCTGCATTACTTTTGCCCTGCATTAAGCTACCACCTGCCTAAATAAGAGACCAATAATTAGACCTCTTTTTGTTGGTCACCTAAGGCAGGTTCTACTGTATTTCTTCTCATCGCATATTAGTCTATATACATTTGATATCTGACCAGGACTTGGCTGAAAAGTCTGGACTTCAATCACTGAACTTGGTAGAGCTGTTCCATTTACGAAATTTCTTAAATTTTCAAAACAGGCTAAATCATTTCTTCCGGAAAACAGACACTAGAAGTACTGTAAGATTTTGTTTTCAGAAATTAATTATTTATAAATACTTTCTATATTTGTAACTATGCTAAGCCCCATTTTGTATATTCCAAACACCAATCTTTGTCTGAGAAATAACAGATTTGGATTGAGCAATGTAACAGCCATTATCTCAAGGTAATTTAACCCTTTTGTAAGAGGAAAATCAGTGTACCAACATTTCTAAACAGTGTAGACCCAGATCAGAGGGGTCCTACAGGAGCCCTCTGATCAGAGACTGTACTGTTTATCATTCAAAATCATGTGACAAATTTATGCCTTTGATATTGAACAGACTCCTATTATTAAACAAAAGGTTACCAATTTGGAAATTCAACATTGAAACAGTTAACAATAAACTGGAAGTGTTAGCGCTGCATTGTGCACATAACGATAACCTAAATTTCTGATACAATAAAAACCCTCTAAACTAGAATTCTAGTAGAGCAGAATTCGATACATTTAGGCAGGTGACAGCTTAATGCAGGATAAAAGTTATGCAGAAAGATCCTTGAGGAGCTTTCTGCACAACTTTGACTCTTTATTAAGCTGTCAGCTATCTAAAAGACTGATATTTTATACTAAATTTAATGTGTCCGGTTTAGAGAGGTTTTACTGTATATGCCTTACTGCGACTTAACCCTTTACATAATTAATGCATACATGTACTGTAAAACCTCTCTATAACAGCCACTAAAATACATGAAGTATTCTGTGTTAAAGGCAGGTGGCTTCTTAAAGCAAAGTGAAAGTAAAACAGAACGCTCCTATACATGTAGGAGCGTTCTGTTTTACTTTCACCTTGCTTTAAGCAGCCACCTGCCCTAAGGACCAACTAATTAACACAATTCAGTGGTCATTATAGAGAGGTTTTACTGTAATTAGTAATGACATCATGAAAATGCATTAGTTGAATTTTTAGAATGGTATATAAACACAGGAGGTTTTGGCCATGGCAAACACTGTAGAATCACACCCACATGTACATGTTTATAGATCCATAAGCACCCACGGCAGAACCTGATCAGACTGTTGTACAACAAAAAATTATGCAAGTATCTAAGAAAACGGTTCTTTTGTATCACAGGTGCATTTTTTTTAATATAAGTTGACAATCTTCAAAATAACAAATGAACATAACAAATATCAAGCTTTATGACTTTCACTTTAAAATAAATCAAACACTTCAATGTTAATTTAGAATCCCTTACTAAAATACTTAGTACAACACAAATCATGTTACATTATTTTAACCTGCTGAGCAAATTTCTGTCCTAGCATATTTTAGTTATTAGTTTTCAAATAGTTGTCAGCCAAAAGTTTCAATCTCAAAGTTAATAATTTTATCCTGTAACCCTAAACTACATTAAACAGTTGAACTCCATTCATCCTTAGATTGTGAGAAATGAGTGCACTATTGTTTGCATACAGATGATACAGTATAGTTTCAAAAGACAGGACTCCTAGAGAAGCCCTCTCTTCTGGATCTGCACTTACACTGTTTGCCATTCAACAAATTTAAGCCCTTTTATACTGAAAGGACTCTCGAGTTAAACCTCAATGGGCCATTCCACTTTAAATAATCAGCATTTAACCCTTTCCTCCATAAATACACCTTTCTACGCCTCTGTAATAACCACTTCTTACAACCATTGTGATAAATAGAGCATTAAATTTTGCTCTATTTATCACAATGGTTTCAAACTACAAAATTCTAAAATTTTACTTTTCACTAGTAAATGCTCCTTTTGGGTAGATTCATTCAAAGAGGTTAGGTCTAAAAATAGCCTATAAATGGAGGAATGGGTTAAAGGTTTAAAGATATTCCAATACATTTAAATCCAGTTCAAACGATCAAACTTCCAGACTCTTATTCCCTTGCCACAATAATAATGTATGTCTGCGTCATGACCACAATATCTGAACACTAATAATGTTATAAGTGAAAATCAAGACAAATCTCCCTGTATTATTGTATAGACAACCCTTTACTCCATGAATACTTCTGGCAGAAATAATGACAACGTGATTATTAACCCTTCTTAACCCATTCCCTCATACTGACAACTTTTGACGACTCTGTAAAAGTCAATTCTTGAAACCATTGTGATAAATAGAGCATTTGCTCCTATAGGAGCAAATGCTCTATTTATCACAATGGTTTCAAACTACAAAATTCTAAAAAAAAATCTTTTCTCTAATTAATGTTCCTTTTCGATAGATTAATTCAAAAAGGTTGTATGTAAAAATAGCCTATGAGGTAATGGGTTAAATGTGAAATCCATCCATCATGAATATTAATTAGCTTAATCATTCTAAAGTAGAGCAGCCCCACTTACATGTAGGAGCTATCTCTTATGGGTCTGTACTATTTGCACATGTAGATATGTATGCTAGTAGTACAACAAGGATAAATTCTTAAAATGACATATTAACATACAAATGTTTGCAGTGGTAGAAACTGTAGAAATTCAGATCTATACTGCCACAAAATCAAACAAAGCAGACCCAGATCAGACAGCTCCTACAGGAGCCGCCTGATCTGGGTCTACTTTATTTGCAAATTTGTCGTTTTAAGGTAAATCTATTGAATAAAGGGTTAAGTGAAATCCAGACTAATATCTCTTAGTGCTAAATAAGCGATAACCATATAATGGTATACAGACATTTGATTGATATGCTGAGTTTCAAGGCATGGGTTTACAAATCAATATCACTTCCTTAACGAAGAAACATTTGTCGGAAATTAACTGCCGACTCATCAATCATCATCAATGGTGACCTATTAAAGTGCTTGAATATGAAGGTTACCCTGTATGACCCTAAAACCATTACCCTATTTATTCCAATTATTCAAATAGACAAAAACCGGCAAGTAGTGCAGACCCAGATCAAGTTGCCACTAAAGGAGCAGTTTGATAAAGGTCTTCACTATGTGGTACTATTTAATTTAATGTTATCAAAATTGTGACAAATTGAAATATCAAGCTTTACAAACAAAATTGTGGGGAGAGAGAGGACACTGGGTGATTCTTAAGTGTTTCTTTCATACACAGGCCTTTTTCATGCCATTGTAAATAGAGCAGACCCAGATCAGACCCAGATCCTGTTGGAGCCGTTAGATCAGCAGATCTGTTCAGTTTCCTTATGGAATTATAAATAGATCTATGTTCATAATTATATCATTATAAAACCAGTTAATGAATATTCATGATGCTTATAATCATTTCTTACATACTTATCTGAAATTAACCCTTTCAACTCTGAATTTTCAAATGGACTATTCCAAAATTCAAACAGGTCATGCTTACAACTTGCATACACATTCAGGTGTGGTTTTTTTAAAAGTGTAACATGACAAATTGCAAATCCTGATGAGAGAGCTCCTTTAAAAGCCCTCTCGTTATGGTCTACACTATTTGCAAAGGACATTAGTGACTCATTTCTTGCACTGAAAAGGTTAACCCTTTCCCTCATATTAATGCTTTTTCATGCCTTTCAAACAGAGTAAAACCAGATCAGACAGCTCTTTCAGGTCAGAGTCTGCTCTGTTTCCTCTTGACTAAAACAATGTGAGGAGCTGTCTGATGATCTGGATTCATTCTGTTTGCAGATGCATAATTTTGCTTAGAATCAAGAAATAGGTCAAGCAAAGGGAATTAACTCTGTTTTATGTCTATGGAACAAAAGGGAGCTAATACATATCATAAATTGCCAATCAACTAAACATATCAATAAACATAAATATTTAACCTTTTACTCCATGACCTGGGACTACTCTGTTTGCAAAGACGTAGAAAGATGTATAAGGAGAAGAGGGTTAAAAAGACACATACAGTAAAACCTTGATTATTCGAATTTTCGGTATAGAAGAATTTAGACCCTTTTAGGCAGGTGGCTGCTTAATGCATGGTGAAAGTCATGCAGAAAGCTCCTAGAGGAGCTTTCTGCATGACTTTCACCATGCATTAAGCTGCCACCTGTCTTAAAGATCGATAATAATACGTATTTTAGTGTTCGGATAATCGAAGTTTTACTGTATATCAATAATTAATCAACACTGGAATAGGTAATTTGTAACAAGAGCACCGCGAGACGGGGCAATATACGCCCGAAGGCTGTTCTATTTACACAATGTGTGAACTTTCAGAAGTTGCGCATACCGTATGAGGTCTATTAGGGCTAAGGCAATAGCAAGGAGAGTAAAACTGCTTATTGTAATACTAATCTTTTATTTGTCTTTGGGCCTACTGAAAGCTGAAAAAGGAGCATTTATTTTGAAAAAAAAGGAGGAATTAGTTGCACAAGAAATTGCTACCCGAAACTATCAAAGGGCAATAACTCCAGAATGAACAAGTTTGAAATAAGTGAATAAATATCCAAGATATGAGCATGGTAAGAACAGTGTACATAGCAATCATTTTCAGACTTTCAGACTTTTTTGAACTTTGGAAAAAAAGTCGAGAAAGTTTAAACCGAACGTGACATAAGTGCGTTTAACCTTTCACCTTCAAATATGACTGACCTTAAAGGTAATGATGTAGGTCTAGTTAGCTACAGCCAGGACACAAAATTTGCTAACGCTCTATTTGTGACCTTGACCTTGAAAGTTCACAATTGGGTTTTGTATGCAACACACCTTCAAGTGATACTGAAGCCCTATTTGTGACCTTGACCTTGAAAGTTCACAATTGGGTTTTGTACGCGACACACCTTCAAGTGATACTGAACATATGTGTGAAAGAATTTTGAAAATCGGAGAAAAAATGAGTAAGTTATAGCCAGGACACGAATTTGCTAACGGACGGACAGAATTGCTAACGCCCTATTTGTGACCTTGACCTTGAAAGTTCACCATTGGGTTTTGTACGCGACACACCTTCAAGTGATACTGAACATATGTGTGAAAGAATTTTGAAAATTGGTGAAAAGATGAGTAAGTTTTACCAAGGACACGAAAATTGCTAACGCCCTATTTGTGACCTTGACCTTGAAAGTTCACAATTGGGTTTTGTACGCGACACACCTTCAAGTGATACTGAACATTTGTGTGAAAGAATTTTGAAAATCGGAGAAAAAATGAGTAAGTTATAGCCAGGACACGAATTTGCTAACGGACGGACGGACAGAATTGCTAACGCCCTATTTGTGACCTTGACCTTGAAAGTTCACCATTGGGTTTTGTACGCGACACACCTTCAAGTGATACTGAACATACGTGTGAAAGAATTTTGAAAATTGGTGAAAAGATGAGTAAGTTTTAGCAAGGACACGAAAATTGCTAACGCCCTATTTGTGACCTTGACCTTGAAAGTTCACAATTGGGTTTTGTACGCGACACACCTTCAAGTGATACTGAACATTTGTGTGAAAGAATTTTGAAAATCGGAGAAAAAATGAGTAAGTTATAGCCAGGACACGAATTTGCTAACGGACGGACAGACAGACGGACGGACAGACAGACGGACAGACAGACAGACGGACACCCAGCCAGACGGCCAGACGATGGAGACCATAACATAATACGACCCTTCGGGCGTATAAAAATGCCAAAAATATAAGTCTGCTCAAACACTGACAAGTTAAAGTTTAACCCTTTCCCTGTTCTATGTTTATTACGAATTTCAAACCTACTGATTATTCATGGACAAAATAGTTAAAATGAAATATGGAAGGTGGAATATTGTAGACAGTTTAGAAAGCAAAGAATTAGATCTATCAAATTCTATTAGCAAACAGAGCAGACCCTGATCAGACGGCTCCTCTAGGATCCTCTGGGTCTACTCTGTTTGCAGATGCGTGAAAACACGTTTGTATGAGGGAAAGGGTTAAAAGGATGCAAAAATTGCAAATTATGCAAAAATAGGTAATTTTATTTTTCAAAAATTTGATACACACTTGATAAAAATCTACAGGAAACAAATCTGTTCCACTTCTCATCAAGGGCTTTTCACTACCTTTGAAATATTACAGACAAAATAATTTGGATCCAAATGAGCCAATTTGGAATTTAAAATGATGTATTCAGATAAGTTGAAAAAGATAAATAATGTACACATGTATTTAACCCTATTCTCCATAGACACACCTTTTCAAACATTTGCAAACAGAGTAGACCCAGACCAGAGAGCCCCTATAGGGGGCCGTCTAATATGGATCTGTGCACTGATTGTTGATGATATAACATAATTTTGGCTAATTGATATTCATGATGATGTCAATAATTTCTTACATAAATATACATGGTGCAAAGGGTTGAAAAAATGAAGCATAATTTGAAAAGATATTATTTGAAAGTTTCAGCACGTTGAGAGATTAACCGATTTAAACTCCATGCACGCTAACAGCCAATTTGTGATAACTTATGCACACTGAGCTACAGATAAAAAAGATGCATACCCAAATACTAAAATCTTCATTTCTCCACCAAACTCTATACTGTGACCACTCTTTTGGTGGAGAAATAAAGGGGTTATTGTTGTAAATGTTTAAATGTATGCACCTTATCTGGAGTTCTGTTATGCAGGCAGAGCAAGGCCTAACCCTTTACCTCATACAGTAAAACCTCTCTAAACCGGATGTTAAAATTGGCATAATTATCGGTCTTGGAGACAGGTGGCAGCTTAATGCTGGATGAACGTCATGCAGAAAGCTCCTCTAGGAGCTTTCTGTATGACTTTCACCCTGCATTAAGCAGCCACCTGCCTAAAAGTATCTTAATTATTCTCTACTAAAATTCTGGTTTAGAGAGGTTTAACTGTATATGCAAGATATGCCTTTGCAGAGTAAACCTAGTTGAGATGGCTTCTGTATAAGCCGTCTGATCAGGTTCGGTTTTGTTATGAAATAATACTGATCTGTTTCTACAGTTTGTGCAATGGTCAAAATTTCCAGTGTTCATAATTATGCCATGTTCTTTATTAAATTTTGTCTAATAAATATCCATGATGTCATTATTTCAACGTCCTTAACAATTAAATTTTACTCTATTATGATGAATATTCATGTTGGACATAAAGACATGAATATTAATTAGATTGTTATAATTTATTACAACACATGGGATACAGGAGTGTTTGTCCATGGCAGAACTGTGGAATCACATCTATATTATTTCACAAGCAAACAGAGCAGACCCTGATCAGACGGCTCCTATACTACCAGGAGCCATTTGATCTGGGTCTACTCTGTTTGCAAAGGCATCAAAAGACCTATATATGAAGGAAAGGGTTAAATGAATATTTCTCAGGTACACGTTAATTACTCTGTTAACCCTTTACCTGATAGAAGCGGCTTTAAGCGAGTTTAATATATTCCTCCACTGAAGAAAATAGTTCCAATTTTTACAATAATGAACATATAGCATCATAAATAGTTTCTATATTCTATGAGGTGGCAGCTTAAAGCAGGCTGAAAGTAAAGCAGAATGCGCATTAATGCGCATTCTGCTTTACTTTCAACCTGCTTTAAGTGGTCACCTGTCTTCAAAACTAGAAATAGGCTATTGGGTAAAGGGTTAAAGATACCATCATTGACAATTTAGCTCATTACAATTATCTACCAGTACCTTGTTATAGTATTCACCTGTACAACCCTATATTTACAACTTGACTTCAATTTGCAAACAGCTTCAATCTACGCGTCTCATCGAGACACTTGGTCAAAAGTTTCTCAAAAGCATGATCAAACTGGAAGTTATGTCAAAAGTGCATGAGATCTAAATTGCAGAAGACATCATTATTTTTTCAGTTGGCTAAGTGTTAGTAAATATCTGTAGCAAGTATTGACCTATTTTCCTCCAACTATTCTCTCTGCACACAAGTAGTGATATTGTGATAACCTACGCAAACAGTTCAGACCTAGGTGAGATGATGAGCAGCTCGGCCTCTCATCAGGATCAAAACTGTTTGACACGAACACTGCAATTTTGAGGAGAAATCGAAAGAAAAATTAACCTTCAAGATTTTTAGCAGATAACATTTTTCGCATATGCCAAATACTTAGCATGTAAAGAGATCATGTATCCTTTTAAAGACCGATAGAGTTGTCTGCCTTGAAATGTCTTCTACAAAGTTTTTTTAGTCAACGAAATTTTCTTATTTTTCATATTAACAACTTTGTAAGAATCAAAACTTTGAAACCTTGTAGAATCTGTTAGAGTGAGATTCTAATCTGGATAAAAACTGCAAGAGTGGATTCATGTTTAATTCTGTACCATGTCACATTTTTCCAATACTCAGTAACGGTCTGATGATCTTATAATCAACACTAACAGTGTTCAATCCAGACTTCAGGTCATGTCACAGTTTGGTCACCTAGTCTTTCCAATAGTGTTTCATTACTTTTTCCCTTTACTCCATGAATATTCATGTCCAAAATAATGAGTGACATCATGCATGTTAATTAGATTAATTTCTATAATGGCTTTCTATAATGGCAAATGAACAAATGAGTTCTTGGACAAGACAGTAATGGTAAAATCATACCTATATATTTATAAGCAGATAGAGCACAGAGCTGTAGATAATTATGTGTGTGTACCCAAATACTAAAATCGTCATTTCTCCACAAAACCCTATAATGTGACCACTCTTTAAAATCGTCTCTAAGAGACAATTCTAAAGAGTGGTCACAGTATAGGGTTTGATGGAGAAATAAAGGAGCTATTCTTGAAAATGTCTAAATTTATGCATCTTATCGGGATCTCTGAGAGCAGACTCGTATATAAAATGGCTCTTATAGGAGCCATCTGATCTGGGTCTACTTTGTTTACAAAGACAGAAAGGCATATTTATGGAGTACAAGGTTATGATCAAAACCATGAAAAGAACCTCTCAAGCTTTGCAGACCATGACAAACTACCTAGCAACATTAGCACCACTGGGTAGAACAACAGATAAAATATGCGTACTCAGATACTTAAATCGTCATTTCTCCACCCAACCCTATGTTGTGACCAATCTTTAGAGCCGTCTATTCGAGACGATTCTAAAGAGTGGTCACAACATAGGGTTTGGTGGAGAAATAAAGAAGTCATTATTGGAAAATTAATATACGCATCTTATCTGGGCTCAGACGGCCAGTGCCACAGGGTCTTTACTGTTTGATACTCATAACTCAGGATACTAACCCTTTCCTTCATCTAAACACCTTTTCATGCGATTGCAGAGTAGACACTGATCAGACGATTCCTATTTGATCTGCTCTGTTTGCTTTTGATACGATAAAGATCTGATTGTAGAGTTTTTGTCAAAGCCAAAATTCCTCCTGGAAAGTTAAATACATGTATTCGTGATATCCTATTTTTCGTTCATGAATATTGAGCAGGGAATGGATAATATGGTATAATATATGATCTACTATGGATTGGTATAGTTCATGATCAGATACAGAGTTATAGAAGGTGCATATCCAAATACATGCACGTAAAAGCGTCAATTCTCCACCCAACCCCATGTTGTGACCACTCTTTTCAATGAGCTATCCTTAAAAATGTTTTAATTTACATGTCATGTCTTTTCCTCTGATACATGTCTAGTGCACTTACTCAGATAGATAAAATGCAAACTGATTTATCTTAATCAATTTCACTGCTCAACAATGTTGGTACTCATCAGGCTAGGGTCTGCTCAGTTTGTCTATGATATACATATAATACACATATCATTATGTCTATCCTTCTACATGGCCAAATTACCTTTTGGTCATGTGCTATTATTACAATTAATCTAATTAATATTCATGATGTCAATATTTCTTGCATGAATATTCATGGAGTAAAGGGTTAATGGGGAATTTTGTCGAAAGGAATATTTTTTTTCATGGAAATTTCCTATTTATGTTTTCATAGTATTCGGAGTTTTTACGTCAGTCAGCAATATAGAAAATCAAAAAGAAATCTTCACTGTACATATACATGTATTACAAAAGTGCAGAGTAAGCCTCTGTATGATATGGTGGTTGTATGAACTGTCCTCATATACCCCTTCATAATCTAAATGGACTCGATAGTAAAACAAAGATGAAAATTTAGCATTCAGAGGATGAACTATAGTTTGAATTTCAATGCATTGCATTCCCACTTGAATATTTATTGCAAAGTTCATGGCCTAATGAATATTTATGGACAGAACTTTACAAATTGTACTTTGATAAAAAGAATTTTTCACCACAGAGGAAACAAAAGAGATAGATCTATAGAATTTTCTAAACAAACACAGCTGACCCAGATCAGGCAGCTCCTACAGGGTGTGTCTGATCTAGGTCTTCTCTGTTTGCAAAGGCACTATATGGTGCCTATATGTGGGAATGGCCCAACTCAATCTCCTGTCCTCAAATCCCATTGATAATTTTGTGACTAACCAGCTGTCGGTAAGCTGTCCAGGATCACATGCTCTCATTCATAAAACCACTTTCAATCCACTCTCCCATATACATAGTGAATGTTATCTACAAACTGATTAGATACTGTAAAAGCTTTCAAACCCACCTAACCTTTTACTGCTTTAATCTATCAAGGTGCACTCAATTCAGGTTCACAATCAAGGTCTAGACTTTAACCCTTACCCTATTCTATGTTTATTCTGAATGTCGATACCTACTGAATATTCATGGACAAAAAATAGCTACATGTATAATGAAATATGGAAGGTGGAACATTGTAACCAATTTAGAAACTAAAGAAACAGATTCACCTAATTTCATTAGCAAACAGAGCAGACCCTGATCAGATGGCTCCTACAGGAGCCATCTGATCTGGGTCTTCTCTGTTTGCAAATGTGTGCAAATGCGTTTAAATGAGGGAAAGGGTTAACCCTTTACATGATGAATATTCATGCTATAATGACTTCTAGTCAATGAATATCTATTTGCTGAACTTTTACACAGGCATATTATAAACACAGGTTTTTTGGCCAAGGACGAAAATAAGCAATCAGAGCAGACCCTGATCAGATGACGTCTCCTATAGAACCATCTCACCTGGGTCTCCTCTGTTTGCAAATTGCATCAATTACAGGCATCTTTACCAGGTTAAGAACAAACTCTCAGTTCCAACTCATGGTCCAGAATTATATTATCAAGTCTGCTTTTTTCCCTCTTTCAGTTTTTATATATTCATATAGACAAGACAAGAGTAACATTCACAAATCTTTAACCCTTTCCTCCATGAATATTTATGTAAGAAATAATGAAGTCATGAATATCAATTAGATTAATTTGTTATACTAGCACATGGACACAGGAATTTTTCGGTTTGGCAGAAACTGTAGAATCATATCTATATTATAGCATAAGCAAACGGAGCAGACTCTGATCGAATGGCTCCTATTGGAGCTGTCCGATCTGGATCTAATCTCTGTTTGCAAAGGCATATTATGGAGTAAAGGGGTTAACATACAATAAATGACTTTTTTTAAAAAAAAAAAAAATTGAATAATGAAGCTGATCAAAGACTCAATCACTTGAAGTTGCTGATTATTTTTGCAAACTCAATCACTTGAAAGCAATTAAAAATGCTCTTTAGCAACCTGTCTAATAGCCCTTTGGAGTAACTTTAGTTGGCAAAAAAAGATGTTTGCCTCAAGCTGAGGTATTTCTTTTTGATTAGCCTTTAGCTTCCTTAAACAATAACAGAGCTACAGATAACGGTGCGTCGCATACTAAAACCGTCATTTCTCCACCAAATCCTATACTGACCACTCTTTAGAATCGTCTCTTCCGAGACAATTCTAAGGAGTGGTCACAGTATAGGGTTTGGTGGAGAAATAAAGAAGTTATTCTTGAAAATATTTCAATTTATGCATTTTATCTGGAGCTCTGCAATAATGTCGCCTGCAAATATTATAGATCTGCTTCAATCAGCTCTCAAAAAACGAAAAACATTTGGTGGACTGGAAGACCCCTGGAAATCAGATTGAAAGAACACGAACACTGCGAAGCCACAGGGCATCACATTGAACCTCAAAAGACCAAACTCTTGACGAAAGAGGACATGCACCTTAAACGTAGTAAAAGAGGCCATACTTATAAATCATTGGCCACCATCACTCAACCGGGATGAGGGGTTGGAGCTTCCAGCAGTGCATGATCCTCTCCTAGTGTCATGTGATGACTCAAAGTCATGTGACACCTACTGACCAAATCTCAGTGTGTGGAAGGTTTTGCCACAAAGCCGAAATATTCAGATAAATAACCAACTGCTCTGATCTGAGTTAATGGATTCTTTACTCATAAGAAATGGATATTAATTAGATTAATTTTTTTAAAATGACATAATATTATAACACAAGGAAGAGCCAAACGAGAAACTGTAGAATCATATCTATATTATTCAACAAGCCTATAGGAGCTGTCTGATCTGGATCTACCCTTTTCGCAAAGGTGTATTTATGGAAAAAAAAGGTTACTTAAGTCAACAAAAGTGAAAAGAGATAACAACCTATTAGTGTGTCCATACAGTACAAGATATTACCAACAGTGCAAGCAATATATATGATTATATCCTTTATTAAGCCTTAAATACCCTATATATACAAGTTTTGGGAATTTTTACTATTGATTATTATTTAATGCTACCAATTGATGTTCGATTAATAATCAGATTATCAATTATTTTAAGCTCAAGATATAGGGTACAAGAAATGTCGACATGACATCAAACCGGGTTTTCCTTCACTATTAACTAGTGATTTCTAGGGCTTACAAGGTTAGGGTCAAAAGACCAAGTGATTTCTACGTTCAAAGGGGCAGAACTCCCAGAAAAATTGAAGAAGAAAAAATTCCCTGACAATATGTATTTTGTGTTCTTGCTACATACAAGGTTTTATGAAATTTTGTGGAACAGTCTCAGAGGAGTTGCGCTTACAAGGATAGTGCCAAAAGATCTAGTGATTTCTAAGTTCAAAGGGACATAACTCCCAGAAAAATTGCAGAAGGAAAAAGCCCTGACAATATGCACATCTACACATTGTGTTCTTGCTACAAACAAGCTTTTTTGAAATTCTGATGAACAGTTTAAGAGGAGTTGCGCTTACAAGGATAATGTCAAAAGACCTAGTGATTTCTAAGTTCAAAGGGGCGTAACTCCGAGAAAAATTGCAGAAGGAATAATTCCCGACAATATGCACATCTACATATTCATTATTGTGTCCATGCTACACGCAAGGTTTTATGAAAATCTGCTGAACAGTTTCAGAGGAGTTGCGCTTACAAAATTGGCAGCCAACCGCCCGACCACCAGACCATCCGCCGTACATCACCATTTCAATAACCGGATTTTCCATGGAAAACCGGTTAATAATAATATTTAAAATGCTAAATAATCAATTAATTTAAACAAAGCTCAAGATATAGGACATACTTTTTAGAATGCTTAAGCTTTTGTGTCAGCCAAACAAACTCTATGCTGTGACTGACCATTCATTAGATTCTAATGAATGGTCTCAAAATATAGTTTGGTAGAGGCTTACCGGTAGTGACCCTATCATGATTATACAGGTACAGGACTTTAGAATATTAAATTTCCCATTAAAAGGCCTATGACAAAATTACTGATGCTCCAAATTATACAGTCAATAATCGATTACGGCAAAATTACTAACGATAGTAGATTGAAAATACTTTTCCAATAAATCATCCATTGTAATCGATAATCAGAAAAACAATAATATATTACACCTTTTAAGTTACGCCTTTGCAAACACAGTAGACCCAGATCAGACAGCTCATGCAGGAGCCGTCTGATCAAGGTCTACTTTATTTGCTTTCAGAGTAATAGAGATCTAATTCTACAGTTTCTGTCTGGGCCAGAATGTCCCGAGTTTATATGCCATTATAAAAATAATCTAATTGATATTCATGATGTCATTATTTCTTACATAAATATTCAACAGGGAAAGGTCAAAGCCCTGTCCAGGAACAGTTCATCACTTTAAAATATAGTTGATAATAAATAGGTCAGTGTTATCAGTGTTCAAACATGATCAATGACAAGTGATAGCGTAGGCGGATTACTTACCCATTCAATCAAATTTGATTGAAATAATAAATCTTCCTATATTCCTCTGTATAGCATTTTCCACGAGTCATTCATATTTAATTATTAGTTATAGTTTATTAACCCTTTACTCTATGAATATTTATGTAAGAAATAGTGACATCATGAAAATTAATCAGATTTGGTTTAATAATGGCATATGGACACAGGAATTTTAGGCTATGTAGAATCATACAAGTATCTGTATTATATCATGTTTACAAGCAAACAGAGCAGACCCTGATCAGACGGCTCCTACAGGAGCCATCTGATCTGGGTCTTCTCTGTTTGCAAAGGCGTAGAAAAGCGTATTTATGGAATTAAAGAGTTACATAACACTGAACATGAGATGCATACTGGTCTACATCAAAATCTCCTATTTCTCAGCTAAACCCAATCTTGCTGCTACTCAATAAAGCAAATTCTAATGAGTAGCAATAAAATAAGGCTTGGCAGAGAAACATAAATTATATTTACTTAAATTTCTTGTTAGCAGTCTCAATAAAATACTCTGTACTTTATATCTTTGACCATGGCAAGTGTAATAAAAATACATCACACTGATGCCAAGCCATAAATCAATTTGTTTTTAATTTTTTTTTAAGGTAGTTAATAAGTGAATCCTGCTATATAGGTCAGATAATGTATGACCTAAATACTTAGTAAATCTAGCTACAGATCTGCAATATAGGAATTTATCAAAACAAATCTTGGTATGAAAGGTCAGGGAGCAAACGCATTTACTGTTCTCCATGACACAACATAGTATTTTATTCAGGACATATCTAATCCGGGCCAAACTGTTTACCGGCAAACAAATTTATTCAAGCTTTAACCTTTGTTCCGTTGAAAAATTTAAGTATCATCATCTCTAATAAATGCTCTCACAGGTGTTACAGTTTTGAAAACAAACTTCTTGCATTTATATACACAGGTGGTTGCTTAAAGCAGAATGAAACCAATGCAGAAAGTTCCTAGGGGAGCTTTTTGTATCGTTTTCAGTCTGCATTAAGCTACCGCCTGTATTTTGAATAAAATGTGCATTTCTTTATTTGATGGTTATATAATAATTATATGGGATTTTAGTTGTTTTATTGATCGTAAGTTCCCCCACCCCCAGAAATAAAGGAGTCTTTATATTAGAGTGAGTGCATTTACCCGGTATTAGGGAGAATACGGCAACTGTCAACGGCAAATGCTGCAGCCTGCTTCTTTATTCTACAAGTGCTATTTCCTCAAACAAGAAAATGACTGTTTCCTCAATTCTTTTCAAAAGCTTGATGATTTCAATGTGGACAGATAGATCCAAATGAGACACCAAGTTACTTGATCGAAGTCTCATCTGTACCCATCTGAACTGGAATTATTACCAAAGGTTATAACCGGAGCTACTGATAACAGTGCATACCCAAATACTAAAATCATAACTTCTTAACCAAACCCTATACTGTGACCACTCTTTAGAATCATCTCTTCGAGACGATTCTAAAGAGTGGTCACAGTATAGGGTTTGATGGAGAAATGAAGGAGCTATGCTTAACAAGATGTGTTTGTGAAACACTATGCCCCCTCATATATTTGACCTCTGACCTTGACCTCTGACCTTGACATGTCACCCCTCAAAATGTGCAGCCTCATGAGATACACAAGCATGCCAAATATCAAGTCTCTATCTCTACTGGTCCAAAAGTTATGGCCAATGTTAAAGTCGGCGATTTGACCCATATATTTGACCTCTGACCTTGAAGGATGACCTTGACCTTGACACGTCACCCCTCAAAATGTGTGGCTTCATGAGATACATATGTATGTCAAATATCAAGTCTCTATCTATACTGGCTCAAAAGTTATGACCAATGTTAAAGTTGCTGACAAACAAACAGACAAACAGACAAACAAACAGACAGGGCAAAAACAATATGCCCCCCGACTATCGTCTATGGGGGCATAAAAATGTTTAAATGTACGCATCTTATCTGGAGTTCTGGGTTATAACACAGTATAACCTGTCTAAGCAATCATTCAAGTACTGAACATCTATTTATAGGTAATTGATTGCTTAAGGCAGGACAAAAGCAATGCAGAAAGCTCCTATTTAGGAGCTTCCTGCACTAATTTCGACCTACATTAAGTTATCAACTGTCTTAAACCCTATTCCATGTATATTCACGTAAGAAATAATGACATCATCATGAATATTAATTTGAATGTTTTTTATGCAGGAACTGATGTCATTATTTCTTACATAAATATTCATGGAGTAAATTATTAATGCAAGAAATAAACAGAGCTACAGATAAAGGTTCGTACCCAAATACTGAAATCGTCATTTCTCCACCAAACTCTATACTGTGACCACTCTTTACAATTGTCTCTTCGAGACGATTGTGAAGAGTGGTCACAGTATAGTCTTTTTAAAGAATAGCTTCTTTATTTCTCCACCAAACCCTAATAGGGTTTGGTTGAGAAATAAAGAAGCTATTCTTGAAAATGTTTGAATTTATGCATCTTATCTGGACCTCTGATTAAATCAATATTCAAAAGGGACAGTGTCTGGTGTGTGTATTCAAGATAGTATCCTTTTCCCTGTTGAATAATCATGTAAGAAATAAAGACATCATTAATATTAATTTGATTATTTTTTATAAAGGTATATGAACACAGAACAGTTTGGCTCAGGCAAAAAATGCAGGATCAGGTCTATATCATACTATGAGCAAACAGAGCAGACCCTGATCAGATGGCTCCTATAGGAGTCTACTGTGTTTGCACAGGATATTTATAAACACATATTCATACATCTGCAAACAGAGCAGACCCAGATCAGATAGTTGTCTGATCAGGGTCTGCCCTGTTTATGATCTAATATTGTAGTTGTCTGATCAGGGCCTGCTCTGTTTATGATCTAATATTGATCTGATTTTACAAGTTGCTGTCTGAGCCAAAATATCATGTGTTCCTAGTATGCCATTAAAAAATAAATGTATTTAATATTCATGATGTCATTTTACTTACATGAATATTGAACAGGTAAAAGGTTAAATAATAACAAACACCAAACTTGAAGAATAATCCATACTTGAAAATGTTTATCAACAAATCTACAGAAAGGAACCTATTGTTCTTTTAAAGCTATTTAATGGAACATAACATTTAAGAGTCTCCCACTTGTTCAACATCACATTAAACTCCAATTTAAATGCAAACAATATACTTTCAATGGTGCATAATACAATTCACAACCTGTTTGTGAAAATCAGAAGTCTTGACACAAAGACATACATGTTTCAGATGAAGATTTACCAGATGCAAACTTTTGGAAGAAACTATTCCGCAATACCACAACATGAATCTCAGCAGCTTTGCAGCATGGACAAAATAAATATTACAGAGGTCCAGAAAAGATGCATAAATTTAAAACAGTTTTTGAGAATAGCTCCTTTATTTCTCTACCGAACCGTATACTGTGACCACTCTTTAGAATTATCTCCAAGAGACGATTCTTAAGAGAGGTCACAGTATAAGGTTTCTCAGAGAAATGATGATTTTAGTATTTGGGACATGCACCTTTATCTGTAGCTCTGAATATATGAACAGCTATAAAGACTAAAATTCTTATTAATCCTTTACTCCATAGATATGCCTCTGAACACCTTTGCAAACAGAGTATATAAAGATCAGACGGCTCCTATAGAAGCCGTCTGATCAGGGTCTCACGGGTATGCTCTGTTTGCTTGTTATATATTCTAGTTTCAATTCCAGTTAAAATATTCATGTCATTATTATCTTGCCTAAATATTTGTGGAGTAAAGGGTTGCTATGGTTTTTGTCATAGAGTGAGTGAGTTGGGTTTTACGTCCGACCAACAGTATTTCAGTTATTTGCAGACGGCACCCGCATGAGACAAGTTATAGTGCTGCCTCACTGAAATACCCCTGCCGCAGGTACATGGCAAGGGCACCACACCCAGTCACATTATCCTGACACCGGGCCGACCAGTCCTAGAACTACACCTTTTAATGTCGAGCGTAGACAAGGGAGCTACTAGTACCAACTTTTTAACGACTTTTGGTCTGTCGCGGCCGGGGATCGAACCCACGACCTTCCGTACCGCAGGCGGACGCTCTACCACTGAGCCACGCGGCCGGTTTTTTGTCATAGAAAAATATAACTTTTTTTTTAAATGAAACACTCCTGAAAAAGTGTGCAAATGTTTCAACTTAACTTACCCCTGGTCTTCTTCTTGTGGTGACTGGAGATCTCCCACAGCAGCGACAAGGGCGGGCGACAAGGCAGTCTGGTTCTGTATCACATTTAAATCTTTATCCAGAACTCCTGTTAAATCCTTTGCAGGAGACAACATGCTCTGGCTGGGCAGGGTATCACGGCGACTTGGTCGGTCAGCTAAAGACAGTGGCACATCTGAATTTGTTTCAGCAGCAGTCTCACTTGAAATAGATTCACTCTTGCCACTTTTTGCAATGCCCGGGTTTGCAATTTGTTGACCTAGATGCACATAGGTCTGGTATGTATTAGCCTTTTGGTCTTGATTTGGTATGGCCTGCGCTGCTGATGAAGTTGCCACACTAGACATCTGCGATGATGCTTGAATATTTGGAGGATAAGCTGGCGTTCCAGATATTGAAGATCCTGGTATTGGTTGTACTGAGTGTCCAGAACTATAATGGGGCATATACACATTTGGCTGTGGAATATTTCCCATATTAGAATTGTCATTTTGAGTATGTGATCCTGTTTTCTGAGAGGTGGGTTGACCAGAGTGACCTTCCCCTTTCATGGGCTGACCAGATGTATGTTGAACATTATCCACGGCTGCATTATTAATACTTTGGTGTGATTGTGATTGATTTAATGTTTGGCACATTACATGATTGGTTCCTTGACCTTGAGATGAATCTGTAAAATAGCCTAATGATGATACTTGACTCTGTGGATTGCTACTCATGTTAGGCTGAGTGGTGGCTAAGCTAAGAGCTGGATGAATTGGCTGAAATAATTCTTGATTACCAGTGCTTTGACTCTCAGGTGGTGGCATTGCTGCGTAATACACTGTGCCTGTAGCACCAGCTAGAAGTGGGTTTTTGGCAGGATCATCAACACCTGGGACATAATGAATAGAACTGCCCGCACTAGAACTTCCAGAATTGGCGTCATCATTTATCTTAGTGTCACTCTTTTCACTTGTCACTGGTGGCTGTGGATCAAGAAAGTCTAAACATACCCATCTGCCTCTATGAAATGGCTCTTTAGTTTCAATTTTGACAACCCTAAATCTTGAATGCATGTCTGCTACTGGCTTATCCTTCCCATCACCAACTTGACGCATGGATTGATTGGTCAGTGGAATGTCCTCTGTTGCTGATGGTGTTTCTTGCTCATAATCCGTGGCACGTGAAGTGTCCAAAATTTCTGAGCTATAATCCTCTGTCATCTCTGTATGACTTTCATCCAGATCATCCATGCTGTCACCATCATTGGTGTCATTCAGTTTCACACTTGTGATTTTAAACGTTTTCTTTTTAGGGACAACATCAATACCTGGCCTAATGTTATTGACTACAAACTTCTGCTCCAGTTCTTCCTTTGACATATTTTCCTTGATTTCGTGATTATCGGATGTGACTGCCATTTTTCCTATAGGAGGTCTGCTCTCTGCCATTTTTGACATGTACACAAATAATCAAAGAAACCTTATTTTCTCTATACGAGACGCACTCGGAAGGCGATACGGGGTCCTGACTGAACCATCCATATCTGTGGAACAGCTACATGGGGCTGTTATTGTTCAATTTGAGAGTACAAAGGAATAATTCAAGTTTCTGTCAAAATACCCGTCTTATTTCCTATCGTGCAAAGCGGCGGACATTAATCGCAAAGAATCATGGGTTAAAATGTACGTCACTTACCAGACAAGGACGAGTTCGAATTGCTACAATCTAAATCAGTACACTGGAGTATTTGCTTTAGACATGCTTGGTCAGATCAAATTCCATTAAACATGGATTAACATAATTCACAACAATAACTTATCATACCATAGCGTATTTTCTGGCTGTAAAAGGTTGACAAAATGGTCTAAATACAGTTTCACGGTTGATGATTCTTAGGAAATATCGAACACGCCATTTTGTATGTTACCTTTGACCTCAGTCACAACTGCATTAGATGTACAGCATAGCGAAAACTCGGTCAGCAAGCTGTGTTAGATTTTATTATCCAATCTGCGTCATGAATCAAGTTTTTAAAATAAAAACAACAGTGGATAATGTCATTATTTTTTTTTATTATTTCGAAGGACGAGTAATTCTGGGTACGAACTCTTGAAAATATGGAAAATCAAAGTACTAGAAATACAGTACATTCTTGTGGCTGTAAGTGGACATAGCACTGCTAATTGGCGTAACTGGCATGACTAACGCAGTGAACTTTGGTGTCTGTGCAAGATCCAAAACAATTTCACCTATTCATTCCTTAGTATCTGGTGCTAAATGGTAGACTTCTTCTTCTTCTTTCAATTACTTCAATAGACTTTGCCCCCCCCCCCCCCCCCCCCCCTGATGAATTGGGGACCAGTATTGTTATGGGATATCATATTTATATTTTCCTTTCTCATTCTAAGATGTCTGCCATCTCTTGAAGCACTTGTTGCACCATCTACTTTGCCCCAGTGACAATTAAAGTAGTTGGATAGGGATTGGCACAATGTACCTACATGTATACACCCATGTCATCCACACTTGGGATATCTTCAACCATTTTCCACCGGTCATTGCAGATTCCGTAAAGATGGCAACAGGTCATATACAGATCGGAATAGGAAAAAGTAGTTAGAGTGACTGGTAATTTTACAGTTCTTGCCAAGTTAGTTTTGTCTCTGGTATGCTCCGCTTCAAGGGGTCTCTGTGGCCAAGTGGTTATAGTCTTTATGCCTGACAATCACTTATATAGTCTGTCATCGCTGTGGTTTGAATCCCAGTCTGGACATTTTGATTTTTCATGTGAGGCAGCTTTCAAGCTGGCATGTGGCAGGTCAGTGGTTCTACCCGGATGTTCTTGTGTGTATGAAACAATGCAATTTGTTCTATAAGAAAAATCTTTGGGGTCTTCCTCCACCTGTAATTAGCTGGCCGTCGTGATATGACTGAATCCTGTTAAAGCAACCTAACACCCTGATACAAACAAATTCTCTGCTTCATCCAGTACCCCTTGGGCCCAGCTTGAAAGATGTTGCTGACCACCTGCTCTTATGTTTACTGATTTCTGCTTGTACCATTGCTTTTTTCCCCTACCATTGCTATTTCTCCCAATGTCTGTGCATGTTTTCTGCTAGCTCAACTGCTTGGCTCACTTACCACTTTCTCCCAGTTCTGACTCCAATGCCTGTACTACAGTCTACTGATCTTTTCATCTGTGGTGTCTCTGCATGTATGCCTTTGTTGCCTTCAGAAATCCTTGAACAGGAAGTTGATGGGCATCTTGTGTTTTATGGAATGGCAATACAAACCATTGTGCTTGTAAATGACATTGGCAGCTAGACCTAGTCACCTCCGCAGGTGCTGGCAGATTAACTGTTCAATCCTCTCAACTGTACTGATGGGGATCTTTTTCACAATCAATAGCCAGGTTTAGTCTAGACAGGAGGCTGTGCTGAAACATCCATGCTTTAGCCCTTTATTCCATGAATATTCATGTAACAGTAAGACATAATGACATCATAATAATTGTTTTAATTATTATGAAGCCATATGAACACAGGTAATTTTGGTCATGTCAGAAACAAACTGTAGAATCATATCAATATTATTGCATAAGCAAACAGAGCAGACCCTGATCATACAGCTCCTACATTGTACAAGAGACATCTGATCTGGGTCTACTCTATTTGCAAAGGTGTAGAGAGGCATATTTATGGAGTAAAGTGTTAAACTTCCCAGGGGTGTCCAACTTTTTTATTCCTTTTTAGACTCTCCTCTAATTGCTCTAGCAGTGTGTCTAGGCTGCACTCGTATGTCCGAGTTTAGAATCAAACCACCCCCAAATGGTTGTCTATACAAATTGAATATACCCTGTTCATTGAACAGATGGATATCGTTGTCTTGGATCGGATCCTCTCAATTCCCTCTTTGCAACCTTGATGATCATGTTCATGCCCACCACAAACATTTGCAATAACATTTTCTTTTTTATGAATGGCAATGAAAACTGTCATTATTGATTCATAAATGTGTTTGCAATATACAAGTTGTTCAAGAAAATCTTCATAAAATGATCTAAACAGTATTAATTCAATGAGAAAAAGGCGTTATTTGTAGGCAGATTACATGTACTTTTAAAATCCTTTTTAGCTCCTGGGACATACTTGTGCAAGGCACTTAAAGCATTTATGGAACTTCGAATGAGGACTCCAGAGGATTATTTCTTTGAAACTCTGTCATATAACACTCAGTGATTATTCAGAGATATTGTTCAAGAAAATATTGTAAAATTCTGTTTTTACCATAACCCTTTCCTCCATAAATACGCCTGTCTACGCCTCTGTTAAAGTCACTTTATGAAACCATTGTGATAAACAGAGCATTTGACCTTCAAATGTGACCTTGACCTTGAGCCAACATGACTGCCACATGTGTTCTGCACATTGTCTCAACTTGGTTAACATTTAAGGCAAGTTTCATGAAAATCCTTCCAGGCGATTAGGAGATATGGAGCAGACACAAAATTGTTATATAATCCAATGTAAAACTTGTGACTCCCCGGGGATGGGCCAATTTCCTGCCATGTTTGGTAAAAATCCAGCAAGTAGTTTAGGAGGAGATGTCATTTAAAGAAAAAATTGACGATGGACAATGGACACAGGGCGATCACAATAGCTCACCTTGGCAATTCGTGCCAGGTGAGCTAAAAATTCCTATACATTTCAATGTCAACAACGGGTTGGGCCAAAATTAACCCAAGGACCATACATGTACTTGAACAATCTTGATAATGAACCATGAGTGCATGCTTCATACCAAATATATATACATGTCATAAAAGGAAAATAAGCTCCACCCGCTGGTGGCCATTTGTTTTTGAGATATTAACATGGTTCAAACAATCTTGAAAGAGGGTCACTTTAGGACTGTTCCTGCCAAATATTGTTGAAATCTGACTGATGGTTGTTTAGTTTTCATATAATTTCTTAATCATGCGTATCATCCATAGGTACAGAAAGGATTGGGTCGAAAACAACATGCTTATAAAGACCCTCTCTCTACATATAATGGCAATGCAATGGTGGATAATTGCTATGAGTAACATAAGTTCAGTTTGTTGTCGAGTAAATCAAGAAAACGAATGCCCATATATTTACGTATGTTTGTAGAACGTATGCATTTTCAGCAGCTTGACTGATGGTTGTGAAGAAGAAGATTTTTTTAAGTTATCTATATAGATATATAAGGAAAATTAGTCCCAACCCTGGTGGCCATGTTGTTTTAGATAACAACATGATTTGAACAAACTTGATTAAGAGTCACCTAAGGAGCATTTCTGCCAAATTATTCTGAAATATGACCAGTGGTTTTGCAGAAGAAGGTTTTCAAAGAATTTTCATTTGGTAGCCATGGCAACCAGAGTTCTTCATGGAATTGAACCATTTGAACAATTTTGGAAGAGAATAATCTAAGGAATATCCTGGCCAAATTTTGTCAATTTCCTTTCAGTAGTTTCAGAGAAGAAGATGTTTAAGTAAATTGTTGACAACGCACAACTAACAATGACGCACGACGGACACAGGATCATCCCAATAGCATCCCAATAGCTCACCTTGGCACTTTGTGCCAAGGTGAGCTAAAAACACAAAAACATTGGATAACTGAAGCTAGACACAAACACTTTGTAGTTCAATGAATGTTTATTTCACAGATGTAGTACTTTATAATTAGCAACATACTTAATGACAGATATTGAAACAAAATACCCTTATTGCATATTTTGTCAGACAAACTTATGCAAATGGTGCATACCTAGTTCAAAATGCTGCATTTTAATTAGGGTCTAGACAATCTGCTTCTCCATCATATTATTTAACCCATTACCTCATAGGCTATTTTTCGACCCAACTTCTTTGAACAAATCTACTGAAAAGGAGCATTTTCTAGAGAAATGGAACATTTTAGAACTTTTTAGTTTTGACACCAACATGACAAATACAGCATTTGTTTCTATGGAGCAAATGTTCTATTTATCACAATGGTTTCAAAAGGTGACTTTTAAAGAGGCGTTTAGGGAATGCGGGAATGGGTTAACTTTAATAACTTATAGAGTCCACTCAGTATGAAAGGCTTAACCCTTTCAATGCTGAATTTTCAGATTGCCATTGTCCGATCAGACTCTGCTCTCTTTGCTTCTAAAATAATATAGATCTGACTCTACACCTTCAGCCATTGTTAACATTGCCTTGTTCACGGGGCCACTATAAAATTCAGCTAATTGATCTTCACACATCCATTATTTCTTACATGAATATTCATGATGTCAAGGGTTAAGATCAGACAGTAAATGACTTATTTAGGACCACAATTAAGCATATGAGACAAGTTCTCTTTACACAAGAACAAACAAACTTGGAACCCCATGTACGCTGGATATTTAACTCTATACTCGATGAATGATCATGTAAGAAATCATGACATCATGAATATTAATTAGATGAATTTTTGAAAATATGCATATATTAACAATGAAAATTTTGACATGGCAGAATCTGTAATCAGATCTTTATTACTCCATAAATAGGAGCCATGTGATCAGGGTCTTACAGTCTTTTTGTAAAGGCAAACTAAAGCCTAACCCTTTCCCTGTTCTGTATTTCAAATTTCAATACACCTACTGAATATTCATTTACAAAATAGTTATAAAGAAATATGGAAGGTGGAACATTGTACACATTTTAGAAGGCAAAGAAACGGATCTATCAAATTTTATTAGCAAACAGAGTAGACCCTGATCAGATGGCTCCTCTAGGAGCCGTCTGATCTGGGTCTACTCTGTTTGCAAATGCTTGAAAACACGCTTATATGAAGGAAAGGGTTAAGAGGTGTATTTAATTTTATGGAGTACAGGGCTACAGTAGATGAACAAATGGATAATCAAATTACAATCTGTCTCTTGCTGGGGACATGAGCTATCAGAGGACATCATGTTCGACTATTCAAATACGTTTTTATTATGTCTTTCTCTCATAAATATTCATGTAAGAAATGATGATGTCTGGAACATTAAATTTTATCACCTGGTCTTTAATATACTGGTACATGAATATAGGAATGTTTCACCTTTGCAGAATCAGTAGAATCATGCATGTACAAGTATCTACACAATTCCATAAACAAACACAGCTGATCCTGATCAGACGGCTACTACAAGAGCTGTCTGATCTGGGTCTACTCTGTAACTAAGTGACACACTGCCTCTCGGCAGGTGACACAACAATATTTAGATGTGCATATTGTCGGGAATTTTTCCCTGTGCATTTTTTCTCGGAGTTATGTCCCTTTGAACTTAGAAATCACTAGTTAAGGGTGAAGGAAAACCCGGTTTGATGTCGTGTTGACATTTCTTGTTATACATGTAATGGCTTATGTACAGAGGACTTTTGATATTGGTAGTAACTGTAGAGCAAGATCATGAGCACAGAGTATATCCTGATCTGGGTTTTCTCTGTTTGCAAAGGCATGAACAAGCATTTATATGTGGGAGAGGGTTAACCCTTTCCCTGTTCTGTATTCATGTAAGAAATAATGACATCATGAATATTTGTTAGCTGAAATTCTATAATATAAATTTTCCAAGATTTTATTTTGCTTTGACAAAAACTGTAGAATCAGATCTATAGCATGTCAACAGCAAAAAGAGCAGACCCTGATCAGACAGCTCCTCTAGGAGCCGTCTGATCTGGGTCTACTCTGTTTGCAAATGAGTGAAAACACGTTTCTATGAGGGAAAGGGTTAATCCATTCACTGCCATGAAGACTGGTCTGTAATGTGTGCAAATAATTTGGATCAAGATGAGAAGGCAGGTAATTTGGAGCCTCATCAGGATCCAAACTGCTTCACCCTCTGTTAACCCTTTTTCCCTGTTCTGTATTTAGGCAAAATTTCAATAACTGAGTAGACCCAGATCAGACCACTCCTACAGGGTCTTCTCCGTTTGATAATGAAATTATAATAGGTCCATCTCTACAGTTTCTACCAATACCAAAACATCATGTGCACATATGCTATTATAAAAATTCAATTAATAAGTATTCATGATGTCATTATTTCTTACATGAATATTCGACTGGGAAAGGGTTAAAAATTATTAACTCTACCCACTGTGAAAATATGAAGTCTGCTCAAATTTGGACCTGGTGCAATTTTTGACTACTTCATATTCAAATAACCTTTGAGAAACAATTGACAGAATGTCAAACAGTTTGGATCCTGATGAAACGCCGAGTTAGGTTTTGGATAGCGGAATAAGGGTTAACATGGAGATGATAACAAAATGGTGACTGCAATAGCTTGGACTACAGTACCCAAGCAACAGATCAACATGCATACTCAAATCGTCCTATCTCAACCAAACCCTATGTTGTGACCACTCTTTAGAATCGTCTCGAAGAATAGATTTAAAGAGTGGTTATAGCATAGGGTTTGGCGGAGAAATAAAGAAATTATTCTTGAAAATGTTTTCATTCACGTTTCTTATCTGGAGCTCTGATGTTCTTCAATGAATAGTCGAGCTAAACGTTACATCTGTCATAAATAGCTGATACATGTATATTAATATTGCACATACTAATTATTTGAGCATAAGGCATAATTAGACGAAGTTTCCACATATAATTAAATAACAGGTGAAGTTTCCACATATAATTAAATAACAGGTGATATTTTAGAGTACTCAACTGACAACTATAATTCTGAGATTAATAGAATCAATCCTGACTAATAATGAGTGAAAGTTCCAATGCAGAATCATATATTGCAGAATTGCTTTTGCCCCAGAGACAACTAAATTTCCTTGAAGCACAAACATCAATTTGTGTCAGATTTATAACTCTTTGCATGCTAATGGCAAATTCCATATTGCTTATCCCTTTACTCCATGATCATTCATGTAAGAAATAATGACATCATGAATATGGATTAGATTTATTTTTTTCTACTGGCATGTGAACAGAGGAACTTTTGTCAATGGCAGATATTGTATTATTTCTTCAGCAAACAGAGCAGATCCTGATCAGACAGCTCCTACAAGAGCAGTCTGGTGAGGGTCTACTCTACAAAGGTGAAGAAAGGCGTATTTATCCCTTTACTCCATAAATACGTCTTTCTACACCTTGGCAAATAGAGTAGACCCAGATCACAGGCTCCTATTGGAGCTGTCTGATCAGGGTCTGCTGTGTTTGCTTATGGTATAATACAAATATGGTTCTAAAGTTTCTGCCATGGCCAAAAATTCCTAGTCCATGTGCTATTATAACAAATCAATCATCTTATTACTATTCATGACATCATTATTTCTTACATGAATATTCATGAAGGAAAGGGTTAAGGAGTAAAGAGTTAAGTAAACAGTTTGGATCCAGATGAGATGCAAAGTAACAGGATTCAAACTGTAAGACTCTATTTCTGAGAAAAAATCAAATTGGAGAAAAAATTACTTAACCCTTTATTCCATAAATATGTCTTTTAACACCTTTCCCTGTTCTGTGTTCATTCCAAAGTTCAATACCTACTGAATATTCATAGATAAAATGATTATAACGAAATATGGAAGATGGAAAATTGTAGCCATTTTAGAAAGTAAAGACACAGATCTTTGAAATTCTATTAGCAAACAGAGTAGACCCTGATCAGACGGCTCCTCTGGGAGCCGTCTGATCTGGGTCAACTCTGTTTGCAAATGCACGAAAACACGTTTATATGAGGGAAAGGGTTAACACCTTTATGAACAGAGAAGACCCAGATACGTGTCTGATCAGGGTCTGCTCTGTTTGCTCATGATATAATATTGATATGGATCTACAGTTTCTGCCATGTCTAAAATTCCTGTGTCCATGTGCTAGTGTATCAATAAATATAATTAATGTTTGTGATGTCATTATTTCTTATATGAATATTCATGAAGTAAAGGGTTAAAGGACTGGCAGACGACAGGTAATAAGTACTTAGCATACACAAAATGTGTATATTCACTAGCTCTGATCTGGGTCCACACTGTTTGTAATTGACAGTGCACTTGTTTCCCACATTCAAAGGTTTAAGCTTGCTAGAGGATTTTGAATGACAAACAGTGCAGACCCTGGTCAAAGGGCTCCTCTGATCTGGGTCTATACAGCAAATGCAAGTGTGGGCGTGTCCTGTGTTAAAAGGTTTAGAAATATTTTTATGAAGAATATCAACTCAAATCAAAGCAATTTTCTGCCCCAAGTGAATTAGGGGTAAATAAAAGTTTTCTTTATTGGCACATAAAGTTTAGCTCCATCTATGACCCTAAGCCTATGTAAACATATACAGAAGTACAGATAAATTTGCGTACCTAAACACTAAAATCTTCATTTTCCATCAAACCCTGTACTTTGACCACTCATTCGAATAATCTTGAAAAGACGTTCCTTAAAAGTGGTTTTAGTACAGGATTTGGTGGAGAAATATAGGCACTATTCTTGAAAATATTTATGCATCTTATCTGGACCTCTGCACATAGACAAAACCACACCGTTCAAACCTCCACTATGCTGTCAGATTACAGAGAATATCTAGGGCTATTTTTGCATATAAATATTCCAGACACTTCAATTCTTTTGGAATGTTGACATGGTTACTCAAAAGAGCAAAAATATTTGTTATTTCTTTATAAAAAAAATTATATGGCTGATAAATACAACTTAACTATGAGCAAAATTAAAACATAATTATACAATCATTACATAAATCACATAAAAATGCACTCAAATAAATGATCAATGTGTTCCCAGGAACCACATTCCCCTCTTTCTCTCACAAAGCAAGGATAAGAACCTTGTCACATTGGACAAATATGCTTCAGGTGTACTACTACACATGCTAAAAAGTTTCGTGGCTGTAGCTTGAACACTTTTGCAGTTGGAAGAACACCACATCTAAAGGACATGCTGATTGTACAAAATGACTGACTTACTATATTTTTCATAAACGTCCCCTTATCACTTTTGTTTTTGCAAGTTTTCTTACAGTAAAACCTGTCTTAAACAATCATCAAAAAGAGTTCTTATTATGGGTCTATAAGGCAGGTGGTAGCTTAACCTTTTCCCTCATATAAAGTGTTTTCACGCATTTGCAAACAGAGTAGACCCAGATCAGACGGTTCCTATAGGAGCCGTCTGATCAGGGTCTGCTCTGTTTGCTAATGGAATTTAATAGACATTTTTTCTTTACTTTCCAAAATGGCTACAATATTCCATCTTCCATATTTCATTATAACTATTTTGTTCATGAATATTCAGTAGGTATTGAAATTTGAAAAAAAAACAACATAGAACAGGGAAAGGGTTAACCTTTTCCCTGTTCTGTATTTAGGCCAAATATCAATACCTACTGAATATTCATTAACATAGAGTTAACAAGATGTGTTTGTGAAACACTATGCCCCCTCATATATTTGACCTCTCACCTTGACCTCTGACCTTGACCTTGACATGTCACCCCTCAAAATGTGCAGCCTCATGAGATACACAAGCATGCCAAATATCAAGTCTCTATCTCTACTGGTCCAAAAGTTATGGCCAATGTTAAAGTCGGCGATTTGACCCATATATTTGACCTCTGACCTTGAAGGATGACCTTGACCTTGACACGTCACCCCTCAAAATGTGCGGCTTCATGAGATACATATGTATGCCAAATATCAAGTCTCTATCTATACTGGCTCAAAAGTTATGACCAATGTTAAAGTTGCTGACAAACAAACAGACAAACAGACAGACAGGGCAAAAACAATATGCCCCCGACTATCGTCTATGGGGGCATAAAAAGAAATATCAAAGGTGGAACAATGTAGACATTTTAGAAAATACAGCAACAATTCTATCAGCAAACGGAGCAGATCCTGATCAGATGACTCCTATAGGAGACATCTGATCTGGGTCTACTCTGTTTGCATGTTTATAATGTATATAACACGTTTATATAAGGGAAAGGGTTAATGCAGGTGAAACGTTATTCAGAAAGCTTATAGGAGCTTTCTGCATTACTTGTGCTCTGTATTAAGCAACCACCTGCATTTCACCCCTTTAACTGTTCTATATTTATTCCAAATTTCAGTGCCTACTGAATATCCATGAACAAAATAGTTATAATGAAATATGGAAGGTGGAATATTGTAGCCATTTTAGAAACTAAAGAAACAAGATCTATCAAATTCGATTAGCAAACAGGGCTGACCCTGATCAGATGGCTTCTGTAGGAGCGTTCTGATCTGGGTCTACTCTGTTTGCAGATACAGTTCAACTTTGATATCTCGAACTTCAAGGGACTATACAAATTAGTTGGAGATAATGGAAGTTCGAGATAACCAATTTCTAATCTGGACAATTTATTGAGTTCACAGCTTAATGCAGGTTTAAAGTAATGCTGAAAGCTCCTGCATTATTTTAGATCTGCATTAAGCTGTCATATTCTAGATATATAAAGTGATATATTTAAAAGCAATTCTGTTTTGGGATGACCAAACTTTTAGTTCAAATTAACGCAAAGTTTGAGTTATCCGAGTTAGAGATATCGAAGTTTAACTGTACATGAAAATGTGTTAACCCATTACCTAATAGGCTATTTTTAGATCCAACCTCTTTGAATTAATCTACTGAAAAGGAGCATTAACTAGAGGAAAGGATTTTTTTATAATTTTGTAATTTGAAACCATTGTGATAAATAGAGCATTTGCTCCTATAGGAGCAAATGCTCTATTGTCACAATGGTTTCACAAAGTGACTTTTACAGTCGTCAAAAGCCGTCAATATGAGGTAAGCAGGACTGTTAGGGTTCTACTATACAAAGGGTTATTAAGTATCTGCTAACCTAGACCTAGAACAAAGTGGAAGGGGCAGGTTACCAAAACATGCTGCAAATAAAATGCTAAAATACCCAACTTCCTTGACAAGTAAGTGAAATATGTCTGGTTTAACCCTTTACTCCATGAATATTCATGTAAGAAATAATGACACCATGAATATTAGATAGATTATTTTTTTTATAATGGCTGATGATTTTTTTTATAGCCAAGCCGAAACGGTAGAATCAGATCTATATTATTCCATAAACAAATAGTGCAACCCCTAATCAAATCGTTCCTACAGTAACCATCAGATCTGGGTCTACTCTGTTTGCAATTGCATAGAAAGGCCCATTGATGGAGTAAAGAGTTAAAATAAATCCCTGCCATAAACTTGACAAAAAAAGTAAAATGGAAAAATATAAAAATCTGGAATGTCAAAAGAATCAAAGCGACAAATCATTAACATAACACAAAACAAAAAATCATACAAGCCTTTGAAATGCACAAAAAATCAACATTGTATAAAATAAACACAAAAATACAACCATCGTGTGGTTGGGTATAATACAATACAAATACAATTAGTATCACTATAAAGAAAAAGGTAACAAGACCTTTGCAAACAGCGTTGACCCAGATAACCCTTTTTGTGTTGACCCAGATAGCATTTTTCATGCCTTTGCAAACAGAGCAGACCAAGACCAAAGGGTCTACTCTGTTTGCTTATGGAATAATATAGATCAGGATTCTTCAATTTCTGCCACGGTAAAATACTCCCAGAATGCTGTTAAAAATGTGACAAGTGAACCCTTTACACCATAAATACGCCTTTCTATGCATTTGCAAACAGAGTAGACCCAGATCAGATGGCTCTGTTTGCTTGTGATATAGTATAGATATGATTTTATCTAGTGGCTCATCAGCATTTTCAGTATTTTGGACTACTGCCACATACTATTTTAACACTATGTTTTTTTTCTCTGAAAACAAACAGCTCAAATTCAGAAAGTATTTTTTCTGCAATTTCTTTCAAAAATTAAAATGTCCGAGTATCAGTTCCATAAATACGCCTTTCTAAACCTCAGTAAAAATCACCTATTGAAACCATTGAGATAAATAGAGCATTTGCTCCCATAGGAGCAAATGCTCTATTTATCACAATGGTTTCAAACTATAAAATTGAAAAAAAAATCCTTTTCTTTAATTAATGCTCCTTTTTCGGTAGATTCATTCAAAGAGGTTGGGTCTAACAATAGCCTATGGAGGAAAGGGTTAAGATCCTAATAAGATGCCTAGTTACTCTGCCTAAAATCTGGATCCATTTTTATTTGTAAAATTTATCACAGTGCTGAAAGATTTAAAATTCCTGAGTTTATCTGTATCTACAATGTTTGCAGAGGCCAAGGTGTCCTTTTTCCCTTGACACTGGCACTGTGAATAGTAAACAATAGATTAATAACAACATGATTCAACAATGATTGTACTAGAAGACTATCAACCCTTTTCCTTATGAATATTTTGTAGTGAAAAATAATCACTAAGAAAATGAATTAGCAGAGAATCTACAATGGCATTTTGTACATGAGAATGCTTTTACCAAGGCAGAAACTGCAGAATCATATATCCATATTAATTAACCCTTTCCTTTATATAACCCTTTCCTCCATAGGCTATTTTTAGACCCAACCTCTTTAAATGAATCTACCCAAAAGGAGCATTTACTAGAGGAAAGTAAAATTTTAGAATTTTGTAGTTTGAAACCATTGTGATAAATAAAGCATTTGCTCCTCTAGGAGCAAATGCTCTATTTATCACAATGGTTTCAAGAAGTGGTTATTACAGAGGCGAAGAAAGGCGTATTTATGGAGGAAAGGGATAAATGCCTTTTCACACTTTTGCAAACAGGGTAGACTCAGATTGAATGGCTCCTGTAAGAGCAATCTGATCAGGGTCTACTCTGTTTGCTTATGAAATAACATATGAAATAATATAAATCTGATTCTACAGTTTCTGCTATTGCCAATAAAATAATGTGTTCATATATCATTATAAACATATAGCTTAACAAATATTCATGATGTCATTATTTCTCACATGAATATTCAACAGGGAAAGGGTTAATTAATATTCAGAAAGGAAGAAGTTGGTTTAAATCACTAAGGAGATTAACCCTTTACTCCATGAATATGTAAGAACTATTGATACCATGATTATTAATTAGATAAAGTTTTATTATGGCAAATGAGTACATGCAATTTTGGCCATGGCAGAAACTGCAGAATCACATCTATATTATTTCATAAGCAAACAGAGCAGACCCTGATATGGATCTACTCTGTTTGCAAAGGACTACAAAGGTGTACTTAAGGAATAAAGGGTTAACCCTTTCTACGCCTCTGTAATAACCACTTCTTGAAACCATTGTGATAAATAGAGCATTTGCTCCTATAGGAGCAAATGCTCTATTTATCACAATGGTTTCAAACTACAAAATTCTAAAATTTTATTTTTCTCTTGTAAATGCTCCTTTTGGGTAGATTGATTCAAAGAGGTTGTATCTAAAAATAGCCAATGGAGTAAAGGGTTCAGGGTTAAGGTAGCGATATGACTATTATATTATGACAGTTGTCATCAAGACTAGAGTTACAGACAAAACAGAGACAGTGGTCACTTTAACCCTTTGACTATGGAAAACAAGCACACTGGCACTCACAAACAAGGTAGACTCAGATCAGCTGGATCCTTGAGGAGATCTCTGATCATGGTCTGCCCTGTTTGTCATTCAAAATCCTCCACAGCAGTTTTAAGTCTTTCATACTAAATACTGTAGATAGACTCCATTGTTAAATACTGATGGATCATTCCACTTTGAATGTTGAGATCAGACGCCGAGTAACTCAGCCTCTCAACTGGATCTCTTAGATTAGAAATACAGACAAATATAGAGACCGTGCTCACTTTAAACCTTCTGAACTCTCAAAGGGGTATGGCCCAATATGTTTAAAACCACAAAGTCTATTCAATATGACATGATATACTTTGTAAGAGGAGTATGAATTACTAATAGTGCAGACCTTGATCAAAAGGCTCCTCTAGGAGCCCTCTGATCTAGGTATACACTGTTTGCAAATGACAATACACTCGTTTACCACATACAAACGGTTTAAACTGATATTTAAATGAGACTTATATGAATTCAAAAATGTATACAATGGTTCTGACGATGGACCTCTAGGTAACGGTCTTATACTGGAGACATTAATCCATTCCCTCATAGGCTATTTTTACATCCAGCCTCTTTGAATAAATCTACCAAAAACAGCATTAACTAGAGAAAAGGAACATTTTTGAATATTTTAGTTTTGAAACCATTATGATAAATAGAGCATTTGCTCCTAAAGAGCAAATGCACTATTTATCACAATGGTTTCAAAAAGTGTTTTTTTCCAGAGGCAGGCGTATTTATGGAGGAAAGGGTTAATGATCTTCTAAATAAATGCATTTTACAAACCAAGGAAAACACTATATAAACAAGTATCAGATGGTCCAACAAATCTGGAATGACTGCTTTTTAACTTCTACTCC
The DNA here is from genome assembly GCA_963576725.1 of Azorinus chamasolen. Classification (NCBI taxonomy): domain Eukaryota; kingdom Metazoa; phylum Mollusca; class Bivalvia; order Cardiida; family Solecurtidae; genus Azorinus; species Azorinus chamasolen. The sequence continues at coordinate 8,284,462 of OY755251.1, read as the reverse complement.
ACTGTGAAAAATACTGTCTGCTCAATTTTGGATTTGATGCAGTTTGACTACTTCCCATTCGATCAAGCTTTTGAGAAATTATTGATCGAGTATAAAACAGTTTGGATCCTGATGAGCGGCTGAGTTACTCTGCATCTCATCTGGATCCAAGCTGTCTGCCAATGCAAGTCAGGATGCGGACAGTAAGATAAAGATTAATATGTACTGAAGTAATAAATAGAAAGAACATCTCTCTAAAGATATGCTGATTGTACAAAATGACTGTTACATACACATATATATATACCCGGTATATAGGATATGCTGATTGTACAAAATGACTGTTACATACACACATATATATACCCGGTATATAGGATATGCTGATTGTACAAAATGACTGTTACATACACATATATATATACCCCGTCCCGGTATATAGGATATGTTGCGAGTAGTCATTTTATAACTGATATTACAAAAGTTTGGAAAATATTATTAAGCGAGCCTCTGGTGAGCTCAATAACATTTTTAAGCCAATTTTAAAATCAGTTTGTACAAAATGACTACGAGCATCATATTCTTTTTATCACATAACTTATTTTTACTAAAAAAAATGCCGTTTTTGACAGATCCTACGTATATTTCTATGTGACGTCGTGGTGTTTCTACATGATGCTACAGCTTATGCTAATGCGTGTAATACAGAGAAATATGTGATGGCTATATTAACACGAATACAAGGGAGGTTATGTGATAAAACATTTTAGCCCTTTACATAATTAATATTGAACCTTTGAATGCTGAAGTTTCAAAATGGAATGTCCCTTAATTGTTTAACCAATCACACATTTGGTAATAGATTAGACCTAGATCAGACAGCTCCTATAAGAGCAGTCCACTCAGGGTCTGCTTTGTTTGCTAACAGTATATTATATACATGTAGATCTGATTCTACAGTTTCTACCTCAGCCAAAACATCCTGTGTGCATGTGCCATTATAAACATTCAGCTGATAAACATTCATTATGTCATTACTTCTTACATGAATTTTAAACAGGGAAAGGGTTACCTATAGAGTCTACTCAGTATGAAATAAAGGATTCTGAATGACAAACAATGCAGACCCTGATCAGAGGGCTCCTCAAGAAGCCCTCTGATCTGGGTCTACACTGTTTACAAATATAAGCACCCGAGTGGCTTAGGATACTAAGAAATTGTTATTTTGAAAGAGACATAACTCTACCAAGATACAAGGTAGGGTTACAGTCCTCCATCAGATTATGGCACAGAAGCTCTTACAATAAGTTTACACTAAGTTCTTAAAATATATATGTAAAATAATCTAAAATAAAATAAAAGTCAGTCTTATAAAACACTGTTGTTCACGTAGCATCATAACATAAAAATCATACAAATAAATGCAACTTTTTTTCATCTCCTGTATACCCAACCGGTCACTATCACTTCCTGTAGGTCAATAAGTTCTCATAGTGTGCCGGTAAATATGTAATATTACAAAATAATTACTAATGAACTCCTCAAACTCTCTAAATTCTGAATTTTGAAAGTGGAATGGTCCACCATTGTTTTACAACTGAGTCCATTCAGTATATAAAAAAAATTTGATTGACAAACAGTGCAGACCTGATCAGAAGGCTCTGAGAGGGTCTACACTGTTTGCAAATACACTGGACTGGTTAAATCCCTGAATGCGGGGAAAACCATTGTACTGGTACAGTAAAACCTCTCTATAACGGCCACTAAATTTTGTTAATTAGTTGGTATTCTGGGCAGGTGGCTGCTTAAAGCAAGGTGAAAGTAAAACAGAACGCTCCTATAGGAGCGTTCTGTTTTACTTTCACCTTGCTTTAAGCAGCCACCTGCCTTTAACACAAAATACTTGATGTAATTTAGTGGCCATTATAGAAAGGTATTACTGTACCAGTACAATCGTTTTCCCCACATTCAGGGATTTAACTAGTCCAGTAAGAACTGTCCCCTGGGGCTTAACCATTGGAATGTTTATTTTTTTTAAAGTGGAAGGATCTATCATTGTCCAGCCATAAGAGTCCATTCTGTATAAAAATACTAACTTTGCTTCAGTGAAAAATAGCATAGATCCTGATTCAAAGAGTTAACTTAAATGTTTGTCATTAACTAAGACTACTCACACCAATGCTGTGCCAAAACACCTGCTAATATAATGTCAGAATAGGAAATCCACAAATAAACAAGATGTGTTTGTGAAACGCTATACCACTGATTACGGCAAATATGAATTTGACCCGTAATTTGACCTTACAAAATTATCGCCAACGTTAAAAAAAGTGGGGACAAACCAACAGACCAGACAGGACAAAAACAATATGCCCCCACTTTAATCGGAAAGGGGGGGGGGGGGGGGCATGAAAATGAAACTGGCTGCTGGCTGAAACAAGATTGGAATGGATAATTGGATGATAAATTATTTACATTAAGAAAGTATATGTACGTCTTTTCAGGCATGAAAAGCCATGACCTATAGCCTTGAAAAATAAATGGGAAGCAATATCTCATCATGTGGTACAAGCAGGCAGTGGTGTGTAATTCTCTGTGCTATGGTTTGTTATGTTTCATATTCACAAGGTATTTTTTTCAAGATATGTCTCTTGTGATGTTGACCATTGACTCTTGAAAATCAACTGGTTTCTATGTTTCTTCATGTGTAACAATCATGCAAAGTTTGGTGATATTCTGTATGCTACAATATTTGTTCTGTATCGTGCTCACAAGATGACAATGGAAACACCGATGGAAGGACAGATGCACGGAGGTGTCAACATATCTCTAGTGCAACTTTGTTGTGAGGGACTAACTCTTTGGCTTAAAGATAAATTGGCACTGTTCATATTTGGAGTTGTCACTTTAAAACCAAAAGAACGTTTGACGGAACATCAGTCACCTGCCAGCAGGTGTGTGACCAAGAATGTTTGAGAAAAAAGTGTAACACACATCAATGGAGAAGTATTCTTTAACTCTTTACTCTATAAATACGCCTTTATACGCCTTGCAAACAGAGTAGACCCACATCAGACGACTCCTGACCTATAGATCAGGGTCTGCTCTGTATGCTTACAATATTATATAGATATGATTCTATAGTTTCTGCCCTGGTCAAAATTTCCTGTGTCCACATGTTATCATAACAATTAACCTAATTAATATTCACAATATCATTATTTCTTACATGAATATTCATGGAGTAAAGGGTAAAGTGACATCCTGCAAAAGCAGGTGATACAAAACATAATTCTTACAATCTAAACTTTTAGAAGACTGGAGGGAAAGCAATAAACAAACAGTTTAGATCCAAATTTGAAACCAAGTAACTCAGTCTCGAATCACAATTTAATCCTTTCCTCCATAAATACGCCTTTCTACCCCTTTGTAATAGTCACTTCTTGAAACCATTGTGATAAATAGAGCATTTGCTCCATAGGAGTCAATGCTCTATTTATCACAATGGTTTCAATACTACACAATTCTAACATTTTCCTTTTCTCCAGTAAATGCTCCTTTTCGTTAGATTTATTCAAAGAAGTTGGGTCTAAAAATAGCTTATGAGGGAATGGGTTAAACCATATTGTGTTTTAGAAATCAGTAGAAAAGTGTTAACCCTTTACTTGTTCTATATACATGTAAGAAATTATGACATCATGAATATTTATTAGCTGAATTTTTATAATGTTAACATTTCATGGGAATTTTTTGCTTTGACGAAAACTGTAGAAACAGATCTATAATTATTACGTCAAAAGCAAACAGAGTAGACCCAGATCAGACTGCTCCTATGGGTCTACTCTGTTTGCAAATGCATGAAATTGTGTTTATATGAAGGTAAGGCGTAAACAAAATCTGTGTCAACTGTCAGAAGTGTGACAAACACAGCAGGTGAAAAATGTGACAGACAGACAGGCAGATAGATAGATAGATGGACAGACACCCTAAGTATCATCTTGCTGAATAAGGCGACATCAGCTCTATGACATTGGCACTATAGTGACTATTCATGTCGCAACACCCGTAAAACACATTCATCTCAAGCAGGTAACACAGAAAGTGTCTACTCTGACAGCTCAAAGAAACAACCTTGTAAATAATATACTCCATAAACACATATTTCCATGCCTTTGCAAACAGAGTTGACCCAGATCAGATTGCTCCTGTAGGAGCCATCTGATCAGGGTCTGCTTTGTTTGCTCATGAAATAATACAGACTGCCAAATCCACAACCAGCAAATCTAAACCATAAATCATGAAATAAAACATAATTGATGGTACGATGGTAATGCTGTAGTCAGATGGTGTTCTTGTATAGTCGGGGGATCATTTCACTTGAGTCTGACATTCAGTCCGTAATCTCGTAATTCTAGCCATTGGCATGGGGCCCATATCTTCAAACATACTCTGGAAAAAAACAAAAAACCTTTTACTTCATAAATATTCATATACGAATATTAATTTAAACTCGGAAGTTTTTGCCATGGCAGATATTATATAATAAGATCTATATAAATTCCACAGCATACCATGAGATAGCTCCTAAAAAGTCACTTTGTGAAACCATTGTGATAAATAGAGCATTTGCTGCTGTAGGAGCAAATGCTCTATTTATCACAATGGTTTCAAACTACACAAGGCAGTCCAAAGGACAGCTATATCCCCCACCGTCGCCACCTAAATTAAGACATTGACCTTAAGGCAGTGTCCGACAAATTTATTTTTTTGTTGGTAGCCCACTGGGCTACCAGATTTTTTTTGTACTAGCCCAGTGACTACCAGAAAAGAAATCTAGTAGCCCAGAGATTTTAAATTCACTTTCCAGATGGTAAGACCTTGCATCCGTGTTTGGTGTATGTACTCATTCAGACCTGAAATATCCCTTAAGAATAATGACAACACAATCATAAAACTAGATCTATATTACATTTTTCTTAAATTTAATTATTTTATCTATATTACATTTTTCTTAAATTTAATTATTTTATCTTAAATTGCCATTCTACCGCTTGTTTTAACTGCTAGGGGTGCTAGCTATTACAGATTTTGAAGTGACTCTGTCAGTCTGACAAAATGTGTTCCATCAGATGATGAATTTGCACTGTCAGACTATGAATATATGTTATACTAACATTCCACTACATGTTGAAATGAGTAAATAAAGTAATTAGACCTCCCAGTTATAATCAGAAATTGATTGTTGGGAGTATCCCAGTAGAAGTAGAAGTAAACACAAACTTTAAGTGGCAATTTATTACTATTTTGTCTAATACTCATTATTTGTCATTACCTTTGTCATTAATTAAATAAAATTTCATGCTGACAGGTCTGGTCATATCATGTTTTAAATGGCTTGAAATAGAAAATCTACTTTCATCAGTCTAAGTAATGCAGAATTAAATAATTGAATTCAGAACAATGATTTTAGGTCCTTTGCACTTGTTTTAACCTTTCAGTGTGTGTCAGATGTTAATAAGACATTTTCAAATACAAATGTAGTGTAGCCCTATTATCTGCGTACCGGTATGCACTGTAAGCCATACAAGAATATATTGTGGAAGTCATCCTTTTTACCTGATAGAAAATCGGGCCTAAATAGATCGAGGTTTCATTCTTGTTTTACCCCATATAACACAATCATGTAACGTGAGTTAACAGAGCCAAACATCGTCAATCTTGAAGAAATAATGACGAGGTGAAAAAAATCAAGTTTTTCAAATTGAGTAGCGAGAGAAAATTTAAAGATTTTCGCCGAGATTCGATCCGCGAAAACCCATTATTTTTTGGTTTTGTTAATGATATGAGCGACCGGAAGTTAATTACATAAGCGAGTTTGGTTCCAAATCTCGCACCATTGAAGCGGTAATTGATCCAATTTATTAGTCAACTGAAACTGTCACACACGATGGGCGGAGCTTAAATCTAGATTACGTATGGAATATTCTTGCTCTGCGGGATTCGGAGATTAAACATTTCGACGAACAAGTGTCAGTCATGCATCACTTGGGCGGAGATTTAAATTACTTGATAGCCAATACATGGCCAGCGTCAGTGGTTGACACGCTCTATGGGTTAACAACAGGACACGCGTCAGAAAACACACTCCAGATTAATTGTATGTATACCGACCCTAACTCTGGGGAATTAACATGTCTTCATTAATTGCACTACGTTCTAGATTATCTGTTATAGCCGGGCTATTGGTCTTTGCTTTTACTCTTAGCCCGGCGGGCTTGTTTTGAAATTCTTTGATAGCCCGACAAGATTTTCTGGTAGCCCACGGGCTCCGGGCAATGGATTTGTCGGACACTGCTTAAGGTGATACAATGGGTTTTAACGTGGTTGACATTCAACCTTCCAGTTGTTAAGAAAATAGGACGCGGAAACAAATATAATGGAAACTGAAGGTAAGAACACGACTTTCAAATGTGACCTTGACCTGGAGCCGACATGACTGCCACATGTGTTCTGCACATCATCTCAATTTGGTTAATATTTGACTCAAGTTTTATGAAAATCCTTCAAATAGTTTAGAAGATATGGAGCGGACACGAAACGTAATGGAAATTGAAGATTAAATCACTTGGCCTTCAAATGTGACCTTGACCTTGAGCCGACATGACTGCCACATATGTTCTGCACATTGTCTCAACGTGGTTAACATTTGAGGCAATATTCTTGAAAATCCTTCAAGGGGTATAGGAGATAAAGAAACTATAATGGAAATTGAAGGTAAGAACACTTGATCTTTAAATATGACCTTGACCTTGAGCCGACATGACTGCCACATGTGTTCTGCACATCGTCTCAATCTAGTTAACATTTAACTAAACTTTTATCAAAATCCTTCAAATGGTTTAGTAGATATGGAGCGGACACGAAATGTAATGGAAATTAAAGGCTAGAACACTTGACCTTCAAAAGTGACCTTGACCTTGAGCCAACATGACTGCCGCATGGGTTCTGCACATCGTCTCAATTCATTTAATATTTGACTCAAGTTTTATGAAAATCCTTCAAAGGGTTTAGAAGATATGGAGCGGACACGAAACTGTAATGTCAACTGAAGGTTTAAACACTTGACCATCAAATGTGACCTTGAACTTGAGCCGACATGACTGCCACATGTGTTCTGCACATCGTCTTAATTTGTTTAATATTTGACTCAAGTTTTATGAAAATCCTTCAAATGGTTTAGAAGATATGGAGCGGACACGAAATGTAATGGAAATTAAAGGCTAGAACACTTGACCTTCAAACGTGACATTGACCTTGAGCCAACATGACTGCCGCATGGGTTCTGCACATCGTCTCAATTCATTTAATATTTGACTGAAGTTTTATGAAAATCCTTCAAAGGGTTTAGAAGATATGGAGCGAACGCGAAACTGTAATGGCAACTGAAGGTTTAAACACATGACCTTCAAATGTGACCTTGAACTTGAGCCGACATGACTGCCACATGTGTTCTGCACATCTTCTTAATTTGGTTAATATTTGACTCAAGTTTTATGAAAATCCTTCAAATGATTTAGAAGACATGGAGTGGACACGAAATGTAATGGAAATTAAAGGCTAGAACACTTGACCTTCAAACGTGACCTTGACCTTGAGCCAACATGACTGCCGCATGGGTTCTGCACATCGTCTCAATTCATTTAATATTTGACTCAAGTTTTATGAAAATCCTTCAAAGGGTTTAGAAGATATGGAGCGGACACGAAACTGAAATGTCAACTGAAGGTTTAAACACTTGACCTTCAAATGTGACCTTGAACTTGAGCCGACATGACTGCCACATGTGTTCTGCACATCGTCTTCATTTGGTTAACATTTGACTCAAGTTTTATGAAATTCCTTCAAAGGGTTTAGAAGATATGGAGCGGACACAAAAATGCAATGGAAATTGAAGGTTAAAACACTTGACCTTCAAATGTGACCTTGACTTTGAGCCGACATATCTGCCACATATGTTCTGCACATCGTCTCAACTTGGTTAACATTTGAGGCAAGTTTCTTGAAAATCCTTCAAGGGGTATAGGAGATATGGAGCGGACACGAAATTGTTACGGACAGACGGACAGATGAAGGCCATTCCTATAACCCCCCTCCGCTACGCGGTGGGGGATAAAAATTCTAAAAGTTAATGCTTGTTGCCCTTTAATCCATGAACATTCTTGTAAGAAATAATTACATCGTGAATGTTAATTAAATTATTTTTTATAATGGAACATGATCACAGGAATGTTTGGCTATAGCAAAAGCTGTAAAATCTATCTACACAAGTAAGTGAAACAGAGCAGAGCTGCAGGGGCCATCTGATCTGGGTTTACTCTGTTTGCAACAGTCTAGAAAGAAATATGGATTCATTTGGATTTAAACTGATTGAAATCCAATCAATGATTCATCTGTAGCAAAAAAGAGTACTCATTTCTGTGCAATACACAAGCAACTAATGTCCTTTTGAGGAAATAGTTTCCAATGGTTTTGGCCCCCAATTAAGAGACAAATTATGAAGTTAAAAAGCCTTTTAAAGGGGCATAATTCTGTCAAATTTTGTGCAAGAGTTATGAAACATAAAGAAGACTCCCCACATAACACTTGTAATATATATTAAGTTTGAAGGTGGTATCAAAACAGTTTTCTAGAAAAAAAAGCAAATGTCCCAAAAAACATGACAGACGGACAAGGTGATTCCTGTAAGCCCCGGACACAGTTGGTGGGGGTATAATAATGTAAAATGTTCAAGGGAAACATGGCATGGACAAAAACTGTAGAATTATATCTATATAACTCCATAAGCAAGGAGAGCAGACCTTGATCAGACGACTGCTGAAATAAATCTATTCTACAGGAGCTGTCTGATTTGGGTATTCTCTGTTTGCAAAGGTGTTCAAAAGAGGCATTTATAAGTGAAAGGGTTAACAAAAGTGTAACTGTATTAATAGGGCCTTTGTAAACAACAATGAACTCACAAACCTTAAGAAATGTATGACAGTTGACAGTTATGGGACTGTTTGCTATAGTATTAAACATCTGGAGACATTCTGAGAGATCTGTACATTTAAGAAGCTTATCCTTATTGGACAATATCAGGACCACAGCCGCCCGTATCAGGATCTTGGACCCTTCGTTGAACAGACAGTCCCATATACGTAATACAGTCTGAAAGAAGAGTCAAAAGACAAAATTAAGCATACTTAAACCTACAGTTGTAACACAGTCTAAAACTTAAACATACAAAGTCCCATAGTCAACACAGTTTGAAAGACGAGTCAACGGACAGAATTAAACAATTAAACATGCTTAGTCCAATAGTCATAAAACAGTCTGAAAGAAAGGTCATAGGCCAGTGTTAAACATACTTAGTCCCATAGTCATAGCACAGTCTGAAAGAAAGGTCAAAGGACAGAATTAAACATAGTTAGTCCCATAGTCATAACACAGTCTGAAAGAAAGGTCAAAGGACAGAAATAAACATAGTTAGTCCCATAGTCATAACACAGTCTGAAAGAAAGGTCAAAGGACAGAATTAAACATACTCAGCTCCATATTTGTGACTGGGACTTTGTGCATTAACCCATTCCCTCATATTGATGACTTTTGACGACTCTGTAAAAGTCACTTTGTGAAACCATTGTGATAAATAGAGCATTTGCTCCTATAGGAACAAATGCTCTATTTATCACAACGGTTTCAAACTACAAATTTCTAAAATGTTCCTTTTCTCTAGTTAATGCTCCTTTTCTGTAGATTTATACAAAGAGGTTGTATCTAAAAATAGCCTATTAGGTAATGGGTTAATATTGTTCTGTCACAATCTAACATCTGCTTTAACCCTCTCCATCATATACACGCATTTTCAAGCATTTGCAAACAAAGTAGACCCAGATCAGACAGTTCCTATAGGAGCCGTCTGATCAGGGTCTGCTCTGTTTGCTACAGAATTTGATAGATCTGTTTCCTTACTTTCTAAAATGGCTGCAATGTTCTACCTTCCATATTTCATCATAACTTTTTTGTCCATGAATATTCAGTAGGTAATGAAATTTGAAATAAACACAGAACAGGGAACGGGTTAAAGACACTAATATGAATTCGATTTTTTTGTGACTTTAAAAAGACTCTCCTGTACACTTAAAATAAGTACATATTTACATGTATATGCATTTCAAATTCATTTCAATAAGATTTCCCATTTTATATCATCAGCTTAAAGTGAGCATAAAAGAGTGGAAAAACAAGTGTCAATGAGTGGTTTCAATCTACCCCATCCACTTACATCTACCGGCATAACATCCGCAAACAGACAGATGAACCACTTCATTCCAACTAGCTCCCAGGAGATACCAAGCTTCTCTATATGACTGGCAAGTTCTGGGTCCTTCCACCTGGGTGAAAAAACATTATTATAAGAACCACAATGAGGGTAGCTTTCAGTCTGTAATGCGAAACAAATGTTATTCTTTTACTCAATGAATATTCATGTAAAAACAAATCACATCCATCACATAAACGCTTTTCACTCATTGGCCAACAGAGCAGACCCAGATCAGACAGCTCCTATAGGAGCCGTCTGATCTGGGTCTGCTCTGTTTGCTTATGGAATTTTGATAGATCTGTTTCTTTACTTTCTAAAATGGGTACAATATTCCACCTTCCATATTTCATTATAACTATTTTGTCCATGAATATTCAGTAGATATTGAAATTTTGAATAAACATAGAAAAGGGAAAGGGTTAACTGAATAGTTTATTAACACAGGTTATTTTGGCCATGGTAGACACTGTAGAATTAGATCTATATTATTACATAAGCAAACAGAGCAGACCCTAATCAGATGGCTCCTACAGGGGCTGTCTGATCTGGTTGGGGGTTGTGTTGATTAAGGTCCGTTTCTGCCAACTATGGGCTAATTGGAAACCCCAGAAAGAAGGGAAGGGATACAGAGAAACCTGGGTGTGATGCCGTACTCTTGTTATTATTTCTTTGATCTGGTTCTACTTTGTTTGCAAAAGGAATCTCTATTAGGTAAAAGGTTATACAAAGCAAATGTCGATTCCAATAATGTCTAAATGCAATTGGAATTTTATAGTTCTGTTTCTTTAGTTTCTAAAATGGCTACAATGTTCAACTTTCCATATTTCATTATAACAAGTTTGTCCATGAACATTGAGTAGGTATTGAAAATTGGAATAAACATAGAACAGGGAAAGGGTTAGGGTAAGTTTAGCATGAAACAAACATTACTGTCCACTCCGAGGACAAAAGGAAAAAGAAAATCAGGAGAAGCTTGTACTCACTTCAAAACCTCTCCAAGGACAGATTGTTCTATTCTCACAGCCAGCATATCAGGAGAGTAGTAATCTGTAATAATGTATTAATTATAAATATCAACTAGACTATTGCAGGACAGCAAAGCTCGCCTATTGTAGACCTTGTCTACAAAGATGAAGTCCAAAATATTTTTCTATTTTAACTGAACTACATCAATGTTAAACCTACTGGCAAACTCTATTCCAAATGCCAGCTACCTATGGCAAGTATTTCATGTTGTATTAGTGCATCTTAACACTTACCCCAAAACTTTAACCCTGAGATTTCCAAAACAGGTAAAATTTCGACTAAAATTCAATTTTATTTTAAATTTTAACTAAACTACACCAATGTTCAACACGCAAGAAACCTCCATTCCAAATATCAGCTTTCTAGGGCAAATATTTCATGTAGTATTAGTGCATTTCAACACTTACCCAAAAACTTTAACCTTCCTATTTCAGCCCAAAAAGCTAAGTCCAAAACAGGTGAAATTTTGACTAAAATTCAGTTTTATTTTAAATGTTAACTACACTACATCAATGTTCAACACACAAGGAACCTCCATTTCAAGTATCAGCTCCCTACAGCAACTATTACATATAGTTTTAGTGCATTTCAACACTTACCCAAAAACTTTAACCTTGAGATTTCAGCCCAAAAAGCTAAGTCCAAAACAGGTGAAATTTTGACTACAATTCAATTCTATTTTAAATGTTAACTACACTACATCAATGTTCAACACACAGGGAACCTCCATTCCAAATATCAGCTTTCTAGGGCAAAAATTCCATGTAGTATTAGTGCATTTCAACACTTACCCCAAAACTTTAACCTTCCTATTTCAGCCCCAAAAGCTATTTAAAGTCCAAAACAGGTGAAATTTTGACTAAAATTCAGTTTTATTTTAAATTTCAACAAGGCAGTCCAAAGGACAGCTATATCCCCCACCGCCGCCACCTAAATTAAGACATTGACCTGAGTTTTAACGTGGTTGACATTCAACCTTCCAGTTGTTAAGAAAATAGGATGCGGAAACAAATATAATGGAAACTGAAGGTAAGAACACGACTTTCAAATGTGACCTTGACCTTAAGCCGACATGACTGCCACATGTGTTCTGCACATCATCTCAATTCGGTCAATATTTGACTCAAGTTTTATGAAAATCCTTCAAATGGTTTAGAAGATATGGAGCGGAAACGAAATGTAATAGAAATTGAAGATTAAATCGCTTGGCCTTCACATGTGACCTTGACCTTGAGCCGACATGACTGTCACATATGTTCTGCACATTGTCTCAACGTGGTTAACATTTGAGGCAAGTTTCTTGAAAATCCTTCAAGGGGTATAGGAGATAACGAAACTATAATGGAAATTGAAGGTAAGAACACTTGATCTTCAATTGTGACCTTGACATTGAGCCGACATGACTGGCACATGTGATCTGCACATCGTCTCAATTTAGCTAATATTTAACTAAACTTCTATGAAAATCCTTCAAAGGCTTTAGAAGATATGGAGCGGAAACGAAAATGTAACGGAAATTAAAGGTTAGAACAATTGACCTTCAAACGTGACCTTGACCTTGAGCCAACATGACTGCCGCATGGGTTCTGCACATCGTCTCAATACATTTAACATTTGACTCAAGTTTTATGAAAATCCTTCAAAGGGTTTAGAAGATATGGAGCGGACACGAAACTGTAATGGCAACTGAAGGTTTAAACACTTGACCTTCAAATGTTACCTTGAACATGAGCCAACATGACTGCCACATGTGTTCTGCACATCGTCATAATTTGTTCAATATTTGACTCAAGCTTTATGAAAATCCTTCAAATGGTTTAGAAGATATGGAGCGGACACGAAATGTAATGGAAGTTGAAGATTAAATCACTTGGCCTTCAAATGTGACCTTGACCTGACATGACTGCCACATATGTTCTGCACATTGTCTCAACGTGGTTAACGTTTGAGGCAAGTTTCTTGAAAATCCTTCAAAGGGTATTGGAGATAACGAAGCTATAATGGAAATTGAAGGTAAGAACACTTGATCTTCAAATGTGACCTTGACCTTGAGCCGACATGACTGGCACATGTGTTCTGCACATCGTCTCAATTTAGCTAACATTTAACTAAACTTTTATGAAAATCCTTCAAAGGCTTTAGAAGATATGGCGCAGACACGAAAATGTAACGGAAATTAAAGGTTAGAACACTTGACCTTCAAACGTGACCTTGACCTTGAGCCAACATGACTGCCGCATGGGTTCTGCACATCGTCTCAATTCATTCAATATTTCATTCAAGTTTTATGAGATTCCTTCAAAGGGTTTAGAAGATATGGAGCGGACACGAAACTGTAATGGCAACTGAAGGTTTAAACACTTGACCTTCGAATGTGACCTTGAACATGAGCCGACATGACTGCCACATGTGTTCTGCACATCTTCTTAATTTGGTTAACATTTGACTCAAGTTTTATGAAAATCCTTCAAAGGGTTTAGAAGATATGGAGCGGACACAAAAATGCAATGGAAATTGAAGGTTAAAACCCTTGACCTTCAAATGTGACCTTGACCTTGAGCCGACATATCTGCCACATATGTTCTGCACATCGTCTCAACTTGGTTAACATTTAAGGCAAGTTTCTTGAAAATCCTTCAAGGGGTAGAGGAGATATGGAGCGGACACGAAATTGTTACGGACAGACGGACGGACAGACAGACAGACTGACAGACGGACAGACAGACGAAGGCCATTCCTATAACCCCCCTCCGCTATGCGGTGGGGGATAACTATGCTACATCAATGTTCAACACACCAGGAACCTCTATTTCAAGTATCGGCTTCCTGGGGCACATATTTCATGTAGTATTAGTGCATTTCAACACTTACCCCAAAACTTTAACCTTGAGATTTCAGCCCAAAAAGCTAAGTCCAAAACAGGTGAAATTTTGATTAAAATTCAGTATTATTTTTATTTTCAACTACGCTACATCAATGTTCAACACACAAGGAACCTCTATTTCAAGTATCGGCTTCCTAGGGCAAATATTTCATGTAGTATTAGTGCATTTCAACACTTACCCCAAAACTTTAACCTTGAGATTTCAGCCAAAAAAGCTAAGTCCAAAACAGGTGAAATTTTGATTAAAATTCAGTTTAATTTTAATTTTCAACTACACTACATCAATGTTCAACACACCGGGAACCTCCAATTCAAGTATCAGCTTCCTAAAGAAAATATTTCATGTAGTATTCACTGTATTAGTGCATTTCAACACTTACCCCAAAACTTTAACCAAAAGCAAAAGCCAACGCCGACGCAGACGCCGACACCGGGGTGATTCCATAAGCCCCCCTATTCTTCGAATAGGCAAGCTAATAGTGTATTCATATTTAAATAATGTCTAAGAAAATATTTGTACTAACCCTTTACTCTACATATACACATTTTTATCCCTTTTGCAAACAGATCAGATGGCTCCTGTGCAAGCTGTCTGATCAGAGTCTGCTCTGTTTGCTTATGGAATAATATAGATATGATTCTACAATTTTTGCCAAGGTTAACAATTTCCTTAATCTTATAAAAATTCTAGTTGAATGACATTCATAAAGTCATTATGTATTAAATGAATATTCATGAAGTAAATGGTTAAAAGTACAGTCAAGACTGTCATATGTGACCTTCCAAGGGACTTCATGAAAAATGTCACATATGACAGGGAGTCTCTTAATACAGACCTAGGACATAATAGACGTATACCAAAGCTGTACAAGTAAAGAAATCTACGGGAAAATAGAAATGTGTACTTATCCAGTCTGATACAATATATGTATCTATTATTTATTATCACAAATAAACTCAAAATGCCTTTGCCCCTAGAGGAGCCTTCTGATCAGGATCTGCACTATTAGTCACTCAAAAAACTCTAAAGCTGCGTGGACTCTATAGCTAAACACTGATGGTCTAATCCTCATCTTAAACATGGTGACAACGAGCTTACCGGGTAATATATTGTTGAACAAGGTGTCCATCAGCCAGAACACCTTCTCCTCATTCTTCAAGATCAACAACAGTAGACCAGCTACAAAGTTCATTCCCTAGAAAACACATAAAGCCATAGCGAATCTATGAGACACAGAAACCACTACTAAACATGTATATTAGGATCAAAACAGTTGACCCTCAGGTATTTAACTTCTCACTTAAAAATTTCTTTTTAAACAATTGCAAACAGAGTAGATCCAGATCAGACAGCTCCTGCAGTAGCTGCTAGATCAGGGTCTACTCTATGTGCCTGTGAAATAATAGTGATCAGATTCTACAATTTCTGTCATTTCCAAATACATGTTTTCCCATGTTCACAGGCAATTATATAAAATTCAGCTGATTTATATCCATAGTGCCATTATTTCTTACATGAATATCTATTAACCCTTTCCTCCATAGGCTATTTGTAGACCAAACCTCTTTGAATGAATCTACCCAAAAGGAGCATTTACTAGAGAAAAGGAAAATTTTAGAATTTTGTAGTTTGAAACCATTGTGATAAATAGAGCATTTGCTCCTATAGGAGCAAATGCTCTATTTATCACAATGGTTTAAAGAAGTGGTTATTACAGAGGCGTAGAAAGGGGTATTTATGGAGGAAACAGTTAACCCATTCTGTTATATAAACACCTTTGCAAACAGAGTAGACCCAGATCAGAGGGCCCCTGTAGTATCCGTCTGATCAGGCTCTGTTCTGTTTGTCTGTTGAATTATATAGATATGATTCTATTGTTACAACCAGGGCCAATAAGTCCTGTATTCATACACCATTGTAAAAATTCTGCTAGTAAATATTCATGAATAAATATTCATGAGGGAAAGTGTTATATTGTATTCCCTAGATATATTAAACCATTCCGTCATATAAACGACTTTTCAAGCATTTGCAAATAGAGTAGACAGAGATCAGATGGCTCCTATAGGAGCCATCTGATCAGGGTCTTTGTTTGCTAATGGATTTTGAAAGATCTGTTTCATTACTTTCTAAAATGCCTACAATGCTCCATTTTCTTGGCTACAATGCTCCACTTTCCATATTTTATTATAAACTATTTTTTCCATGAATATTCAGTAGGTATTGAAATTGAAATAAACATAGAACAGGGAAAATCTTAAGAGATACCCTAAATATTGGGATGCTCAATTTCCCAATTCTGCTAGTTTGTAAAGCCAATAAGCCCTTTACTTGAACTTGGTCTACTCTGTTTGAAAAGGCTTAAAAAGGTGTATTTATTAGGGCTGTCACGGTTAGACAATTCTTGAACCGGTTAATGGGGAATGAAGAACCGAACCGTAACCGGCTAACCGCCATGTTTATCATCCTTCTTAGACTGTATATGATAAAGCATAATACGCTATATATTCGGAAATTTAATCATATTTGGTCCGATATAAGACTTGAAATAACATCCTGCTTGGTTCATGTTGACCGAAATCATATAACCATTCATTTTCGAAGTTAACTTCTGGTAGATTTATGACTGAAGTGAAAGTAAGAATTGTGTTACCTTTCGAGTCTCAACTTCCGCTAGACTGGTCTACAGTAAAATTATCAACTAATGTTATAAATGCGTACAGTCTAAAAGTGCAGATTCCAATGCGCTTCCACTTTACCGTAATGCTTGTAAAAGTATTATTACACACTACACAGAGATGAGGAAAACTGGATACAAATGAGAACAAACAAACATTTGTTTAATTGGTAGACTAGTTTACATGATAAAGTTCCGTTAGGCATGTGGAAGACTGTGTCACCTTTCAATTAGGTTTGGGAAATAGTGAGTTTTTAAAATTACAATTAGAATTAAAAGCGATACATGGGTGTGTTTGAGTTAAATGAAATACAAATTGCTTACAGAAGACGACATGTACATGGTTTACAGCCTCAAATAATCAGATACTTGCACTTTTCGCCATCATAGCATGTTGTAGGGAAACACGACATTATAAAATAATATTTTTAGCGTAATTTACTTTCCCTAATTATTACAGGGGGTTCACAGTTAGTGAAATTTTGAACCGGTTAGAACAACAAACCAAACCATCAACGATTAACCGAGTAACCGTAACAGCCCTAGTACCGTATAACGGGTTATTTTTACTGCTGTAAAAGTTTACGGATTTGGGGCAAAAACACATGATTTGATTTTATATGACTTTTATTTTTACGAATCCATGAAGACACGTAAAATATTAGCTCATCAAAAGTTTACATCATTAAAAATTCACAATAAATAGTTTGGTTAATACAAATTCAACTGTATGTCGCAGTTTGATAAGCGTTCACACCTACCACGGTAACCGTCCAGCAAACACATGTACCCATCGCCCTGAGCATCAAACAACATAATTAACGTAATTGACCGTGTTGTACTACATGTACAAAATTATCCCAATGTTTGTTATGGTCCAGTGTTCTGCCAACGACGACTTCTGCCGCAGAAATGAAGTTGGTAAATGAAATATACGTTATGAGCGCCATGAAAATGGTCGGATGAGTCCAAAAGCAATAGGGACGAAACTGATACAGGAATGGTGCCCCGCTTTATCAGACAAATTCAGTAGGTGACTGAAACCAGCTACAATATCGTAATCAGTTAGTAACCGTGCAACTGATTGGATGATTGTCTCATTTCTTCTCGTATGTTTTGATTTCGGCCAATAGAAACGTTTGTCAGATAATGTGTTGTTTCTTCATATTTTGTGTTGATGCTGATAGCCTATTACGCAATGCATTGAAACACCTGTACACTACAAGCATAGGTATTAACAATAACACGTCGCTCTAGTGTATTGGAAGATAAAAGTGACTTTGATAAGATTACCCTGCTTACGGTTAAATTCAAATGCTAGATACTAGATCTTTTTACCGGAGTTTACGCGGCGAAAATATATGAGGAATATTTTTACGAAAATGACATTGGTCGTAAAAATAAGTAAAAATTAGCAGCAGGTAAAAATAACCCGTTATACGGTATTTATTCACTCTGGCACCATTTCAACAACTTTGAATCAGGCTGACATATTAGCAAACAGTGTAGACCCAGATCAAACTGATCCTTTTGGAGCAGTTAAATCTGGGTCTGCACTATTTACCCAAGTTTGTCTGTCCAAAGACTAAGAGATAACAGGGTAAATGTATCTGATGTTATTCTAAATTCTACCATACCTGGCAGTACCCCAGGTGTCTGTTGTGATGGCCGAGGGCTACGAGAACATTGAACAGTGGTCCACGTTGACTTTTACTGCCACTACTGGTCGCAAAATACAGGTTGTCTGGGAATGTTCGGTGAATGTCTGAAATGACCAAGACATAAATTAACCCTTCGCTTGCTGAATTTTAAAATACATTTCTCCTTCTTTACCCATGCCCTGTTGTATAATTACATATATCATCACTGTGTACAAGTATTTCGCTGTGCAATCACTGCTGTGGAGTGCACTGATTGCACAATCAATTGTAAATAGTGCAGACCCTGATGAGACAGCTCCTGCAGGAGCTGTCTCATCTTGGTCTTCACTATTTACAGGTAGGTATATTGACGTGAATAGCAAGCGAAGGGTTAACCCTTTACTTCATGAATGTATACACAAGAAATAACAACATTATGAATATTTATTAATCCTTTACTCCATGAATACTCATGCAAGAAATTATGACATCATGTGTATTAATCAAATGAATTTTTATGAATGCACTACAAAACAAGAGTGTGTTTATGAAACACTTATGCCCCGACTTTTGACACTCCACTTTCCATATACATGTATAGACACACATCATTAAGTTAATTTGATACTGCTAATTGTAGGCCAGATTGACTCTCTCAACACTGAATTATCACAGGGAAATTGCCCATCGGTGTTTAAATACAAGGCCTTCATTACAAAAACGCTTAACCTTGTTAGAGGATTTTGATCGACAAACAGTGCGGACCTTGATCAGGAGCCAACTCCTCTAGAACCCACTGATCTGGATATACACTGTATGCAACTGCCAGTGCATGTGTGTTCCACATTCAAAGTGTTAATTACAGTTATTACAGTGATGACTTGCCAACAGATAACAGACATATCACAGTGGTCAAATTTGAGTATTGATCCTTTCCTTCATATAAACGCCTTTTCATGCTCTGGCAAACAGAGTACACCAAGATCAGACGGCTCCTATAGGAGCCATCTGATCAGGGTCTGCTGTGTTTGCATATGAAATAATTTGAATATGATTCTACAGTTTATGCCATGACCCAACTATTTTTGCATTAATGTGCCATTATAAAAAATAATCTAATTAATATTCATGATGTTATTATTTCTCGCATGAGCATTTATGGAGTAAAGGGTAAAAATGCTAATTAGGCAGAATCAACTAATACTTAACCCTCTACTACATGAATATTCATGTAAGAAATAATGACATCATGAATATTAATCATATGAATTTTCATAATGGTCTATGAGCACAGGAATTTTCGTTCATGTCAGAAACTGTAGAATCAGATCCATATCATTCCATAAGCAAACAGCTGACCCTGATCAGACGGTCCCAACAGAAGCCATTTTATCTTGGTATATTCCCTTTACAAAGATGTAAAGAGATGTATATATTGAGTAAAGGGTTAATTAACTCATTGAAGTTTAGTGTTCCTAAAAAGCACACACACAAAGTGTGTCAACCAAGATCAGATGCCTTCTGAAGAAGATCTCTAATCAGAGTATGCACTGTTTGCCTTTATATTTTATAAATCTGCACATCAACATAAATAGTTCTTGTGGAAATATTCCTCCAAATCAAAATCAGACTTATCAGTTTAACATGTCAAGAAAGTTAGGTGATGCAATGAAAAACCAGTACAGAAACAGAGATAAAGATATGATGCATTCATGAAACCTTCTCAAGAATAGCTCCTCTATATCTCCACCAAACCCAGGTTACGTTATGTTATGACCACTCCTTAGAATCATCTTAAAAAGACAATTCTAAAGAGTGGTCATAACATAGGGTTTGGAGGAGAAATGACAATTTTAGTACTTGAAATTTGTCTCTTTATGTATGAATGTGGGGATTTTAGGGATGTGAAGTTAGTCTTTTTATGTATGGATACAGTAAAACTATCCTTCAGTAGTATACGTAGTATACATAGATTTGCATTTTACCCATGTTGATAGTTTCGACTAGTTGTGCATCATGTTTGGTTTGTAGCATCTGCTTGTAGAGACTCGGGTTTGTCCTCATTCTACCCTCTGCCCCACTCAGACACATCCAAACCTTGTAAAAATAAACCAGAAGCATAAATAAGATGTGTAAATTAAACTTTTCTCAAAATAACTGTATTTCTTCACTAAACCCAATGTTATAACCACTCTATAGTATCATCTCTTCGATAGGGTTTAGTGGAGTGGTCACAACATTGGGTTTGGTGGGAAAATGATCTGCTCAGTATTTGAAACATAACACTTTTTCAATGACTTTGGGAAAGTATTTCATTTAGTAGTGTACAGAGATCTTTACTTTATCCATTTACTAGAAGCGTAGATTTTCAAGAAAAGCACCTTCATTTCTCTTGTCACTTTATAGAACAGCTTCCATGACAACCAGAGTATTGTTGACACTGTATAAGGCTAAAACGGCAGTTTTGTGTGATAATATAAAATAGAATCTTAACGTAATTGAATCTGAGCTACATCAAGAGAACAAGAGCCGCCTGCGGTGCCAACGCTCGCCTGATTTGGTGCTTGTCCAGCTATATTTAAAAAAAAATAAAGAGCCATAACTCCAAAATTTTGAAATCTAGAGTTACGGTTCTTATGAAAGGGCATTCCTTTCAATGAGATCTACTAACCTATGAAGTTTCATGTTGATACCTGTTATACTTTTCGAGTAATGAGCTACATTTAAATTTTTGCATGCCGACGACAACCACAACGAAAACGACAAAGCCTACAACCCAGTGATCACAATAGCTTGACTTTTCTTCGAAACAGACAAAGCTAAAAATGGCAGTTAAGACTTTGAAACAGTGCTTAAAAAGTTAAGAAATTGCTTGTCTAATGCGGAGCCGATCTGGGTCTTCATTATTTGTCACCTATTATTTTCAACAGTGCAGTAAAACTACTCAATAATGGCAAATCAAAAAAGTTTTAAACTTGGTGCCTGAAGTTTTGTAAGTGGTTACAGCTTAACTCTTTCAATGCTCAATTTTCAGAGTGGAATACTCAATAGCCAATTACGCAGACACCTGCTTTTTCATGTATACTTCATGAATTTTCATATAAGAAATTATGATATCATGAATATTAATCAGTTGAAATTTGCAATAGCATATAAACAATTGGAATTTTAGGCCATGGCCGACACTTTGAAATCGGATCTATATAATTCTAAAAGCAATCAAAGCAGATCCTGATCAGACAGCTACTACAGATCTGGGTCTACTCTGTTTGCAAAGGCATAAAATGGACGTTTATATGAAGGAAAGGGCTAACCCTTTCCTGCATATGAACACCTTTTCCCGAATTTGCAAACAGAGTAGAACCAGATCATACGGCTCCTATTGGAGTACATTGGGCAATTGTCGTCTGCAAATATTTTCGTCTTCTTCAATTCTAAAACTAAAAGTACATTTTTCTTCCATTTCTTTTCAAAAAAGAGTGTCAGACAGTTTGAATCCTGATGAATCTCATCTGAATCCAAACTGTTTCCAAGATTATCACAAAGTCACCAGTAAAGCGCTGCAGGATTCTAAGGACTAGTCACAAAACCACAACTATGGATTTGGCAGAGAAATGAGGACTTTTGCATCTGATCTGCAACTTGGCATTTATGAATAATTATCTCTTTACTCAATGAATATTCATAGAACACTCCACCAGTTATGAATATTGACTCTTTGCAAGCGTGAAAGTAATTCTGTGTCTGCTCAATGGTTGTCTGCTACTCATTGGTCGTCTGCAACATTTCAAAAATATTAATTTTTTGTCTGATTTTTTGTTTGCAGAAGTTGAGACTGATTGACAAACAGTTTGGATCTCAGATCAGGCCCCATGTTTTGAGGGACCTGATCTGGATCCAAACTATTTGCATAGGTCATAAATATAGAATCCACCACCAACATGCTAAGACTATATTCTTCCTATGAAAATATAAACATTTATATCTATCGAAAACAACAGAGAATCAAATCTGAAATATAATAATAAACAAATCATTATCAGACAGCTGTTACAGGAAATATGCATAAGCATGAGTCTTTATCAATTTGAATAACACTTGTGCCATCTGGAGACTATGCACTGGGGAAGATACTGACTGACCAACCAGCATGTCCATCAACATGTATCATTCTTATATAGCGTCCTCTTAACCTTTCATGAAATCCATGATTACTTTGGCAAACAATTTGAATCTAGATGAGACACTAAGTAACTTGGTGTCTCATCAGGATCCAAACTGTTTGAAATTCTGATTACCGGTAAGTCTTGGAGAAGAAATGAACAAAGGTATGCTTAAAAAAATTAAGTAAGAAGAGATTTTCTTATGTTGAACATTGTTCTGAGTACGGTTACAAAGGAAAGATTAAGCCATTACTCCTGGCCTAAAGACCAGTATTGGACTATTGGTATTACATGTACATGTACTTTGAACATATAATTTAGAGGTGTTTACTGTAGTTAATAATTTGATATTTTGATTTGGTTAACCCTTTACTCTATAAATACACCTTACTATGCCTGTGCAAACAGAGTTCACCTAGATCAGATGGCTTCTGTGACTGCCTGATCTGGGTCTGCTCTGTTTGCTTTAGAAATAAATATTATTCTGCAGCTGCTTAATACAGGGTGAAATTCAAGCAGAAAGCTCTTCAAGGAGCTTTCGGTGTTACTTTCACCCTGTATTAAGCAGCCACCTGCCTAACAGGACCTCTGTTTTCTTTAATAAAAATCTGGTTTAGAGGGGTTTTACTGTACATGTATTAGAAAACAAAACAAATGTCCCAGGGATAAAACCATCATCTGCTTCACTTTTTACAGCTGATTTGTTTTTAACCCATTACCTCAGTCATAGGCTAGTTGAGATCCAACCTCTTTGAATAAATATACCAACAAGAGGGCCATGATGGCCCTGTATTGCTCACCTGGTTTGCTTTTTTTTCCATATCAAAGCTTTGACCATATTATGTTCAGAGAAGAGGTGTGAAGATTCCACAAAATAATTCTATGTAAACCGACAACCCAAAGGGCATGGCCACTTTTCAATTTTACCCTTTTACCCTGGAACAAAACTTGAATAATCTTTGAGGAGATCTACTAGATAATACTACAAAACAACAACAAGATTTTTAAAGTTTTCAGTAAAATTTGTGACCCCAAGGGTGAGGACAATTTTGACCCTCGGGACATAATTTGAAAATCTTAGTAAAGGTTCACCAGATGATGCTTCATACCAAATATCACAGCTCTAAGCTTTTCAGGTTTGAGACAAGAAGATTTTTTAAAGTTTTTACTTTATAATCCTATGTAAAACATGTGACCCCACAGAGTGTGGCCGTGTTTGACCCCTGGGGCATAACATGAACAATCTTAGTAAAGGTTCACCAGATGATGCTACATACCAAATATCACAGCTCTAAGCTTTTCGGTTTCAGACGAGAAGAACTTTAAAGATTTTACTATATGATCCTATGTAAAACTTGTGATCCCCGGGCTTGGGCCAATTTTGACCCAAGGGGCAAAACGTAAACAATCTATGTAGAGGTCCACTAGATGATTCTACATACCAAATTTGGTGTAGCCCTAGGCCTTACAGTTTTTGATAAGAAGATTTTTAAGACTTTTTGGACATTGGTTGCCATAGCAACCAGAGTTCTGCATGGAATTAAATTGTTTGAATAACTTTGAAAGAGGTTGACCAAAGGAACATTTCTAAGTCTGGTAGAAATCCAGCATGCAGTTTAGGAGGAGATGTCATTTTAAGAAAAAGCTGACGATGGACCCAGAGCGATCACAAAATTTCAGAATTGTGTAGTTTTGAAACCATTGTGATAAACAGAGGATTTGCTCCTATGGTCTAATGGAGCAAATGCTCTATTTATCACAAGTACTTCAAAAATGACTTTTACAGAGGTGAAGAAAGGCATATTTATGGAGGAAAGGGTTAACAATACAAACATTATAAGTGTAACATAGTTTGAATCTTAATGAGACACAGAGTTACTTTGCATCTCATCAGAATCTAATCAGGTTATAATTATATATGCCGTCACAATCTCACCACAAGCATGTTAAGTGTTAATGATGATTCATGACTTACGAAATCTTAAGGAAGTTTTTTTATCATCTGAAGATTAATTCAATTGACAGACATGAAATTATTTTTCCCTTATTCCATTACCTGATGAATACTCATTAGGAAATCATGACTATGAATATTAATTAGCTAAATGTATATGTATGTCATTATGCAGAGTTATAGATAAAGACATGCATTCAAATGCTTAATTCGTCCTTTCTCCACCAAACCCTATGTTGTGACCACTCTTTAGAATCGACTCTCCGAGAATGGTGGTTACAAGTTACAACATAGGGTTTGGTGGAAAAATAAAGTCCTGAACTATTCTTGAAGATCTTTGAATTTAATTATCTTATCTGGGCCTTTGAGTATAGGATTTATTTTTACTAAGGAAGAATCTTATATATATCAGCAGACTCTGATCAAACAGTTCCTACAGGAGCCATATGATCTTGGTCTACTCTGTTTGCACAGATGTGAAAGGCATATCTATCACTTAACCCTTCACCTCATACAAACGCTTTTTTATGCCTTTGCAAACAGTGTAGACCCAGATGGCTCCTGCAGGAGCAGTATGAATCAAATTATATACATCAGATTCTACACTATTTACCAGAAAAAAACGCTTCAGTTCATACAACATTATAAACAAGAGGGCCATGATGGCCCTAAATCGCTCGCCTGGTTACTATAGACGTATGAGCAATATGAATCAAATTATATATAGATCAGATTCTATACCGTTTACCAGAAAAAAAACGCTTCAGTTCATACACCATTATAAAAAATCATTTAATTGATATTCATGACATCATTATTTCTTACATGAATATTCATAAGGTAAAGGGTTAAAAGTATATTACTTTATCTATTTCATAAGAATTCCTCACTTCTAAAATATCTTATTTCATAAATTTTAACTCTCACATATACTAGCAACCTTATGATTACATATCAAACAGTTCCAATCCAGATGAGACATTAACTCTTTGCACGCTAAGTAATTTTTCGTCTGCATCAAGTGTCGTCTGCTTAAATTCTTAAAATAATATTTCTCTCATTTCTTTGCCAAAATACGGTCAAGGCATCAAACAGTTTGAATCCTGATGAGATGCCGCATTATGCGGCGTCTCATCTGGATCCAAACTGTTTGCATAGGTAAACACAGTTTGGCCGCAAGTGCAGCGAGTTACGTAATTTGACTTCTCACTGTTTGACCACTCAATAGTAAAACTTTCGGCAGATCAGATTTTGAGAAGACATCAACTTTAACCCATTCCCTCATCGGCTATTTTTAGACCCAACCTCTTTGAATAAATCTACTGAAAAGGAGCAATGACTAGAGAAAAGGAAAATGTTAGAATTGTGTAGTATTGAAACCATTGTGATAAATAGAGCATTTGCTCCACAGGAGCAAATGCTCTATTTATCAAAATGGTTTCAAGAAGTGACTATTACAGAGGCATAGAAATGTGTATTTATGGAGGAAAGGGTTAATTAACTTAATACCAGGACAATTGTTAACCCTTTGAATGCAAAAAAAACGAGCTGGCTGTCATTTGCAAACAGTGTAGACACAGATCAGAGGGATTCCTAGAAGGACTGCAAGGATTGCACTGTTTGTCATTCAAATTACTAAATGTACTGTACTAATAAACGGTGATGGACTATGAAATTTCAGCATTCAAACTGTCCTTTGCCTCTTTGTAGATTAAAGGTGAAGCTATCCGCTTCAGCTGATAACAACAATCACAACATTACAAATTATTCATTGTTCATTTGCTTAACCCTTTCCCTCATATGAATGCTTTTGCAAACAGAGTAGACCCAGATCAGATAGCTCCTGTAGGAGCCGTCTGATCGGGTCTGCTCTGTTGGCTTATGAAATTATAATAGATTTGACTCTACAGTTTCTACCAATAGCAAAAATACCAGCTTATAAATATTCATGATAATCGTCATCATTTCTAACATGAATATTCAACAGGGAAGGGGTTAAATTTACAAAGACTTGTAATTTTCATCTGGTGGTATCATAATTATAATAAAACCTCTCTATAAAAGCTACCTCATTGTTATGTATTAACCCTTTCCTTAACCCATTCCCACATAGGCTATTTTTAGACCAAACCTCTTTGAAAAAGTCTACCCAAAAGAAGCATTTACTACAGAAAAGAAAACATTTAGAATTGTGTAGTATTGAAACCATTCTGATAAATAGAGCATTTGCTCCTATGGAGCAAATGCTCTATTTATCAGAATGGTTTCAAAAAGTGATTTTTACAGAGGCGTCAAAAGGCGTAAATATGCGGGAATAGGTTAATGTGTGAATTGGTTGTCATGAATAATCATTAACCTTTTACTCCATGAATGATGATGACTGCATGAATATTTATTAGATTGATTTTAAAAATGACATATTAACAGAAGAATTTGGCCATGGCAGAAACTGCAGAATAATATCTATATTATAATAATATATTATATCATATTATAATTATTCCATAAGCAAACAGAGTAGATCCTGATCAGACTGCTCCTATAGGCCTGAGTCTTCTCTGTTTTAGAAAGGTGTAAAGGGTTAACTTAGATCTATACTGTAGAGTTTCAAAGGATTTTTTTGCTTTGACAAACACTAGGATCAGAATGTATATAATTCCATAAGCAAACAGAGAAGACCATGATCAGACAGCTCTGACCTGGGTCCTCTCTGTTTGCATACAAAGGCATGAACTACCCGGGATACAAAGGCATAACTACCTGGGTCTACTCTGTTTGCAAATACACGTACACGAAAAGGTGTTTATAATATATGAAGGAAAGGGTTAAATGGAGAAAAAACACAGGTCTGATGTACATGTATGTAGCGTTTTCTGAAACGAGAAGTTACTTAGCATACTAAAGGTTATAAGAGGTTTTACTGTATTCTCTATGGCAACTAGATCATGCGAGAACTGTCATTGCATGACATGACAATGTAGTGACCTTGACCTCTGGATGGCTAAAGGCCTAAATGGAGAAAAAAACAAGAATAAGACTGCTTCCTGATTCTGATCACATGTTGGGGCATTCAGCATCAGGCTGATCTCGATCCCATATTGTTCAAAGTGTGTAACGTCACAATTAACCCTGTCCTCCATGAATATTCAAATAAGAAATAATGATGTCATGAATATTTATAGGATTAATTTGTTATACTAGCACATGGACACAGGAACTTTTGATGTCAGAAACTGGAGAAACATTTCTATAATTAAACTGTAATATCATAAGCAAACAGAGCAGACCCTGATCAGATGGCTCCTATAGGAGCCATCTGATCTGGGTCTTCTCTGTTTGCAAATGCTTAGAAAGGCAACTTTATGGAGTACAGGGTTAATGTTTTAGGTATTAACCATTTGAATGCTGAACTTTCAAAGTGGAGTGGTCCATCATTCTTCAACAGAGCAGTCCTT
The DNA here is from genome assembly GCA_963576725.1 of Azorinus chamasolen. Classification (NCBI taxonomy): domain Eukaryota; kingdom Metazoa; phylum Mollusca; class Bivalvia; order Cardiida; family Solecurtidae; genus Azorinus; species Azorinus chamasolen. Next base: position 8,256,320 of record OY755251.1, on the reverse strand, counting down.
TCAGTTTTAAAGGTAGGTTCTCAATGAAAATGATTTGGAATGGCAAACAGTGCGGACTCCAGTGTCCCCAGTTCTAGCTTCATTTCTTGCATTTAACCCTTTAGTTCATATGAACACATTTTCACACCTTTGCAAACAGAGGAGACCCAGGTAAGATGGCTCCTGGCTGTCACAGGAAGCGTCTGATCAGGGTCGGCTCTCTTTGCTAATGACATTATCATAGATCTGACTCTACAGTTTCTATCAATACCTAAAACTCCTGTGTACATTTGCCATTATACAAAATCAGTTAATATTCAGGATGTCATTAGGTTTTACATCCATTATTCAACAGGGAAAAAGGTAAAAGGGTGTTGTCCAAGTAAAACAATTTGGAATGACAAACTCAGCACAATACGCTGTAACACCAGTTAATTTCCTGCATTTAAAGAGTGGATTGCACAAGGTCCTTTGTTCGACCTTTTAATGTAGAACATACATGTACTCCCATTTTCAAACAGTGTAGACCCAGATCAGAGGGTTCCTAGAGTCTGCACTATCTGTAACTCAAAATCCTCTCGCAAGTTTACACATACTGAGTGGGTTCTATAGTTAAATGCTGATGGGCTATCCCACTCTGAACATTCAGCATTGAAAGGATTCACTATAAACAAAGGACAAACAACCTGCCTATGGAGGAAGCACCAGGAAATCTTCATTGTCAATTGTTCCTAAGCTTACACTAAATACCACATTTACCCCAAATATCCAGACACTAATCTCCCACCTCCACTGGTTCGTAGAGTTGAACAAGCAAACAGCAAACAGTATAGACCCTAATCAGACTTTCAGGAGCCGTTTGATCTGCATGGGTCTGCACAATTTGCCAGAGATTGTCTATCCTAACACTTGGAGTAATTAGTGTAATTGTAGTGTGCCAAATCTCTTGTCTATTGCAATTCTGAAAGTTAATTTCATCATTTAATTCTCTTCAAGAATGGAATTTGTGTAGATCCAGATTAGATGCAAAAATTTTTAGCATCACATCTGGATCCAAACTTTTTGCATAAGTAATTCAAATCTCCATCAGCATACAAAGAGTAAAGCTAGTTGTATTGTTTCCTTGACCCAAAATTTAGTTTTTCTTCCTGTACCCAAAATCTTTTTTTGTTAGCCTTGTACCTCATAAAACGCCTTTTCACACTTTTGCGGAGTACATCCAGATCAGATGGCTCCTACTAGGGCCTGCTTGGTTGAGTAATATACATAATTCTACAGTTTCTATCGCAGTAAAATTCTTCCTTGGTAATAAAAATTCAGCCAATATTCATGATGCAGCAATATTTCTTACTAAAAGTTCATGAAGTAAAGGGTTAGTCCTCTCCTCCATTAATACACCTTTCTACACTTCTCTTATGTTCACTTCTTGAAACCATTGTGATAAATAGAGCATTTGCTCCATTGGAGCAAATGCTCTATTTATCACAATGGTTTCAAAACTACATAATTCTAAATTTCCCATTTCTCTAGTAAATGCATCTTTTCAGTAGATTTATTCAAAGAGGTTGGGTCCAAACATAGCCTATGAGGGAATGGGTTTAAAATGCCTTATTCTCCTGACCATCAGCACTCTACTGGCTTAAATACTAGTTCATCCAATCTCTCCTCTCCACTGCTTTATATTATAACTGTGTTTTCACGCATTTACAAACAGAGTAGACCCAGATCAGATAGGAGCCGTCTGATCAGGATCTGCTCTGTTTGCTAGTGAATTTTTAAGGATCTGTTTCTTTATTTTCTAAAAGGGCTACAATGTTCCACCTTCCATAATTCGTTATAACTATTTTGTCAATGAATATTCAGTAGGTAGTGAAATTTGGAATAAACATAGAACAGGTAAAGTGTTAAGCTGAATAAGTCCATTTAGCCCCGTTTTGACAACTATAAATTTGACTGACACAGAAGCAAATAGTGTTGACACTGATCTGGGTCTACACTATTGTCTACACTATTGTCTGAATACTTTTTGTTTGCCTATTTCAGCCTTTTTTGTTTGATGTTGAGTATTCATGATCATCCTCTTAGATTTGTTTTTATCAGGGGTATTTATATGTTTGTGGTTATTTCTTTTAACTCTTTACTCCATGGGTGTATTCATGTAAGAACTAATGACATCATGAATATTAATTCTATAGATTAATTGTTATAATAGCACATACACACAGGAATTTTTGACCTGGGCAGAAACTGCAGAATCATATCTACATATGAGCATATAAGCAAACAGAGCAGACCTTGATCAGATGGCTCCTACAGGAGCCATCTGATCTGGGTCTACTCTGTTTGCGAAGGCACAGAAAGGCATATTTACTTAATTACTATGGAGAAGTGGGTGTTTTTACGATAAATGGAAATCTCACCATGGGTCTGTGTGAAGCTGGTATTCCCTTACGACAAAATCGTTTCACTGAAACAAACAAGGTATTCAATATTATGCAAAATGTTAAGACTTAAGTCAAATATTCCTTTGTCCCTATGACATTATATAAACTCAGATAATGATGTCATCACTTCTTACATGAATATTCCTCCAGTAAAGGGTTAACCCTTTTCCCTGTTGAAAATTCCTGTAAGAAATAATGACATCATGAATATTTTATTAGCTGAATTTTGATAATGGCATATGTCCAGAGGATGATTTTGTACTGGAAGTCACTGCAGAGTCAAATTTACTATAATTTCATAAGCAAACAGAGCAGACCCTGATCAGGCAGCTCCTACAGGGGCTGTCTGATCGTGGTTTACTCTGTTTACAAAGACATTAAATTTTAACACGTTTCTATGAGGGAAAAGGTTAACCCTTTCCTCCATAAATATGCCTTTTTACGCCTCTGTAATAGTCACTTCTTGAAACCATTGTGATAAATAGAGCATTTGCTCCATAGGAGCAAATGCTCTATTTATCACAATGGTTTCAAAACTACAATTCTGAAAATTTCCTTTTCCCTAGTAAATGCTCCTTTTCGGAAGATTCAAAGATGTTGGGTCTAAAAATAGCTTATGGAGGAAAGGGTTAAGTAACTAGGTTTTCATGTTACATACATCATACTGTAGTGTAAACATGTACAGGACAATGCCCAGCAAGAACCTTTAACACAAATGAAAACTAACAACCTAACCTTCTATAGCTCAACGAAAATTGCTCTATTTCACTCTCACTGCACAATTTCTTTTTCTCAAAAGCATGTAGATCAAAGTGTCAAACTATTTGGATAGTTATGAGAAACCAGGAAATGTGGTGTCCAATCTGTTTATGGGGGTTATAACGAAACTGTCCGAGAAAACTAAAGGTTCACCTTAGATTAATAATTCATCATATTAAATTGTGCCGACCTGAAATCAGATGACTTGCTGTCAAACAGTACACCCTCTATGAAAATGCTTCCTAATGAAAAGGGTAAACATGACCGTCTTTAAGCCTTTACTTCACAGTTACACCTGTTAGAGCCTTTGCAAACAGAGTAGACCCATATCAGCCAGTCCTGTAGGAGCTGTCTCATCAGGGTCTGCTCTGTTTGCTTATGCAGTTTCTGTCATGGGTCCTTCTTTTACTGCTGCAAGTCATTAATGTATGTAATGAGTCTACATTGTTTGTATCCACTTTTCGGGCTGCTAGGAATGTATGAGCTCTCTGATCTGGATTTACACTGTATGCTAATGTCCTTGTTACAAGTACCCTAGGCTACACATAAAGGAGCCCGCTGATCTAAGTGTACAGCATTTTACCTACCTATCTTTCCCTTTCATTCCTGTTCATACCTATGAAAACAGAACAGACCCAGATCAGACAACTCCTTTAGGAGCAATCTGATCAGGGTCTGCTCTGTTTGCTTATGAAACTCTTATACATCTGACTCTACAGTGTCTACCAATACCAAACTTTCATGTGTACATAATTATGCGATCATAAAAATTCAGCAAATAAGTATTCATGAAATCATTATTTTTTACATGAATATTCAACTGTGAAAGGGTTGACAATGCTATATGTATAAATGGAACAATCATACAGAATAATAGTATGGCTGTTAACTCTTTGCCTCATGAATATTAATGCATAAATTGATCACTTCATGAATATTCATTAACCCTTTACCTCATAGAAACACCTTTCTACGCCTTTGCAAACAGAGTAGACCCAGATCAGATGGCTCCTATATGAGCCATCTGATCAGGGTCTGCTCTGTTTGCATATGATATGATATAGATATGATTCTACAGTTTTTTCCATGGCTAAACATTCCTGTGTCAATGTGCTATTATAACAACTAATCTAATTAATATTCATGACATCGATCATTATTTCTTACATTCACATTCATGAAGGAAAGAGTTAACTTAATTTTCAACAGAATTTTTGGCTACAGAAACTGTAGAATCAGATCTATGGTATAAAGTTTCACAAACAGAGCAGATGCTGATCAGACTGTTCCTTGTCTGATCTGGGTCCACTCAGTTTTGCAAAGGCATGAGAGAGGGTTTAGATGGAGAAAAGAACAGCAGCTGTTACCACTGGGCAAATAACAGCACATTCCCGGAATTCTCAGTCAACAAGATTTTGTATATTGATCACATCCACCAAAGAAGAACACATTACTGAAAATCTTTAACTCTTTTCATGCTGGCCAGGTCTTGACTGACATTAATTTGCAAACAGCTTGGATCCTGATGAGACGCAGAGTAACTCAGCGTCTCGATCAAGATCCAAGCTGTTTGACACTTGGGTCAATAGTTTCTAAAATCAGTGAAATGTTCAATATATTATACATGTATTCAGTAGACATTATTTTTTCAGTATGAGAAGGGCTAGCTTTAGCAAGCAGAGAAATTGTTTTCTGCAAGTTTTCATCCAATTTATTCCTAACATACAAACTATATCATTTTCTTAAGAAATAAAACACAACTATCAATGTCAACCAGTTTGGATCCCATTGAAATGCTAAAGTTTTGTAAATCTTATTTTGATCAAAGCTGTCTGCAAGGGTAATCAGTAAATTTCCAATAGCATGTTAAGGTTAAAAATCTTTGCTGCAACATAAGCTTCCATGCAGACCTGATCACCATGTGTTGCTCCTGGATACTGTAACTTAACCCTTTCCCTTAATATACATGTATAACCGCCTTTTCACGCCTTTGCAAACAGATTAGACCTAGATCAGATGGCTCCAGTAGGAACCACCTGATCAGGGTTTGCTCTGTTTGCTTATGATATAAATAATTATATAATTAATATAAATCAGATTTTACAGCTTCTGCTCGAATTAACTCTTTACTCCATGAATATTCATGTAAGAAACCATGATGTCATGAATATAAATTAGATTCATTCTTATAATGGCATATCGAGGGCTTGGTGCAAAACTATTCTAACTCCTTCACAAAGTGAGAAGGAGTTAGAATAGTTTTGCACCAAGCCCTCGAAATGTACACAGGAAGTGTTGTCCATGACAGAAATTGTAGAGTCACATCTATATTATTTCATAAGCAAATAGAGCAGTCCCTGATCAGATGGCTCCTACCGGCAATATCTAATCTGGGTCTATTCTGTTTGCAGAGGTGTAGAAAGGCGTAATTATGGAGTAAAGGGTGAAGACTTGGTGCAAGTTTGACTACTAAAGATTAGATCAGGTTCCATGCTTATAAAACTTTTTTTTTAGTTGAGTCTTTGGCTCAAATCTGACCAATCAAAAGCTTGAGAACAAACTCAGACTCAACTTAAAAACTTTATAAGCGTGGACCCAAGTTTTTTAAAAACCATTGACTTAGTGTTGAACAGCTTAAACAGCTTGGCATCTCATCTCGACAATGTAAGTTAACCTTTTCCTCCGTACATACGCCTTTCTACACCTCTGCAATAGTCATAGCCCTGCTGTTTTAAGGTAAATGTGAGTGATATGTGCATGGCCACATTTATTTATACAAACGTAGTACCAAACATTTACACAAAGTTTCATTGAAAGAGTCTAAACAGTTTCTCTGAGATATAACTTAGCAGACAAAAAGATTAATTTTTTTAAAAAAAACCAAAGGACTATAACTCTGGTGTTCCTTGGTCAATGTGAGTGACACTTTATGAGCTGCAATTACTTATGCTACTTTAAATTTACACAACGTTTCATAGAAAAACTCCGCACAGTTTCTGAGAAATAGCTCCAGGCAGACAAAATCATTACATTTTTTTGCAATCAAAGGGCCATAACTGTAGAGTTCCAAGGTCAATATGAATGATACTTGCAGGATCGCATGTCCTTATCTTATGCTATTTAACATTTTCACAAAGTTTCATAGAAAAGGTCCAACCAGTTTCTGAGATATGGCTCTGGACAGACAAAAAAGTTTTTTTTTGGCAAACAAAGGGCCTAAGAGTGACACATCTTAGATTCTATCATCGAAGACTTTCTCCATTATTTATATATTCTGATTCCTTATAACGATCCCAATACTTATACATCGAGATTAACCCTTTACCCTGTTCATTATTCATGTAAGAAATAATTATGTCATGAACATTTATTAGCTCAATTTTTACAATGGTATATGTGTACAGGATGTATTGTATTGGTAGAAACCAACTACATGTAGTCTGATCAATTATAATTTCATAAACAAAACTGAGCAGCTATCTGATCTGGATCTTTTCTGTTTGTAAATGTGTGAAAATGCATTTATATGAGGGAATGGGTTAAACTATATGAGACCTCGACTCGGTATTGGTTTATTCTACCACCAAGATGTTAACCCTTTCCATCATAGGCTATTTTTAGATCCAACCTCTTTGAATAAATCTACCGAAAAGGAGCATTAACTAGAGAAAAGGAAAAATTTAAAACTTTGTAGTTTTGAAACCATTGTGATAAATAGAGCATTTGCTACTAAGGAGCAAATGCTCTATTTATCTCAATGGTTTCCAAAAGTGACTTTTACAGAGGCGTAAAAAGGCGTATTTATGGAGGAAAGGGCTAAAACATATTGTTTTACCTCTAACCTTTCACCAGATCAATATTCATGTAAGAAATGAAGACCGTATAAATAATAATCAGTAGACATTTTATTTGAAAAAGGGAAGGTAGAAACTGATGAAGTTCATAAGCAAACAGAGTTGACAAAATCTGACCTGAGTCTACACTGTTTGCAAAGGCTTTTCACCCTAGCCTTCATACAAATGCTTTTCAAACCTTTGCAAACAGATTAGACCCTGATCAGACTGCTACTGTAGGAACCATCCGATAAGGGTCTGCACTGTTTGCTTATGACATGATATAGATCGGAAACCATCCGATAAGGGTCTGCACTGTTTGCTTACGACATGACATAGATCGGAAACCATCCGATAAGGGTCTGCACTGTTTATTTATGACATGATATAGATCGGAAACTGTCCGATAAGGGTCTGCACTGTTTGCTTATGACATGATATAGATCGGATTCTGCAGTGTTTACCTTGTATTTTCCTTGAAAATTTTACATGACAAAAATTCAACAAATAAATATTCATAATATCATTATTTCTTACATGATTGAATATTCAACAGGGAAAGGGTTAAGCATTCAGTGTTGGAATTATATCATCTATTCAGTATGACAGGCTAAATTTGCTAGAAGATTTTGAATGATAAACAGTGTAGTAACTGTATGCAAGTGTCAGTACAGTAAAACCCCTCTAGTGTGACCACTTAATGAATAAACATGGGTGTCTTTATGAGCAGGTGGTTGCTTAATGTGGGATGAAAGTTATGCAGAAGATTTCTGCATAACTTTCATCCTGCATTAAGCTACTGCCTGCCTCTGCCACCCAGATTTATGCCCAATTTTGGTGGTCACATTAGAGGGGGTTTACTGCATACTAATTTCCCTCATTCAAAGCTGTCTGCCGTTTCATGTTCACTGAATGGAATTTGAGTGTGAAACTTCAATGTCAACAGCATACCTTTCCTTGACTTTGAGAGTGTATCTTTGTTCCTAATTATAGTCTCCCATCGCATGGCTCTCCGTGTCATGATGGGTAAGTACTCCGCCATGAAATCATTGTGTACCTTGTGATCAAAATCCTCCGATCTCTGAAACCCATACCCATCAACATCACTACAAAGAAAAATAAGAGTTGTGGATATGATTTGCAAAGGCATAGATAACACTTTACTCCATAAATATGCCTTTCTATGCCTGTAGAAGTTGTCTGATCAGGGTTGGATCTGTTTGCTTAATATCCTTTTCCTCCATAGGCTATTTTTAGACCCAACCTCTTTGAATGAATCTACCGAAAAGGAGCATTTACTAATGTTAGAATTGTGTAGTATTGAAAGCATTGTGATAAACCTTTCCTCCATAAATATGCCTTTCTACGCCTCTGTAACAGTCACCTGTTGAAACCACTGTGATAAATAGAGCAAAATTTATGCTCTAATTATCACAATGGTTTCAAACTACAAAATTCTAAAAATTTCCTTTTAAATCTCCTTTTTGATAGATTTATTTAACCCTTTCGGCACCAAATTTCTAACTGTAGTCTGCATAGCAATTTTGTTAAACCATTCGGTAAAATAAGGAAATAAGATAAATAAATTCAAATTTCACAGGAATAAAGCACAGATATAGAAATAGAGTTTGAGACAAAAAGCGAAGTCCCTGATCAGATGCCGCTTTGAAAAGGCGGCGTCTGATCAGGGACTGCACTATTTATCGTGGTGCATTTTTGCGACATTGGTGGTGGAAGGGTTAAAGTGGTAGGATCTAAAAATAGCCTATGAGGTAATGGGTTAAATAGAGCAAATTTTGCTCTATTTTTATCACAATGGTTTCAAGAAGTGACTATTACAGAGGCGTAGAAAGGCGTATTTATTGAGGAAAGGGTTAAGAAATAATATAGATATGATTCTACAATTTCTGCCAGAGCTAAAATTAATGTGTTCATGTGCCATTCCCCCCCCCCCCCCCCCCCACAATTTTTTTTTTTTTTTAAAAATCAGATTGTTCCTGTAAGAGATGTCTGATAAGAACCTGCTCTGTTATCTTATGGAATAATACCGATTTGATTCCATTATTTCTGATAAAATTATACTGTATGGCAAAACACTCCTAAGTAATAGTCAATATTTCGTACATGAATATTCATTAGGTAAGAGGTTAATAATTCAACTTAATATTAATATCTCTCATGCAATTAATGATGATATGAAGACCTCAGGCTGGTAGAAATAAATTTTGCACAATATATGAAACACCTGAGAGTAATGCTTTTAGAGAGGCAAACTTTACAATTGTGTTAGACCTCAATACCACGTAATCAATTAAACATGGTTGATAGTTACTTGAAAATAGAATTTTCACAAACAATTACAGCGCTGGTGGTAGTATCCAGCCGGGAGGTCCTTGAATCTTGATATGTCAATCAAAGGCCAAAATATAATATGGAACTTCATAACTAATTCCAACTAGAAAATTGTGTCTGTAAGACACAGCGATGCCCCCGTGGTGGTGCTTGCCTAGCTGCACGTTAAATTCCTAAGACATTTGACCTTGAAACACAAAATTTGCGGAAATTTGCGCAGCATACATCTTTAAGATTGTAATAAAAGCAATGCACTATGTAGAAGAAACCCTGTGTATTAACAGCTGTGAAAAACAATGCTTGGACATATATATGTGGAAATATCAGAGTAGCCTAGTCAAACATAGATCTGACTTTAACAGCCAAACTTTTCTGAAGTTTGGTTTTTTGAAGTTCTTTTTTAAAAAAGGTTCATGTGTCTACATTGTGACTGGTCACTAAAACCAAGTAAAAATGGTAAGTTAACACTAACATAATCAGTTATTGTCTAATTGACTAGACAGCCTAACTCTGTAGAATATGTAGTTTTTTATCTGAAAAAAGAATTTGAGCACTTTATTTTCGACCTAGAGGAGATGTCATGTCTCTCTTCAAATGATACAGATGGCTATCAGTTGAACAGAGACATGACATCTCGTCATCTCCCAGTCTTTGAGCAAAAAAGCACTGGACATTGCTATATGAGTATACATTGTATTTATTTAGCTAGTTACCAATACACAGCTTCATAAATTTTAAGCATACACAAATTTGCAACAATGTTTAATGTGAATGCTTGAATGGTTGAAAAATTGAATGCTACCCAAAATAATTAAATTTATGAATTTATTCTGCTTATTTCATTTATTTGAAAGATTCCATTTGAAAACTTAATATGGTAAGGTGTTTACGTGTAGAGGGTATACGGTAATATCAGCACAAGCACTGGAAGAAGACTAAATGCAATTTACTATGTTTACGTTTCAGATGATTTGACAGATTTGTCGTATTTCCTGTGTTGCTGAGAATATCTGTAAAATGATCTTACATGTTGGTTTATTTGTGTTGTTGCCCTCTCTAAATCTGAAGTAAGCCCACACTTTGGAGCGATAGTTTTTCGAGACAGAACATAAACTGACAGCTTCAGCAACCGACATTTTGAGAGAACACAAAAATGCTTGAAAAAGCGCCCATACAATCAGATTAAGCGTGACGATTGCAACGTGCTATTTGATTGGCTAAAACAGTTGGGTCTATTAAAATTCGATGAGTATGTTTGTTTTGACAGCTCTAAACTAATCTTTCGACTTTTCACAGCGAATTTACGGAGGATAGTTTCATTTCGCTACCAATCGTTAAGAAGCTAGCCTTTTAATAATTTTAATAAAAATCGAATTGAAAATGATATCTGCTGAACCAAATCTAACCGAACCGAATCGAGGCCAAAAGATCGCAGTTCAATTCACATCGCGATTAATTGTTTCACCCTTACTATTTATGATATAAATCTTTAGATTTTAATAATATTGTATTTTAATGTTCGAAAAGCACTCACATTTTTTTCCAGTGCTTGAAATTTCAACTCGCAATTTTCGTTTTCTACTGGCATTTTGCGAGTATGCGAGCTCTAAGTTCAAACTCTGGTTGTTCATTTAATAGCAAATATAGGAATTGTGGTATAGTTTTAGTGTTGAAATACCATGAAAATATTATTACGATGATGCCACGCAATGCATAAGATTACAAATAACATCTGCTATTTCAGTGATTTTCTGTATTCCGATCAATCAAAACGCCCAAGTCACGCTCGCGCTTGGTTCGTGACTGAACTTGACTGATTTTCTATTATAATCAGTTATCGGGACACCACTAGTATTTTAAACCGTAAATGTTTGAATTTTACAATAATGTATGTAGTAACAGTTGATAACAATGAAAAAAAATGTGCAAATGACCTCCGCTGATTTTTCTCGATTGAAAAAAAAAGTTAAGTGTTAGGTGTTCGAAAACTGGTATGACCACGCTAATTAGTTTCATGGAACATGTCTAATTGTTAGTTTTGTGTTATATTTACATTGAAAATTATTCCGAACAGTTACTTTCTTATATATGCGATTTAACTCATTTACAGTGGACGTCTCATTCGGATCTAAACAGTTTGCCAAACACTGTCCCCGACCTCCCAGTTATAATCAGAAATTGATTGTTGGGAGTATCCCAGTAGATGTAGATGACTATGTAGTTAAAACTGGTAAATGCATTTCTTTTCATTTCTTAAACTATTATCGTCCAAATCAATAAGATGTGTGAATATAAATTATAGCGAGCACAGCTCGCAAGAATGGCCGAAGGCCATTCTTGCGAACGAAGTGAGCTCTATGGTAACGCGTAGGTTATAATTTTGGTTTTGTAGGCTGTACATTGTTAACCTGGAATCGGATCTGCTGATGTTCACTTCCGGTTTAGACCATGGAGGGAAATAACCGGTGTGTTCCGAGTGATTCATGGAGGGAAATAACCGGTGTGTTCTGAGTGATTCCTATATTCCTAACTCTGACGGAATATGACGAGTAGTTACGATTGAATACCCGACAGTCCACACAAATCGCAACAACGTTTGTCTACGAAGAAAATCGATATTCTAAAACTTACTACATTGAAAATTGCATTTCGTTTCGGTATAGATTAGATTTAACTATTTTAATCGCTGTTTTTTTGCCAGAAAATTAATGTTTTCCGTTCAGTAAACATCTCCGTCCGAGATCCAGTTAGCGGTAAAGGCCGAGTGTATGTGTGTCAAATCTGCACAACTTGTAAGTGACGTAGTTGTGGTCACATGATGTGGTCGTCTGCAGTGCATTTTGTTTACATACATGGCTCAGCTATGTTACTCTTCCGGTTCCTACTGTCAATAACTTTGTATGTGAGTAATTTAGACATTGATTTTTTTTTTCATTTGAATCAGTTCTCAATACAAAACATCACATTATTTGAATTAGATCTACATCTAGATATTTATCCCGGCGTAGGGTGTTTTCGACGGTGTAAGCGGTTTTCGTAAATTTGACCTACTTAAACAAATGCCGATTGCTTAAATAAATATGCGAGTGAAACATGCAAACGAATGTATATCACTGAGATTTTATAAAGAACTAGGTCTACGGCAACGTAGAATTGTTTGTGAAATCTGACTTGTTCTTTCCGAATACTCTATCCGAATAGTCTGTCTGTCTGCAGGTCTGTCTGTCAGTGTACTGTTTATTTAGTAAGTTTCGTAGTCTTTCTGTCCTTCTTTAAATGGATACTGTTTTACATAAATCAGCCTGTCTGTCTGACTTCATTAAATAGGCCTACTGGTTTACAAAAATCATTCTGTCTGTCTGTCTCACATACAACCACATCTAACATCCCAGACATAGATCTACAGCCTTGAAGACATATTCTCTAATTACAATCACTCTACACAGAAAGTTAATTTAACATTATTGAACAACTTGAAGGCTTAGCAACATCATTTAACACAGACATCACAACTTTAAAGGTTGGGAGCATACCACCAGCATCACTTCAGAAATAGACAAAATTCAAAAACAAGCACAGCAAATTTCATTCAAGCCAATTCCCTGACACTGAATTTGAAATACACACTAAACAAAAATCTTTAGAAGAAGACATATAAATTCAAAAATAGCACACATAAACACTCAGTACAATCTACCAACAATCAAATTGGATAGAGGCATCCAGAAAAGAAGCACAAAAAAAAAAACGAGGGAGGCATGCCCCAAATTCTAAAAAATGTAGAAAATCTACTTATATATGAAGTTATGTTCATATATGGATGATGGAGTTCATCCTGATCACTGGCTAACTACAAGTGGTTTTCCATTGTTTGCAAGACAGTTCAGAATGACTTAAGTTGTCCTTCTTCGCTGCAAGATGTTGCTGATGCTGATGATGATGATGCTATTAATTACAATTTTAATGATGAAAATGATCCTGATTCATGGGATTTCAAACGAAAATAGCTTTTAACTACCCCTATGATATACTGTATGCATGTGAAACACATAGTTCAAATGTTTAACCCTTTCCTCCATGCTAAATAGGAAATAGCTAAACATTATGTTGTATGTTTTAATAAATACATGTTTATAAATGCATGCACACAGTATTGTCCTTCTATAAATCCTATTGACCTATCCAGTAACTTCAAAGTCTATCATCACCATCATTAGCATCAATTGTCATTTAGGTTACTAACACAACAGCTCTATCAATATCTTCTGTTTTCTGCATGTTTCTATCTCAATGCACCTAAATGTACCTGGTGTACATATACCACAACTAACACACAGCTTGTCTTGCCATTTTAACCAATCCTCTGCATATTTAACACCATATGACACCTTTACTATATTTTTTACAATTAATTATATTTACTGATGATGGTGAATACAGATCTGATGGCAGCTTAAATCATGATGAAAGTAACGCAGAAAGCTCCTTGAGCTTTCTGGTTTCTTGTCATCTTGCTTTAAGCATTACCAAACCTTAATTTCAGCTTGCTTGAAGCAGTATTACATTATACATGTAATGCCCTTCTGGCAATGAAGGAAAGGGTTAATATCACTAATCTACTGTCTTGTGATTTAGACTATGTCAATAATTTAAACATCAAAGTGCAGCATTATGAGTTTCTTATTTTACTTGTAAAATTGGTGGGTGACATGATCGTCGCTAACCAATACACAAAGTTCTATTTCACAGATATATTACAACATTCAACTTGTAAAAAATTGGTGGATGACTTGATCGTCGCTAACCATGATACACAACTATTTCACATTATATTACAATATTTAACATATATATATTGCTAATATATATACATTTTATTACTAACTGTAGTATTTTGTTTATAAGAAATTGAATGAAGTATGGTGGGTGACATGAACATCGCTAACCAATACACTTTTATTTCACATTAATATTACAGTACTTTGTGAAGTTGACTTATTGTTTCATAAACACTTGAAATATACAAAAGTCATTTGTTTATATATATGCTGAAAAGTAGTATATCACAAAAAGCCCCATCCAATTACCGTTTATAATGACAAAACATCCAAGTGTTTCATATTGGCGATCCCGGTTTTACTCCCCGATGTTTCAGTTTTATTCGGTTTGTGTTTTAGTTTCGTAACTGTTCGCCCTATTCGCGATTCTCCGGCCACTTCCGAGAAAGCTATTACGAAAACAATGAAGGGATCGGGTGATCATTGGCAAAACGCGGAAGAATTTAACGGAAAAGGTCGATAATATTGTGTTGTAGAACTAAAACTATCAGTATTGATGAAATCGGTTTATTTGTATCACAGGGACATTTTTCGATATAAGTTCAAATTAGGAACCTTCATAATAATGATTGAGCATTATTATAACAGATACCAAGTTTTATGATATTATTGAAAATATACGATCATTGTAGGGACTTCCTCTTTAACGAAAAGTAAGAGATTGATGGTTTAAGTTAAGATTTGTTTTCTTGTTGTCCTTTCAACTTTTATCAAGGTGTACTGTATTCGTTTATTGTTCTGTTACTTTTAGAATCTGGTGTATAAATCATCAAATTCACCATATGCTTTCATTTTATTTAGTTGAATGCGTTTGGCAGCTGTGCTCGCTTATAGGCTGTGCCTATTTCATATTATATTTAATTGGGCGGCGAACGTGCAGGGTAACGAAAAGACTTCATGTAGGGTAGCGAAATGGTCGGGGTAGCGAAACGTCCGTAAATCATTCCTACAAACAGAATTATCTCATTTATACATAGAAATAATTAGAACACTGAAATTTTTTTACCTCTGTGTGGTATCTCCATTCATAGTTAAACCATAAAATGTTTATTTGATTGTTTACTGCAAAATCTAGCTTTATGTCAACTGCCGTTCACATCGACTTTCGATTTCTGCCGGCAGGAAGTTACTCTAACACCGCCTACAAAATCTATTCCCAGGTTCCGATGCCCGACAGAAATCGGTATCTCTTTCCTTATTGAATATCCTGGCGTTACCGGTTGTCGAGGTATAAGTTTTCGCCGATCGACAATTTGTTCTAATGGGATACTTTAACTTTCAAAACTTGCGTGGCTCCTTTCAAGTGTCTGTTTCCTTCACAATCAGGGTTCAAGGGTAAAAAAATGGGGACATTTTGTCGTGTCCGCTCTGTAACTCCAACATTAAACGGGAACAAGTCAAACCGGCCCCAAGTCAAACGTCAAACCGGCCCCTGGTCAAACCGGCCTCCAAAAAGTCAAACCGGACCTCATTTTGGTCAAACCGGCCCCCAAAATATTTTTTTGCTGGTCAAACCGGCCTCATAAAAAAATAAAAATAAAAAAAATCCTCAAATGTAATGTTATATTATTATGTATCATAAAATGTAATGTTCGAGAATCATTTGATCAGGTGATATCATGTTTCTGCGTAAATGTTAGCAAACAATTAACACTTTTTTAAATGTGTGCCTATAATGTAACCGAAATTTTAACACTTATCGTAAGACGCTCATTAATTTTAAGACACACAGTAATTAGTTGTGTGTGACTTTAATATAACCGCACAATTAACACATTAATATATTAGTTTTAGCTATGTACAGACAAAGACTAATTGGCATGTTATGCACGTGTCATTAAAGGTACTTAAAGGTGTTAATCCCTTTTATGGTTGTTAAAGATGAGCACTAATTGCTAACGTATGCACGGGGCGGTAACACACAAATGTACATTACGGTGTTAATCCCATTGTTTTTATTGTTCGGTGCCGTCTATAAACAAGTTAAGTTATTTTTCGGTATTTTTGAAGAGCGATAATTGGCGACGTGAGTGAAAAATGGTATGTATAAATAAAGTTTATGATTTCATGTCTTTCTCACTATCAACAAGTTTTTACTATGTGATTGTTTCTCTGTGTTTTATTAACTTCTTGGATATATCATGGTTATTTTGTACTGGACCAATTTGTTTCTATTAATTTATTCCACGTGAACCATCGGATATGTGATTGGTATTTTATATGTGATTAATTGCAACCTACTCATGTAGACAGTAATATTTAAAAACTAATTTTCTTACTACAAAAGCGACAGAGTGCTAACTGCAAAGTATATTCAGTATTAGTTAACCTTTAGTACGTTGTGGGCTGCGTAAACAATTTGGACCCAGATTAGAGGTCGACAACACTCGACATCTCATCAGGTATCAAACTGGTTGAAACTGTAAGTATATTTCTAGTGAAACTTTACATAATTTAAATAGAGGGGGGTAGAGTAGCTATTCGTCATTCTAAAGGTTTTCTGTAATATATTTTCAAGATATTATTATCATGGTAATTATACTGAGAACGCTTCAAGCGGCCATAATTATATTACAGATATATTCCAGGTTTTAGTTATCAAGTCCCTACCATTTTCCCCTGTGTGTTAGTCTGTCTGTCGGTCTGTCGGTCAGGCTGACGGACGTTTCGCTACCCACACCCTTTTCTGATGCTGATTAATTTAAGGCACGTGTAAATGTTGTCCACTCCGAGATCACAGGTACCGCCGATAAGCCGATTAGATTGATGTATCAGTATGTGACACTGATTAAATTAACATGGACACGTGCTACATGCATTTTTGCTTGATTATTTATGAGCATAACTTAGATAATAGTTAACTGCTCATATTGACACAGAGTAGACCCAGATCAGATGGTTTATAAAGGAGCTCTTTGTTCAGGATCTGCCTCTGTTTGCTTAACATATTCTATGAATCTAATAAATATTAATTGTCATTATTTCTTATATAATGACTAATTCAAAAATCAAAGATTAAAGGGTTAAACATATACTTATACGATTTACTTCTTGAATTGACTTGGTATGTGCTATTAAATATACGCATGTGTAGAGATCAGACAGTTTATAAAGTAGCTTTTGATCAGGGTGTGCTCTCTTTGTTTAATAAAGTCTACTATATCCCCGATTCCATAGTGTCTGCCTAAATATTAATTATCATTATTTCGTACATAATGACTGATTCATAGATTAAAGTGTTTTAAATATACTTTAAAAGTTTATAATATTTATTTCTTGAATTGACTTGAGATATGTGCTATTAAATATTACAAACATCGGATCAGTGTCTGTTTTTTCTAGCTTCATTAACGTTGGTCGTCACATATTATAGCTTCTTTCCATATTAATAAACCGTGTCACCCAGTTTAATTCGAGAATTTTTTCCATTACAAGATTTAAATATTTCAATGTTCGATATTCATTCTCCAAAGTTTCAATACCTTGTGCTTATCAAGGTTGTTTTTTTTTCAATTCCATGAGCAAACGGTGCAGATCCTGATCACACGGCTCCTATGCTGTTTGTAAATACATTAATACACGTTAAAGGAAGAAATAGGAAATACTTAGTTCTGGTTTGGAAAAAAAATCAAAACTTTCACTGGATGACACTATTTTAAAACAGTTGCAAAAAAATTACTTAATTCATTTTCGCATGCAAATATGCTATTAACCAAGATACACATTAATAATGTTCATTCAACTGACACAATGAACGCGTGTCTAATTGGATTATCGTAAATATACATACACACTCGTGCCCATTAATGGGATTATCACACCTACCGAAATGCGTGCCATTAATTGGCATTAACTTCATTGATCTTAAACGTGAGCCGAATAGAACACACTAATATGCAGATATTTCCAAATGGCCAAAATATTTCCGATATGAAACTACAAACTAACACCCCCCCCCCCCCCCCCCCCCCCCCCCCCCCCCCCCAAAAAAAAAAATAATAAAAAAATAAAATAAAATAAACATGTTTAGAAAATCTATTTTAAATTGTGGGGCCGGTTTGACCAAAAAAATATTTCATATGAGGCCGGTTTGACTTTTTGGAGGCCGGTTTGACCAGGGGCCGGTTTGACTTGGGGCCGGTTTGACTGTAATTCCATAAACCTGGTACAGATGTTCACCACCTCATGAAAATGTGTCGCAAAAAAGGACCAGGTTCCTATCTCAAAGGTTAAGGTCACAACCTGGGGTACAAATTTAAAAAATGGTGAAATTTTGTATTGTCCGCTCTGTACTCCTACATACATGAATGAATTTCAAAGTAACCTGGCACAAATGTTCACCATCTTCAGACGATATGTCGCGAAAAAAGAACCAGGTTCCTATCTCAAAGGTTAAGGTCACAACCTGGGGTACAAATTTTAAAAATGGTGAAATTTTGTATTGTCCGCTCTGTAACTCCTACATACATAAATGAATTTCAAAGTAACCTGGCACAAATGTTCACCATCTTGAGACGATGCATCGCGAAAAAAGAACCAGGATCCTAACTCAAAGGTCAAGGTCACAATCGGGGATCAAAGTTAAAAAGCGGGGACATATTTTTGTGTCCGCTCTGTAACTCCTACACACATTAATGGATTTCAAAGTAGCCTGGTAAGATATGATAAAATACGATAAGTTTTATTTAACGTCGGCAAGATATATAACAAGCAACATAAGCCCTAATTGGGCTTTTGAACCGAGTACAAATGTTCATCACCTTGTTACGATGTGTTGCAAAAAACCCAACAGGTTCCTACTTAAAGGTCAAGGTCACAATTGGCGGTCTAAGTTAGAAAATAGGTATACTTTTTCATGTCTGCTCTGTAACTCCTACATACATAAGTGGATTTCAAAGTAACCTCTTACAAATGTACGTTCACCACCTTGAGAGGATGTGCATGTGTCACGAAAAAGAACAGTGTTCCTATCTCAAAGTTCAAGGACACAATTGGGGGTCAAATTTGAAAAAATGAGTGTCACTATATATATTTGTGTTTTCTTAAATATTGTTTTTACATAAAACAATTTGAAATAGCATATCACAAATAGGCTTCTATAAAATGTGACATGGTCCAGGCATACACATGGCCCAGGCTTTAGTGTCAGTGAAATCCTTTGGGGCATTTGTCATGTGACTGTGACTGCTCTTGTTGAAGTTTGTACAGCTGAACATTGAGTTTATATGTAACAGAAGCTGTGTCAGATTTTAGACTCCGCCCTTCTATTCGCATTAACAAGTTTTGTGTGTGTGTGGGTTTTTTTGGGGTGTTTTGGTGTGTGTGTTTTGTTTTGTGTGTGTTTTGGGTTTTGTATTTTTGTTTTGTTTTGTTTTGGTTTTATTTGTTGTTTTTTTGCTGTTTTTTTGTTTTGTTTTTTGTTTTGTTTTGTTTTGTGTGCGCGCGTACACCTGTGTGTGTGTGTGTGTGTGGGGGGGGGGGGGGGGGGGGTTATTTGATAAGATACAAAATGTTATGTCATCCCATCTGAAATTTCTAAAGGTTTTATTTAAAACTTTCACAGATTAACAAATTTGATATATGTAGATGTGGATTTATTAAGTAAGGAATATATATATTGATATTAGGGGTCTTGAAGCCTATAACATACCTAGATTTAAATAACCTGCAAATAGATACTTTCTTGTTTTCGGCTTTCCTCGTTATAATCAGTTTAAACACCGGTTACCAAGAAATATTTTTAGAGTAGCCTCCCTTCTCCCGCCAGCGTATGATTTGTTGAAAATGGCGCCAGCTCCCGATCAAAAAGATGACAGTAACGACGGGGCTTCAGATACGTTTGGTTTGTAATAATATCACCTGTTTATAGACGTTCGTTTTTATTGGCTCTATTTTTGCAAGAGATTAGCAAATTCTGCCGTTACCAACCCCTCCCCCACTTTCCCCCCCCCCACCACCACACAACAACACTGACTGATCTCAATATCAAAGAGCCTGTCCAGTGTTAATTGATATCACCAAATAAATACATCTGGAAAAAGATATTAATGAAAAGGGTTTATGGTGAATTCGCCTAATGACAACTCGCCTACAATTAGATACACAGTATAGTAACCAAAATGGTGAATTCGCATAGAAAGCAATTATATAGCGATTGTATTTCACACGGTCCCGGGTCAACTCGGCCTCGGGTAAACTCGGCCCCTGAGTCAAGTCGGCCTCGGGTCAAGTTGGCCGGGTCAACTCGGCCTGGGTCAAGTCGGCCCGCAAATATTATTTCAGAATTATTTTTTTATGGTATATTTTTTTTTATTTTGAATTACTTTAATATTTTGTTTCCTAGAGATACCCGATACTACAGATACCAATGAACTTATAAGGAAACTTCTGAGTAACATAAGGATGCGTACCATGATCAGTTTCATTCTCAGGACAAAGCAACATTCATAAACAACAATAATCAGAAAAAAGAAGCACTTTATAGATGCACGATACAAATACAATGCCAAAAACGATACCCACATATGGTGATATCTTTGCAAACAGTTTGGATCCCGATGAAATTCCTAGTAAGTCGGTCTCACAAGTGAATCCAAAATAACATTTTCACTCACATAAATTGTTCTTAATTACAGACAATCAATGAAACAGATAAGCCATTAATTATACTTAATTTCACTTCAAAAGTATTGATGCTGCTCATTTTCACACCTATTTGTTTTGACTTGTCAGTTTGATCCAATTAACCTGGTTACTAAATGTCAACTGTTTTATTCGTTAATCTCATGTAACATACTTATCACATTTGTTCTCGTCCGCTAAATTTAATGGGTTATTACTGTCAAAAAGATGTTCAAACTTTGTCTGAATTCTTCAAGGAGCCCACCAATCAGGATCTTCAATTTTTGCTGCAGTTTATAAACTTTAATTGACGGTCGGGAAAAGGCCGAGTTGACCCGACTGAGACGGGCCGAGTTGACCCACCCCAAAACAGGCCGAGTTGACCCGGCCGACTTGACCCAGGCCGACTTGACCCAAGGCCGACTTGACCCGGATTCATTTCACACCTATTGTAAGGTATCAGTATCCGCCAAGTACATTGTCGACATGCTTGACGTGTATCGGCCCCGCAGAGAACCAAGGTCAGCAAGTAGTTCCTTGTCGTTGGTTGTACCAAAAAGTCGTAAGGTAAAATACGGTGAGAGAAGTTTCATGCATGCAGCTCCAAAACTCTGGAATGCTCTGCCATCAGGCATTAGAGATGCAAGCTCACTGGCATGTTTCAAAAGATCTCTGAAAACACATTTCTTCAACATATACTCAGGGTCCGAATTTAAACTGGCATACTAGCAAAATGCAAGTAAAATTTCAAAATTGCAAGTACCAAAATTTGGTACTTGCAATTTTTTGCCAGTGCAACTTTTACGAAAAGGATTATAAATAATGCATAGTAATATTGAAAATGTGAGTTGAAATTTGATTTTGCCAGTTTATTTTTTTCCAACTGGCAAAATAATGCCAGTAAGTTTTTAGCCTAAATTCGGACCCTGATACTACTAGGACAGTTTAGGAAAAGTAGCTTATAGTCATCAATTCTCATACATTACGATTCCTTTGCCATTGCAGCCCTTGGGATATGCTGTAGGAATCAATCTCTCATTGACCGAGTAGATAATCATGTGGTTCCTACCGGTTGGTGATTTCATATTTATTGTATATCATATTTATTGTATATATATTGCTTATAATTCACCGACTTGGTAATTAATCATGTGGTTCCTACCAGTTGGTGATTTTATACTTATTGTATATTTATTGCATATCTTTCATTGACTGGGTAGATAATCATGTGGTTCCTACCGGTTAGTGGTTATACATTTATTGTATATCTATTGCATATCTTTCATTGACCGGGTAGATAATCATGTGGTTCCTACCGGTTAGTGATTTTATATTTATTGTATATATATTGCATACATTTCATTGACTGGATGGACGATCATGCCGTTCCTTTCGGTTTATGATTTCATATCTATTGTATATCTTTTGTATATCCTTCACTGACCGTCCGGCTAGTGATTTTTATATTTATTGTATATCTATTGTAAATCTTTCATTGTCTGGATAGATAATCATGCGGTTCGTTCCGATTATTGATTTCATCCATGTACAGCGCTTTTGAACGCACATATCCTGTGTGAAAAGAGCGCTATATAAATGTGGTATAATAATAAATAATAACAAAACTTGTTTTCAGGTAGTGTTGACCAAGATTGAACTTTGAGTGTAGCCCCTGATCATCATATGCATTCACAAGTGTGAGTGGAGGGGAGTGGACATGCAAATCTTTAAATGATACAGAATGAAATGTTGAACAATTTTATTGATTTTTGTCAGATGATCTGTGTACTATCTATACAGTGTTTGACATTAGTTATACTTGTAGCAATAATGAATAAATAGAAGTTAAACTGCAGGGGTGGCGAAATCAAATGTCTGTGTTGTCCCAAAGCCATAACGGACAAGTGAAATTTTGTAGGTTTTTGTTATTAATTCATCATACGGACAAGTAGGAAATGGCTTTTAACAAAAACGGACAAGTCATCCAAAATTAGATTTCGCCACCCCTGAACTGGTAAACGGGGAAAAATAACTTTTAGTATAATAATGGCGTATTCTATGTTTGCACCCCTCCTTTTCAACCAGGTTGTCAAATTTGCGTATAGTGATTAGGGGCTACGCAGATTTTTTGTTTTAGTTAAAATAATCTGGATAAGAAAACAACTAGGCAAGTTGATCTTGTTACAAATAGCTTAATTTACAATCATTATCAGTTCATTTGGTCAATCATTAGTGGTTCCTCTTCAGCGTGTCTTTTGTTTCAAGAATATATAATTTAACATTCAATGACTGAAACGGGATTTTCGTGTAGTTCTTTTCATTGGGTGCTGGTGAATTCGCCTAATGACCAACTTGCCTACAATTAGATATATAGTAACCCGAATGGTGATTTCGCATAGAAAGCAATTATATAGTGATTGTATTTCGCACCTTATGTTACAGGTACCATGTACCAGTACCATGCCAATAAAGAAGTAAACATGGCTGGTACAGTAAAACCTCTCTAACCCAGACACTCAAAATATCAATGCCGGTCATCAAGACAGATCTATTACAGCTTAACCCATTACCTCATATGCTATTTTAAGATACGTCTTTGAATGAATCTACAGAAAAGGAGCATTAACTAGAGAAAGGGAAACTTAGAATTTAGTGATTTGAAACCAGTGTGATAAATAGAGCATTTGCTCCTATAGGAGCAAATGCTCTATCACAATGGTTTCACAAAGTGACTTTTACAGTCGTCAAAAGTCATCAATATGAGGGAATGGGTTAAGACAGAAAGAAGTCATGCAGAAAACTCCCTAAGGAGACTTCTGCATGACTTCCAACCTGCATTGAACAGCCTAAAAGATCCATTATAAAAAATTAGGTTCAGAGGGTTTTACTATACCTATTTATCGGTATACAGCTTCTGTGGGAATAGCCATTTCAGTTGATATAGATTGTCTTTTGCAGTTTCTCTTGCCCAAGGTCGTTCACGTCGAGAAAGGAAAGACAAAGGAGGAAAATTTGCAGCACTTGCCCGACTGAAGGAGGTGAAAGCGAAAGGTGGAAAAAATAAGTATGATGTAAGTTTCAGTTGTAATAATAATTTTACGAAAGTTCAGCCCAACATCTGTAATCCTTTGAATGGAGATCAAATGATAATTATGTCTCCCCCCATATTTATATGGGGGAGACATATTGTTTTCGTGAGAGTTGTCTGTCTGTCTGTCTGTCCGTCACACTTTTTGTCCGGACGATAACTTCAATATGCCTGATGCCAGTTGATTGAAACTTCATATATGGAAAGAGCATAATGAGAGGAAGTGTCATGCACAAGGTCCATAACTCTGGCTTCACTAATATAGGAGTTATTGCCCCTTGTAAAAAAATAAAAAAAAATTGTCCGGACGATAACTCCTATATGGCTCATGCTAATGGATTGAAACTTCATATATGGAAAGATCATGACGAGAGGAAGTGTCATACACAAGGTCCATAACTCTGGCTTCACTAATAATGGAGTTATTGCCCTTGTAATTATTTTTGACAATTTTTTTGTCCGGACGATAACTCCTATATGGCTCATGCCATTGGATTGAAACTTCATATATGGAAAGATCATGACAAGAGGAAGTGTCATACACAAGGTCCATAACTCTGGCTTCACTAATAATGGAGTTATTGCCCTTGTATTTTTTTTCACAATTTTTTGCTTATAGACTGAAATAGATGATTATTATTATTATACCACATTTATATAGCGCTCTTTTCACACCGGATATGTGTGTTCAAAGGCACTTGATAACAAATGGCGATCTGATTCTATAGTTTCTGCAATGGCCAAACTTTTATCTGTTCATTAGCCATTATAAAAATTAATCTGATTAATATCCATGATGTCATTGTCCCCTGCCAAAGGTAGAGAGATATTGTTTTGGATTTGTCTGTCTGTCTTTCTGTCTGTCCTTCCGTCCGATGCCATATCTCATAACGGATTGACAGAATTCAATGAAACTCGACATGAATATTTGTTATCACTTGGGCATAGTTCTCATGTATTACTTTTCCAGATTGCTTGCGGCATTTAGGAGTTATTGTCCTTTTATACACAAAAATCACATATTTTTTCTGTGTGATGCCATATCTCTAATGTATTGTTCCCATGATGTATTACTTTCCAGATTACTTGTGTCATTTAGGAGTTATTGCCCTTTGATACACAAAAATCACATGTTTTTCTGTCTAATACCATATCTCTGTAACGGACTGACAGAATTCAATGAAACTCAACATGAATATTTATTATCGCCATGGCTCATTCAGTATCAAAACATGTACACTATTATTAAAGATTGCTGTAGAAATCAGTAATTTGGCCAAATATTCATAAAGTTTGTCAAAATATATATTTATGGTTTTGGTATGAATCAAAGGCAAGTAAAACATCCAGGGCTATCATAGTCCTCTTGTTTTAAACCCAGAGGCCTCCTATAGAAGCTGTATAGTGCTCTGTTTGCTTATTGAATCATATAGGTCTAATTCTACAGTTTTTGCCAAGACCAACATTTCTTTGTTGATATGCCTTTATAAAAATTCAGATAATTAATATTCATTTATACTCATGCAGGGTAAATGGTAAAACTGTTTTTGAAAATTTGCTTTAAATGTAAAAAAATCCGAACCCCAACTGCTGAATGCAGGAATCAAATTAAATTACATTTGCGAACAGTGTAGTCTGTAAACAAAGGGCAGACCCTGGGTGTCTCACCAGTGTGTGCATTGTTTGCCATTCAAAATTAAGTATTTTAAAATTTAATTCTGCTCTACATAGACATTAACATTGCCTGTTGTTTTAAAACTATTTAAGCAATTCATTATCTTATGAAACTATTTACACATGCTCACCTTCACAAGAGCTACACTCTGACCAAGGACCATAACTCT
This sequence comes from Azorinus chamasolen, assembly GCA_963576725.1. NCBI lineage: Eukaryota > Metazoa > Mollusca > Bivalvia > Cardiida > Solecurtidae > Azorinus > Azorinus chamasolen. Next base: position 8,230,562 of record OY755251.1, on the reverse strand, counting down.
ATATGGCTGTTTTGTTTTTACATAATTATGCCCCTTTATGGACATAGAAAACAAGAACTTAACCCTTTCCTCCATAAATACGCCTTTCTACGCCTCTGTAAAAGTCACTTAATGAAACTATTGTGATAAATAGAGCATTTGCTCCATAGGAGCTGATAAAAAGGGAGGTAAGCACATCTGTCAAGACAGAAGTTTTTTACGCTCTCAGTGTAATATTCAGTTTCAATACAAAAACAGCGTGTTTAGTGACACAAATTAGTGTATCGGTAGTTGAATATATTTGGATATAGTTCGGATAATCGGATACAGCATATATCAAGGTATGTCAGAAATATCTGTCACGGAAAGTTCGGACACAGGCCAACGTGGCATCAATACCAAATATGGCGGCGCGCCAATTGTTTTCATGCGGGAGAGATCCCTATTTGGTGACCGAAAGCCGGGGCCTACAGAATGGCTCAAACATGAGGAACTTTATGACAGTCTCTCTAGGGTGATAGAGCCCTCACATTTAACTGGTTTGCAGAGGGTAAACGGTTTATGGCGCATCTATGTAGACAACTTAGAAGACAAGGCAGCTCTACTCTCTAATGGGGTCCTCGTAAGGGGAAAGCGCATAGAACTCCTAAACACCAACCCATTCCGTTTAGACGGAGAAGACACTACCAAAATTACTATCAAAAACATTCCCCTATCGGTAGATGATGAGGTTATCTCTAGAGTTTTAATCTTAAAGGGGATGGAAATTATCTCGCAAAACCGAGTAAAACTTAGAATCGGCGGACGCCTTACAAATTGTGAGACAGGTGATAGACTTTTTGTGGTAAAAAGTACTACCCTTAAAGAGCCCCTGGCGCGCTTCATGAACTTCGGCAAATATAAAGCTCGTGTACTGCATTACGGACAGAATGAAGGCAAAGCGTCAAGGGATACAGAATGTAAAAAATGCCTCGAAAAAGGCCATAATTTCTACGACTGTAAAAATGACTGGAAGTGCATTGACTGTAAAAAATTTGGCCACAAAAAAGGCCAGTGTATACTTCATGTTGAACCAACCCCCGTCTTGGGGCCCCAAGACGACCAGTCGAATACGACCGACACGGAGCTAACGGAAGATAAACATTCCGAAGCGCACGAGATTAGCGTGCCGACCAAAACCGTAGAAAGGCGACAACGTAAGGCAAAGAAAAAAGCCCCTTCAACCGACGGTCAGCAGCAGATTGACAAGTTCTGTATTGGTAACCAAGGCCACCAAACGCCTAGCAAATCTGCAACTGCAGGTGGAATACAGCGTTCTCCGCCAACACCGGCGGAGATCTTATATGATTCGAGCAAGAAAACGCGTTTGAACTCGGACTCAGATGAGTCAGATTCCGATTCAGCAGGCTAAGGTCCTGAATTTTAAGCGTTCTCTTTTTCAATGACAATCAATTATGCGTATTACGGACTCGAGACAGGCAAACGATTAACACACATACAAGTGATTCTAAATGGAATAATCTATGTCTATACGGTAGACATAAGTATTAACATTAGATACTCAGACACACACGCTATCTGTTGTATACCCGTAACCAGTGTAGCAAGTATTGTGGATCTAGATCAGGATACCCCACGAGGGTCTTCTGGTAGTGTAATAAAAATACTTATCTTTTACAAAATGATGCTTATTGTAATGAGTGTTTACAACAGTGTAGACCCAGATCATTCGACCTTGAGAAAGGTTGTATTACCTGGGACTCCACTGGTTCACGCAGCAATTAGCATGTATAACTATATGAATGGAATAGCAAAACTTTACATGGTGTTGCTTATTGTATACGACTGTTGGATTGTAAACAGTGTAGACCCAGAACAATTAGCATGTATAACTATATGATTGGTATTGAACGACTTTACAAGGTGTTGCTTATTGTAAACGAGTGTTTGATTGTCAGCAGTGTAGACCCAGATCATTCGACCTTGAGAAAGGTTGTATTACCTGGAGCTCCACTGTAACACACAACACATAGCATGTATAACTATATGATTGTATTGAAAGACTTAAAATGGTGTTGCTTTTTGTGAACGAGTGTTTGATTGTTAACAGTGTGGACCCAGATCATTTGACCTTGGGAAAGGTTGTATTACCTGGAGCTTCACTGTTACACACATCAGTTAGCATGTATAACTATATGATTGGTATTGTAAGCCTTCAAATGGTGTTGCTTATTGTAAACGAATGTTTGATACTCAACAGTGTAGACCCAGATCATTCTGCCTTGAGAAAGGTATTACCTGGAGCTTCACTATTACGCACAACAATTAGCATGTATAACTACATGTATGTGAGTGGTTTTCAAATACTTTACAATGTGTTGCTTATTGTAAACGAGTGTTTGATTGTCAACAGTGTAGACCCAGATCATTCGACCTTGAGAAAGGTTGTATTAGCTGGAGCTGCACTGTTAATCACAACAATTAGTTCGTATAACTTTATGATTTGCATTACAAGATTTTATATGGTGTTGCTTATTGTAAATGAGAGTTTGAGTGTCAACAGTGTGGACCCAGATCATTTGACCTTGAGAAAGGTTGTGTTATCTGGAACTCCACTGTTACACACAACAAATAGCATATATACTTACATGATTGTAATTGCATGACTTTACATTTTGTTGCTTATTGTAATCGATGGTTTGAGTGTCAGCAGTGTGGACCCAGATCATTCGACCTTGAGAAAGGTTGTGTTACCTGGAACTTCACTGCTACACACAACAATTAGCAGATATACTTATATGATTGTAATTGCAAGACTTTACATCTTGTTGCTTATTTTTATCCATGGTTTGATTGTCAGCAGTGTAGACCCAGATCATTCGACCTTGAGAAAGGTTGTATTATCTGGAGCTCCACTGTTACACACAACAGTTAGCATATATAACTATATAATTGTAAGACTTCAAATGGTGTTGCTTATTGTGAATGAGTGCGTGATTGTCAACAGTGTAGACCCAGATCATTCGACCTTGAGAAAGGTTGTATTACCTGGAGCTCCACTGTTACACACATCAGTTAGCATTTATAACTATATGATTGGATTTAAAATGGTGTTGCTTATTGTAAACGAGTGTTTGATTGTTAACGGTGTAGACCCAGATCATTGGACCTTGAGAAAGGTTGTATTACCTGAGGCTCCACTGTTACACACATCAGTTGTTAGCATGTATAACTATATGATTGGTATTGTAAGCCTTCAAATGGTGTTGCTTATTGTAAAAGACTGTTTGATACTCAACAGTGTCGACCCAGATCATTCTTCCTTGAGAAAGTTTGTATTACCTGGAGTTTCACTATTACACACAACAATTAGCATGTATAACTACATGCATATGAGTGGTATTCAAAGAATTTACAATGTGTTGCTTATTGTAAACGAGTGTTTGATTGTCAACAGTGTAGACCCAGATCATTCAACCTTGGGAAAGGTTGTATTACCCGGAGCTCTTCTGTTAAACACAACAATTAGTTCGTATAACTTTATGATTTGCATGACAAGACTTTACATGGTGTTGCTTATTGTAAACGAGAGTTTGAGTGTCAACAGTGTAGACCCAGATCATTTGACCTTGAGAAAGGTTGTGTTACCTGGAACTCCACTGTTACACACAACACATAGCATATACAATTATATGATTGTAATTGCAAGACTTTACATTTTGTTGCTTATTGTAATCGATGGTTGGAGTGTCAGCAGTGTGGACCCAGATCATTCGACCTTGAGAAAGGTTGTGTTACCTGGAACTTCACTGCTACACACAACAATTAGCAGGTATAACTACATGTATATGATTGGTATTGAAATACTTTACAAGGAGTTGCCTATTTTAAAGGATGGTTTGATTGTGAACGGTGTAGACCCAGATCATTCGACCTTGAGAAAGGTTGTTTTACCTGGATCTCCACTGTTACACAGAACAACAAACATGTATAGCTATATGATTGGTATTGTAGGACTTAAAATGGTGTTGCTTATTGTAAACGAGTGTTTGGTTGTCAACAGTGTAGACCCAGATCATTCGACCTTGAAAAAGATGGTATTACCTGGAGTTCCACTGTTACACACAACAATTAGCAAGTTTAACTATATGATTAGAATTGCAAGACTTTACATTTTGTTGCTTATTTTTATCCATGGTTTGAGTGGCAACAGTGTAGACCCAGATCATTCGACCTTGAGAAAGGTTGTATTATCTGGAGCTCCACTGTTACACACAGCAGTTAGCATATATAACTATATAATTGGTGTTGTAAGACTTCAAATGGTGTTGTTTATTGTGAATGAGTGCGTGATTGTCAACAGTGTAGACCCAGATCATTCGACCTTGAGAAAGGTTGTATTACCTGGAGCTTCACTGTTGGTCACAACAATTAGCATGTATAACTATTTGATTAGTATTGAACGACTTTACATTGTGTTGCTTATTGTAAACGAGTGTTTGATTGTCAACAGTGTAGACCCAGATCATTCGACCTTGAGAAAGGTTGTTTTATCTGGAGCTCTTCTGTTACACACAACAATTAGTACTTATAACTATACGATTGGTATTAAACGACTTACATTGTGTTGCTTATTGTAAACGAGTGTTTGATTGACAACAGTGTAGACCCAGATCATTCGACCTTGAGAAAGGTGGTATTACCTGGAGCTCCTCTGTTAAACACAGTAATTAATATGTATAACTATATGATTGCAAGACTTTACATGGTGTTGCTTATTGTAAACGACTGTTTGATTGTCCACAGTGTGGACCCAGATCATTCAACCTTGAGAAAGGTTGTTTTACCTGGAGCTCAACTGTTACACACAACAATTAGCATGTACATGTATAACTATATGATCGGTGTTGTAAGACTTTACATTATGCTGATTATTGTAAGCAAGTTTTTTATCGTCAACAGTGTAGATCCAGACCATTTGACATTGAGAAAGGTTGTATTACCTAGAGATCCACTGTTAAACAAAGCAATTAGTATTTATAAATATACGATTGGTATTGCAAGACTTTACATTGCGTTGCTTATTGTAAACGAGTGTTTGATTGTCAACAGTGTAGACCCAGATCATTCGACCTTGAGAAGGGTTGTATTACCTGGAGCTACACTGTTAAACAAAGCAATTAGTATTTATAAATGTTGGATTCTTATCAGTGCAGAACCAGATCATTTAACCTTGAGAAAGGTTGTATTATCTGGAGCTCAACTGTTACACACAACAATGAGTACGTTCATGTATAACTATATGCTAGATACTGTAAAACCCTATAAGGTGTTGCCTATTGTAAATGAGTGTTGTATTCTCAGCGGTGTAGACCCTGATCATTCGACCTTGAGGAAGGCCGGGCTATCTGGAGCTCCGCCGTTGTACATAGCAATTAACATGTATAATTATGTGATACGCCTTTTAAGCCTTTACAAGGTGTTACTTAATGTAAATTATTGTTGGACTCTTGTGGGTGAAGACCCAGATCACCCGACCTTGAGAAAGGTTGAGTTACCTGGAGCTCCACTGACAGTAACAGCAATTAGTACGAATAATTCATCGTTCTGTTTTACACTTTTCGGTGCGCAGTTTTGTGCTTTTTGTTCTTAATAAATCATGACTGAACAACATTTACATATTATATCTCTCAATACCCAAGGGTTAAGAGATAAAAGTAAAAGATTGAGACTAAATCAGTGGTTAATACAACAGAAAACAGATATTGCTTTTTTGCAAGAAACTCACTTTTCAAATGATATAATTGATAATGTCGCGAATGATTTTATAGATTGGAATCTTTATCATTCGTTTGGGTCGTCAAATAGCAGAGGAGTGTCGATGGTTATTCACAAAGAATTAAATGTTACAGTTACTGATTTAAATCATGACAACGACGGAAGGCATCTCTTTATGAATGTCGACACGGGTGATAACACTTTTTCAATTTTAAATATATATGCACCAAATGATACTAAATTAAGAAATATATTCTTAGACAATATCTGTACCATACTCAAAGAACATTCACTAGGTGTAAAAATTATAGGTGGTGATTTTAATGACGTAAATAGTTTAAAAGACAGAGTATCCTCCTCAAAGAAGCAACAAAAGATAAGTCAATCCTTAACAAAATTAAAAAATAAAAATGGTCTAACGGATATCTGGAGATATTTACATAACGAATTAAATCAATTTACTTGGCGACGGAAAAATGGTAGCGAAAAAAGTCGTATAGACTTTTGGTTGATAGACTCTAATATTATTCCACTGATACTATCTACTGACATCAGACCTGCAGTGATTCATTCAACTGATCATCTTGCAATTTCCCTCAAGGTAAAAAAGCCATTGAAGCGTGGGCCAGGTTATTGGAAGCTAAACAATCAACATTTAGAAAACAAAGATTATTGTGAATTAATAACAGCAATTATACATGAATGTAATGATTTAAAATTAAATGATTCACTGAAGTGGGAAATTTGTAAACATGAAATAAAAGAAGCATCCAACACATACTCAAAACGAAAATCAAGACAAAGGTATAACAGACTCCAACATCTAGAAAAACAGTTAAAATCTTTGCTCAATGATACTAATGTAAATGAAGCTCTAGTTACTGAATTAGAAAATGAAATTAAACAGATATATGACGAAAGAGCCACTGGAGCACAAATTAGATCTCGTATAAAATTCTTAGAAGAAGGTGAAAAAAATACAAAATATTTTTTAAGTCTAGAAAGATCTAGACAAAACAGAAAAACAATTACATCACTTTTAGTAAATGGTCAGCATATTACTAGTATTGATGAACTTTTAAAGGCTGAAACAAACTTCTATGAAAACCTCTACACATCAAATGGTAATCAAAATGACATTCAACAGTATATTGACGGGACGGAATTAGAAACAACTTTATCTAACGAAGACGCAAATATTTGTGAAGGCCCAATAACATTAGCTGAATGTGAGGATGCGTTAAACAGAATGAAACTAAACAAAAGTCCAGGTTTAGATGGGCTGACAGTAGAATTTTACATTAAGTTTTGGCCACATATATCCACAATGGTCTTTAACTCATTTCTACACAGTCATCAAACGGGAGAACTGTCGCATTCTCAGAAACAATCTATTCTCTCACTTTTATATAAAAAGGGTGATCCAGAAAAGATTGAGAACTGGAGATCAATATCTCTTTTGAATATTGATTATAAAATCCTAGCTAGAGTTCTAGCAGAAAGACTCCAAAAAGTATTGCCAAAAATAATTAGTTTAGACCAACAAGGTTACATAAAAAATAGATACATAGGTTATAATATAAGACAAATACAAGATATAATTGATTATACAGAAACATTGAATATAGAAGGCGCAATGCTATTTCTTGATTTCAAAAAAGCGTTTGATACCATTGAATGGGAATTTATGTATCGAGTATTAAGAAAATTTGGCTTCAAAGATGGTTTTATTAATTGGACTAAGATTCTTTACAAAAACATTTGTGCATCAGTCACAAACAACGGATGGATATCAAACTTTTTTAATATTTCGCGTGGAATCAGACAAGGATGCCCATTGTCTGCTTTACTTTTTATACCCCCCTTTTGAAAAAATGGGGGTATATTGCTTTGCACATGTCGGTCGGTCGGTCGGTCGGTCTGTCGGTCGGTCGGTCGGTCGGTCGGTCGGTAGATCGATGGTTTCCGAATGATAACTAATAAACGACTTGGCCTAGAATCTTCAAACTTGCTGTGGTGGTTGGTCATGACAAGTAGATGACCCCTATTGTTTTTGAGGTCACTAGGTCAAAGGTCAAGGTCACCATGACCTAAAATGGTGAAATAGTTTCCGATCAATAACTGCTTAAGGGTTTGGCTGGGGATCTTCAAACTTGCTGTGGTGGTTGGTCATGACCACTAGATGACCCCTATTGATTTTTAGGTCACTAGGTCAAAGGTCAAGGTCACCATGACCTTAAATGGTTAAATGGTTTCCGATCAATAACTGCTCAAGGGTTTGGCTTAGAATCTTCAAACTTGCTGTGGTAGTTGGTCATGACCACTGGATGACCCCTATTGATTTTGAGGTCACTAGGTCAAAGGTCAAGGTCACCATGACCTTAACTGGTAAAATGGTTAGCGATCAATAACTGCTCAAGGGTTTGGCTTAGGATCTTCAAATTTGCTTAGGTGGTTGGTCATGACAACTAGATGAGTGCTATTGTTTTTTAGGTCACTAGGTCAAAGGTCAGGGTCACCATGACCTTAAAGGGTAAAATGGTTTGCGATTAATAACTGCTCAAGGGTTTGGCCTAGGATCTTCAAATTTGCTGTGGTGGTTGGTAATGATCACTTGATGACCCCTATTGTTTTTTTAGGTCACTAGGTCAAAGGTCAAGGTCAGCATGCTCTTAACTGGTCAAATGGTTTGCGATCAATAACTGCTCAAGGATTTGGCTTAGAATCTTCAAACTTGCTGCGGTAGTTGATCATGACAACTGGATGACCGCTATTGTATTTGAGGTCACTAGGTCAAAGGTCAAGGTCACCATGACCTTAACTTGTAAAATGGTTTTTGATCAATAACTGCTCAAGGGTTTGTCTTAGGATCTTCAAATTTACTTAGGTGGTTGGTCATGACAACTAGATGAGCCCTATTGATTTTTAGGTCACTAGGTCAAATCTCAAGGTCACCATGACCTTAACTGGTGAAATGGTTTGCAATCAATAACTGCTCAAGGGTTTGGCTTAGGATCTTCAAACTTGCTGTGGTGGTTGGTAATGACCAATAGATAACCCCTATAATTTTTGAGGTCACTAGATCAAAGGTCAAGGTCACCATGACCTTAAAGGGTGAAATGGTTTGCGATCAATAACTGCTCAAGGGTTTGGCTTAGGATCTTCAAACTTGCTGTGGTGGTTGGTCATGACAACTAGATGACCCCACTTTGATTTTGAGGTCACTAGGTCAAAGGTCAAGGTCATCATGACCTTAACTGATGAAATGGTTTCCATTCCAATTAATAACTGCTCATTGGTTTGGTTTGGGATCTTCAAACTTGCTGTGGTAGTTGGTCGTGACCACTAGACGACCCCTATAGTTGTTGAGGTCAAAGGTCAAGGTCACCATGACCTTAATATGTGAAATGTTTTTAGATCAATAAATGATCAGTGGTTTGGCTTAGGATTTTCAAAGTTGCTGTGGCAATTAGTCATGACCGCTAGATGACCTCTATAGTTGAGGTCACTAGATTAAAAGTCAGGGGATCTGGGGGGTATACATGTTTTACAAACATCTCTTGTTATTATTGTAGCTGAAATCATGGCAAATAAAATCAAATCATGTAAAGACCTTAAAGGCATTAAAGTTAAAAACAATGATAAAACATACCACTTGAAAATAACGCAGTTAGCTGATGATACAACACTATTTCTAAATAATTCTGAAGAAATTCCTACTGCATTACAAATAATCGAAGAATATGGGACATATTCAGGGTTAAAATTGAACAGAAACAAAACTGAAGGTCTTTTAATTGGCAAGCTCAGAAGTAATACTGAATTGCTGATAAATGGAATTAAATTCAGCCCGATAATAAAGGCGCTTGGTGTATACTTTGGAGGTGAGAAAGATGCTAGTAACGATATTAACTGGCGAGAAAAAATTGAAACATGTCAAAAATTAATAAATAGCTGGAATCAAAGAAAACTTACGTTTTATGGAAAGATAACTATCATAAATTCTTTGCTTCTGCCGAAATTTGCTTTTCTAATACAAACTCTCCCAATGCCAAATAATGTTTTAAAACAAATAAATTCTATGTTTTTCTCCTTTTTGTGGGGTAATAAAAGTGAAAAAATCAAACGAAACACCTTAATAGGAAATAAAGAGGACGGTGGACTTGAGATCCCCGACATAGAGATTTACTCAAAAACATTAAAACTTAAATGGCTCAAAACACTTAGTTCAGTTGTAGAAGCAAACTGGAAGGTCATTCCAAACTTCTTTTTAAATCAATACGGAGATAAACTATTGATACTGAAAATGAATATTGATTCCATTAAATCACTCCCAGCTGTAAGATACAACTTACCAGTTTTCTATAAAGACATTGTTAACATCTTTATTAAACTGAATAATTCGGGACCAAAATCAATGCCAAAATCATTATATGATATTAGAACCCAGGTATTATGGGGAAATCAATACATAAAATTTAAAGGTAAATGTTTAATATTCGATTCATGGATTGACTCGGAAATTATATTCATAAATGACGTCATACATAATAATGGCGAAATTAAAGAAAGTTTAATAAACAGACTCACAAATAAAAGTAACTGGATTTCTGAATTTACCAGATTAAAGGCAGCAATTCCGAATGCCTGGAAAATCATTTTGAAATTAGAAGAATCCATCAAAACACAAGTTAATATTAACAGAAACTCGGTTTTCGGTAAAAACTGTAATATCGCTAAATTAAATAACAAAAACATAAAGAGAAAATTTGTTGCAAACAAATTTGAATCTCCATACATACACAAGTTCTGGGACGAAAAACTGAATAGAAAAGTCCAGTGGCATGAAGTCTACCACACAATGAATAATGTTTATATCGATAACAGAATAAAAGAACTTAAATTCAAGCTTATTCATAAAATAGTTCCCACTAATGAAAACCTTTACACGTGGAAACTAATACAAACGCCATTCTGCAAACATTGTAATGCAATTGAAACATTAGAACATTTTTTCATCTCTTGTCCGTATTTAGATACCTTTTGGGTCAATATAAACAACTTACTTTTAAAAATAGGCATTAATAAAAAGATTACTATGTATGAACTCATAGTCGGACACAAAATACATTATAAAGGTTATCAAGAAATTAATATTATTATAGGGAACATCATGTATGCTATCTACAAAAGTTACATGAAAAGCGAGAGAAGGACGAATACAGTGAATATGATGAACATTTTATACTATGATTTATTAACTTTAGGAAAATACTACTCTGAAAAGAAATTGAAACACCCAACAATTCAAAAGTTTAACAAATCATTGAGAGATCAGATTTAAAACATTTAAACAGATACAAATATTTCAGTATATACGTATATACATGTTGTTTTTTTTTGTATTATAAACATACATGCTTTGCATATGTTTCCTTTGTGAAAAAAAACAAAAACAAAAAACTATTTACACATGCTCACCTTCACAAGAGCTACACTCTGACCAAGGACCATAACTCTATATGGCTGTTTTGTTTTTACATAATTATGCCCCTTTATGGACATAGAAAACAAGAACTTAACCCTTTCCTCCATAAATACGCCTTTCTACGCCTCTGTAAAAGTCACTTAATGAAACTATTGTGATAAATAGAGCATTTGCTCCATAGGAGCAAATGCTCTATTTATCACAATGGTTTCATTATTACACAATTCTAGCATTTTCCTTTTCTCTAGTAAATGGGGTAGATTTATTTAAAGAGGTTGGGTCTAAAAATAGCTTATGGAGGAATGGGTTAAAATGTCTTGATAGACGTTGGCACCCGCATGGGGTGCTCTTGTTTGTGATTAGACTGTATCAGCCGTTTATGTTTTCAGAAAGACGAGGAGGATGACATTTATGAGATGGTGGATGAGGACGAGTATTCTGAGATTGTCAAACGGAGACAGGAAGATGACTGGATAGTGGATGATGGTATGAGTAATTTGTTATCTGAATTACTGTTGAACTTCGATATCTCGAACTCGGATAACTCGAACTTTGGGATAACTTGAACTAAAGCTCGGTCCTTCCAAAATCTTACACTACAGAATTGCTCTAAAATGTATCGCTACACATATCTAGAAACACATTTCACAACTTAATGCAGTTCTACAGTAATGCTGAAAGCTGTGGGAGCTTTCAGCATTACTGTAGACCTGCATTAAGCTATGAACTTGAGGATTTGTCCAGATTACAAATCGGATAACTCGAACTTGTGTTATCTCAAACTAATTTATATAGTCCCTTGAAGTTCGAGATATCGAAGTTCAACTGTAGTTCCGTTTCATTTCAACGTGATACAGGATTAATACTTGCATCAGATGTTTTCTGCAAGATTTGCAAACAGTAGACCCAGATCGGACGGCTACTCTGTTTGAAAAGTTGTAGAAGACATATTTATGGAGTAATGGGTTAAACATTGAGGAGGTCATCCAGCATTTAAAGGAATAATTTATGTCTTGTTATGTGTAGTTATGTTTTGCAGATGGGAGTGGCTATGTTGAAGATGGGAGGGAAATATTTGATGAAGATTTGAATGGAGATCAGTTTACCAAGCCAGATACAAATAGTAAGTGCAAAAGAACCACTCTATATCAATCACTTGGTGAATAGAACCACATTAAATCAATGACTGTGAATGGAACCTCTTTAACCTTTTCCCTCATATAATCGACTTTTTGTGCATTTGCAAACAAGAGTAGACCCAGATCAGACGGCTCCTATAGGAGCCATCTGATCAGGGTCTGCTCTGTTTGCTATTGGAATTTGATCTATGATATGTGCTTTCGTTTCTAAACTGATTAGTGTTCCTTCTATATTTCATTGTAACTATTTTGTCCATGAGTATTCAGTAGGTATTGAAAATTGTAATAAACGTAGAGCAATAAACCACAGTGAATACAATCAATTTAAACCAACCACTGGTTGAATGAAACCTCTTTAACCCTTTCCCTATTCTGTATTTAGTGCAAATTTCAATACCTACTGAATATTTATGAACGAAATAGTTTTAATGAAATATGGAAGGTGAAAAATTTAGAAACTAAAAAAAACATGATGTTTCTTTAGTTATCTATTAAATTTGATTAGCAAACAGAGCAGACCCTTATCAGACAGCTCTGTCAGATTTGGATCTACTCTGTCTGTAGATGTGTGAAAAGGTGTTTATATGAGGGAAAGGAATAAATCAACAACTGGGTAAATAGAACCTCTTTAAATGAACCACAGTGAATACAAATAATTTAAACCAACCACTTGATTAGTAGAAATTCTTTAATTGAACCACTGGGAATACAACCAAATTTAAACCAACCAATGGATTAGTAGAACGTCTTTAATGAACTACATTGAATACAACCAAATTTAAACCAACCAATGGATTAGTAGAACGTCTTTAATGAACTACATTGAATACAACCAGTTTTAACCAACCACTGGTTGAATGGAACCTCTTTAACCCATTCCCGCATAGGCTATTTTTAGATCCAACCTATTTGATTAAATCTACCAAAAAGAAGCATTCACTAACTCTTTCGGCACCAATGTCGCCTATTGGCACCATTGAAAACAGTGCAGTCCCAGGCCAGATGCCACCTTTTGAAGGCGGCATCTGACCTTGGACTTCAGTTTTCTGTATTATTTTAGCCCAAGCATACAGGTTTTTAAAAACAAATGTTTTACTAATATACCTTTATTATTTAGTTGAGAATTATATTTAATATGAAATTATTATTGCAGATGACACTTAAATTTGGCCCCAAAAGAGCTAAAGAAGAGGAAATTTTCAGAATTTTGTAGTTTTGAAACCATTGTGATAAATGGAGCATTTGCTCCTGTGGAGCAAATGCTCTTTTTATCACAATGGTTTTACAAATTGACTTTTACAGAAGCATAAAAAGGTATCAATATGCGGGAACGAACCACAGTGAATAGAACCTTTAAATCAACCCACTGGGTGAGTAGAGTCTCCTGAAATGTGTTTATTCAAACACAATTTAAACATACAATGTTTGCCAACTGAAGAATATTATTTATAATATAAATGTTTCTATTTCTTACAGAGAAAAAAGATGTTGATAAGAAGAAAAAGAATCCAAACATTATGAGACCGGGGACCAAACCAAAGGCAAACATTAAATCCATGTTTATGGCTCAGGCAGCAACAGGGAAACGGAAACCAGAGGTAAACAGTTCCTGAGTAAAGCAGTATGAGATGCTCAGTTACAGAGTTCATCACGAGTTCATCCCGTACATTGTATTTATGACAGTTTTGTACACAACCCTCTAGTTAGATTGTACAGTTGAACTTCGATATCTCGAACTCTGATAACTCGAACTTTGAGATAACTCGAAGTAAAAGTTTTCGGTCCTTCCAAAATTTACAGTAAAGAATTGTTCTAAAATGTATTGCTGTGCATATCTAGAAACTCAGGTGACAGCTTAATGCAGGTCTAAAGTAATGCTGAAAACTCCTACATGAGCTTCCAGCATTACTTTAGGCCTGCATTAAGCTGTGAACATGAGATTTTTTCAGATTAGAAATCAGATGACTTGAATCTCGGATATCTCAAAGTAATTTGTATTGTTAAGTTAAGTTTGAGATATTGAAGTTGAACTGTAGTAACTGCGTCTCATCTGGATCCAAACGACTCATCTGAATCCAAACTGTTTTACAGTCATTGCGAGTTCATCCTGTAAATTGTATTTACAACAGTGTTGCTTACAACCCTTGATAATTAGGTTGTATTTACGACAGTTTTACACTCAAACCACAATAATTGTCTTTTTCTTAACCCTTATATAGAAGGAAGTTAGCTTGAAAGATGATGCTCTGTTGGGTGACTTGATGTCAGAACTTCACAGCGGTCCTTCTGATGCCATCATTCCACCGCCAGTCAAGTTGACTAAGAAGCGGCCTTCTGTCCCCGCAGCTAGGTGGGTAATAGTTTAATGAAAGAAATAATGACATGACATCATGAATATGAATACATTGTTATAATAGCACATGAACGCAGAAATGTTTTACCATTTCAAATACAATAAAATTTTATTTATAGCATATCATAAGCAAACACAGCAGACCCGGATTAGACGGGTTCCTGTAGGAGCCATCTGATTTAGTTCTACTCTGTAAAGACATAGAAAGGCATAACTGACTGAGAATAAGATGTCCCTCGGCAGTTCTTGCGTCATAATGTTCTAGTCAACTTGTTCAATAAAATTGTTTAAAAAAAAAAGAGGAAACGTTCATTTTATTAAACACGTTTTCCCCTAGATACACCTTTTGGTTCCTTTGCAAATAGAGTAGACCCAGATCAGATGGCTCCTGTAGCTCGAGCTATCTGAACCAGATTTTGTCTGTTTCCTATACATGTATTATCTATTCCTACAGATTCTGCTATTGTTCATAACAGATTAGACCAGATCAGACGGCTCCTGTAGGAGCTGTCTGATCAGGGTCTGCTCTGTTTGCTTATGATATACATATACATATGATTATACAGTTTTTGCCATGGCCAAATATTCCTGTGTTAACATGCCATAGTAAAAATTAATCAAATTGTAATTCATGATGTCATTATTTCTGACATGAATGTTCATGGAGTAAAGGGTTAATATAATCCACATACTGATATGTACCCACAAGGTGCAAGGCAGACAGACTGTGTTGTACTTGGAATTTGTTATACTTAAACAGGTTAATATCTTCATTAATCTTTAGAACACTACTTGTATAATACTTTTTTTATCCTGCACATGTGAAATATTGCACACAAATTACATACAGTCCACTCTCGTTATGGCGAACTCGCTTGACACGAATTTCTCGTTGACACGAAGTTTTTGTAAAGTCCCAACTTTTCTTCCTATATATTCTATATAAATTTAAGTTTTTAAGACGAATTCGAACTGATCACATTTTCGTTAAGTCGAAGTCATTTTCCGTCCCCAAAGTGTTTGTTTGCATGTAATTATCGGTGTTTGTATCGAAGTCGCACCTCTCAGTCTGATTGAATTCGAGGTGTGAATTGGACCTTTTGATCCGACCCTGGCAAAGTACGCCAGGTGATCACGACACACGTAATTACAGTGTTTTGTGGGTAAACAATCACTGGTGTCAGATAATTATTCAAACTGTGGAACAATGCCGCGTTGGGTGAACGTTATTTAGTAAAATGACACCTTACCGTTCATTTGTCCTAAGTGTCAATCATAACTACTGTAGTAAGAAAGATAACTCTCAAGCGTCCTCGCTTCCGGACGATTTTGTAAAGATTGGATAAAAAGTAAGGCATGTTCCTTATTTTATTACCAATACATGCAGTTCAACATTGAATTTAATTTGTCACTTGAGTAATAGCGAAACAGCTCTCGGCGAAACATATAAAATGGTGACTACATTTTGAAACGTCTGGTTTCCCGAATAAGGCTGTTCTCTTAGATGTACCGGAAGTACACGAATCTGCAACCAGCTAGTTCACGTGTGATTGCGTATTTCCGGTGCCCGTTTAGGAAAAGGGATTTCCCATAGAAATGGCGTAAACAAACGATGCGCTTTAAAAATCGCCAAACCAACGGTGATTAATTCAATAAAAAGGCAAAAGGGATCTGAAAATTGGATAGGGCCTTGTAAATTACGGCATAGTGTCATTAATGAAGGGTAGGAAAGACAGAATTTTGTTCACGCAGTAATGGATCAACACGCACATGTACAATTTTATATACACAGAGTGCGATTCTTTTACACAATGTGAAGACTAAACTGTACAAGCACATTAATATTCTTGTAATATAGCAGCTCGTTTAAGGTGAATGTACTGGAAGAAACTGGAATTTTTTTAAAAATGGCATGTGATTTTTGAGTCGAACTCTCGATGAGTCGAAGTTTTTAACAGGTCCCTACGAACTCAACATAACGAGAGTCGACTGTATATGCAGGTCGAATATAAACAGGAAATATGGCTGTCTTTCTTGGGGTTTGCGTGTGTGTGCGTTAAAAGGAATACAGTATAACCTGGGTTATCCGACATCCCTTGGGACAGGCTGAATTTGTTGGATACATTAGTGTGTCGGAAAAGTCTGGGTCATACGATCAATCATCGCAAAACCAGAAGTTCAACGGAAGCGAAATATACAAGGATAAAACATTCCCTTGATGTTTATTTACACTCTGCTGGCATATTGGTCTCTACAAAATTATTTCCTTTTAAGAATATCAGCCACTGATAATATACTAATTTCAAGCTTCAAAGAAAACTTGGACTGGGTCAATAAACTGCTTTCAGACTCGTTGATTAATTCCATTTCTTTCATTAGCTCACCTGAGCAAAGCTCAGGGTGAGCTTTTGGGAGACTTGAATGTCCGGGGTCAACAATTTGCTTGTGAACACTCTGTGGTCATAATTGTAGTCCAATCTTCATGAAACTTGGTCAGAATGAATGTCTTGATAAAATCTCGGACGAGTTCGAAAGTGGGTCAAGTTGGGTTAAAAACTAGGTCACTAGATCAAATAGTAGGAAAAACTTGTGAACCCTCTAAAGGTCACACTTTTAGCCCAATGTTCATGAAACTTTGTCAGAATGATTGTCTTGATAAAATCTTGGAGGAGTTTGAAAAATGGGTTATGTGGGGTAAAAAACTAGGTCAGACAGTAAAAAAACCTTGTGAACACTCTAGTGGTCACATTATTAGTCCGATCTTCATGAAACTTGGTCAGAATGAATGTCTTGGTAAAATCTCGAATCTCGGACGAGTTTGAAAGTGTGTCAAGTGGGGTTAAAAACTAGGTCACTAGGTCAAACAGTAGAAAAACCTTGTGAACACTCTAGTGGTCATATTTTTTGTCCAATCTTCATGAAACTTAGTCATAATGATTGTCTTGATAAAATCTCAAACAAGTTCGAAAGTGGGTTCTGTGGGGTTAAAAACTAGGTCACTAAGTCAAATAGTAGACAAAACCTTGTGAACACTAGAGGTCACATTTATTGCTGAATCTTCATGAAAATTGGTCAGAATGATTGTCCTAATAAAATCTTTGACACATTTGAAAGTGGGTTATGCGAGGTCAAAAAGTAGGTCATATCTTAGAAAAATCTAGTTTACACTCCAGTGGCCACATTTTTAGCCCAGTCTTCCTCAAACTTGCTCACAGTGTTTGTCTTGGTGATATCAAGGTAGAGTGTGATCATGGGTTGGTTGGGAATAAAAAGTAGGTCACTAGGTCAAATCTTAGAAAAATTACTCTAGAGGGCACATTTTTATCCCAATCTTCATTGGTCAGAATCATTGTCTTGATAAAATCAGTATACACTGGAGATCCGTTATAACGCGGACCGTTTTACCGCGGTATTCGATATAACGCGGGTCGTCTGTGTCCCCGAATTATTATTTTTTTGTAAATACCTCATTTATAGTAATATGATTGAATATCGCAATGAAACATAAAATAAACTTAGGTAAACTTATCCGCCCGCAGCAGGCTAAAGGATAAAAACAAACATCGGTCCCTACATAAACAATTGAAGACAATCTTACGTGTGAAAAACTGACAACTGTCAACTCGTATATATGCCGCCATGAATGTAATACACACAGCTGATTACCGGTTCGTACTATGAGCATGATGCCCTTATAGCACGGGAACCAGTAAAATCTTAACTGCATAACTTTCGTTACAAATTAATTGTGTGTATAATTGAGATACGCATGTACTGAATTTTTTCACTGTCAAAGCCACAAAAGTTCGCACTTTAATTATGAAAAACAAACATCATTAGAAATCTAAACCCCTAACTGCAGGGTTGGAGGTTATATGCTAATACAGAAAAGGGTGTGTACCCTTTGACCAATCAAATGAAATTTAAAACCCCAACAAATCACACGCGACATCACATGTGACCTTTCATTTTCTGAAAACAGTGACAGCCATGTTTATTGTTTTACACAGCAGGTTTAATCGGATTAGGGGTTTGACAGGCCCAGAGGCAATTACATCCCTTCAACAGGCTTGTATTATGAAATATACTTGGTTGTTTGAAAACATACACGATTTTATTTGTAATTTTGTATAACCCTTTCCTTCATACAAACGTGTTTTCACGCATTTGCAAACAGAGTAGACCCAGATCAGACGGCTCTTAAAGGAGCCGTCTGATCAGGGTCTACTCTGTTTGCTAACAGAATTTGAAAGAGCTATGTGAGTGGGTGGGGAAACAAAGTAAACAAGTCAGTTTCGTTCGAAATTAGTTTATTTTAGGAAGATGGGGGTTTATGTAAGTACCCAGATAAAAAAACTCGTTACAACGCGGTTCCGTATATAACGCGGGTTGAATTTTATGTCCCCGGACCACCGCGTTGTAACGGGTCTCCAGTGTACTAAATCTTTGAAATTCTTGTTCTGCAGAACCACTGCTCATGATCCACTGCTCATGATCCACTATCAACATTGTTCAAATATTGTCCCTAAGGTCAATATTGGCCCTACCCATGGGCTACCCAGCAAAATCTTAAATCTATGGTAATCAGGTGAGAGATTAAGGACCATCTTGGCCCTCTTGTCTAAACTTAACACTATTGTTTGGAGTCTGTGCACATGTCGGTTCACTTACAAGACGCTTTCTTATTCCAGAAGATTTCCATTTTGAAAGATACATACTAAAAATATCGCCTAAACCTGACTGAATCAGTAAGGCAAATTGTATTCTGTAAATGCTTTTCAGGTCAAGTTTATACCTAACATTATTCAGACAATTACATTTTCTCATTTGTATTACAACAACGATAACTAAATGTAATTAAGGATTTAGCAAGTCCCCAACATGGCGCAGCCATGATAACCGCTCAATCAATCAGGTTGGACAGATGCTCAGCCAGCCATGCACAATCCCACTTAATGATTGTGTCGGATATGTAGGTGTGAAAAACACAGCACATTGGAACCAGTAAACAGTGTCGGATATCGGCTACAACAGGTTCTGTTAAAAGCAGGTTTTAAGCATATTGAATAAAGAAGGAAATTGTCGGGACAAAAAAGTGCTGTCGGATATATCGGCAAAGTCAGGTGTCGAATAACCCTGGTTATACTGTATTACATTTGTTGCCATTTACTTTTGGTTTTTACTCATTGACTGAATTAGATGTGAGACTCAACAAGTTTTGTCATATTACTTCAGTCAACTTGTTTGGTAAACACTCTTGTAATATCTTCTATATTTAGTCTGCACATAGCTGCAGTCATTTTTGACAGAATTATAGCTCTTTATTGGTGGTGGTGGAGCGGGTGACTTGAGAATTAGAAAATGTTGTGTCCAACTTCAAGGACACCTTTGATTAGATTTGTTTCAAATTTGACAGATGATAAGTCTTGATGTACAGATTCCCATAAATGAAAGAATCTCACCTGCATTAATTTTGCTTTTGTAGAATTATATCCCCTTTTTTGCCTTTTCATAAGATGTAGAAGATTTTATGTCCAACTTGTCTGATTTTTGATAATTTGGTTATTTTTCTCATGAGGTTGCAGTTTTAAGATTTTCTTCTATGACTTATACTAGACTTATTTTCAGAGCTCCACATATACCATTCAGCGTCCCTAAACCAGCGCCCATATTGTCAGTCAAGTCAGTAAAGAGCGAATCCGCTGTAACGTTTCCGTCAAAGGTCAAGGTCAGTAAAAAAATAATTAAAAATGTGTCAATGCAATCTGGCACTATGGATGTCTTGGGTTCATTGAAATGATCTCATACTCCAGCAAAACCTTGTAGGTTAGAAGAAAGGCTGACAATATTCCCAACTTGTTTGCTGAAATTACATTAATTGGGCCTTTTTCTGGCAGTTTTGGGAAAATGCATTTTAATAATTGGGATTTTTATTGCTTTCGAAGAATGCAATATAGCGATCGGTCGTTTTTACGGCAAAGAGTTCACTGTTTCTTGTGAACATGCGCAAGAGAAAATAGTTCTCTTCAATTCTAAACTAGTTTTGTTGTAAATTGTTCATTAATTTATTTACTTTTCATGCATTTAATAACACTTCGCTTTGTCAGATAACTTCTAGTCTACACAAGATCAACCTTTTAAAAGCTTTAATTATTGAATATACTCCCAAAAACGAGAGAGAATATCGGTATGACTAAACACCGGATCCGACCAGATATGAAGTTCATATCCGCGGATATGAGTTGCGCAAGCTTGAAAATCAGCATTTATCATATACGCATATATGAACCTCATTCCTGGTGTTTAGTTAAACATTGTTTTCGCAACACATTGGCGTTTCTACAGCAGCAATAGCTTGTCTGTAAATTATAAATTTCTTCTCCGCCGATAGCAAAGACTTCCCAACTAGAAAACCTGTTGTGTTTTTCATTGATCAATTACCTCTCCGCCGATAGGGAGGGAGAGGGATTTTTATATCGACACCGTATACGTGATAAAACGCTAACCGCATTTCTATACATCCGTCTAACCTAGAGATCCGAGTAATCCGTATAGCGTTTATGAATCGCAGTGTCTGTACTTTCGCTTTCATACCAGCAGTACCACAACAATTTCTTTCTATTAGCGTAATTTTACTGATGAAACACGATAGAAATGCCAACTTTTCTTGCAGTGTTAACAGGCTAGTATGCGTATTACTCTCTACAATGGATTTAATTAGTTTCTCCACAAACCGAGATGGAACTTTCCATTCATGCCATTGTCATCGCAAAAATGCGAGACATACATGTAGGCTTCTTCATTTACAAAAAATGCCGATGATATCTTTATCTACCATATTTGTCTTGGTTAATGGAATAGTTGAGATTTACTGTGATATCTGATTTATAATGGGGTTTTATGAAAACTCATTGATGACGTGTTTACAATTTTAGTAATAGCCAAGAGTTGTGCAGTTGCAGACAAAACACACAAGAAAAAGACCATTAAATTATCAGAACTGCATGAAATGCTTTTAATTGAATTGTACTGTCACTTGATAGAGAAAATATGAACATGTTAAATGTTATGTTGATATTTTCTGACCTTTTCCCCATAAGCATTCATTTGAAGCTTGTTTTTCCCCTCCGGTAAGGCCATGCCCTTTCCCTAAAATCAAAGAAAAAACCCTGGGAGATGTCATAGCAAAGAACATTTGACAACAAATTTGATATGAAATAGCCAGAAATGATATCATTCTTGGCCATCAATATCCTGATCTGATGGAAATGAAGTTATATTTTAAAAAGGTATAAAACAGTGTCTACTCTGATCATGTATATTTACAGGGGTTAGTCTCCGTTTGGCTATTTTGAATAGACCCAGTGATGATAGACCAATTATAGAATTCATTTGAAAATGATTTATCTGTAATCTTGAGTGTTAATAACAAAATGCTGTCAGTCCAAATTTCAAGAATAAATTGGAATATAAAAGTTGGGATTCATATAAGTTTATGATCAGTGGAATTCATGGTGGAGTTTTGATAGGATAAAACATCATATGGATTATTAGGAATTTACTGTACATTTGATATCATTATGAATCAACCAAGATTTTGGATTAATGTGTGTGTGTTTGCATACATGTATATAAACCCGAACAAAATTTAACTAAAATTTCATACTACATTGTCTAAACAGTAGTTAAAATTCTAGGATTCGTAATTAATAAGGAGGGTAGTGCTTTGAAATACACAACAGCATTTGATATTGCTTTGATATGAATTGAAAGATGGACACTGTCACTCAGCATTGCATTTCTGACTTGTTGAGGTCAAGGACTGTCTGAGTGTTACTAATAACCACTTTGCTTATGGTTTGACTGTTGCTACAGTCTGTCATATTTTTAGTATTACATTAAACAATTCCAAGACGTCAAAAATGGTGATTAACATGTACAGCAACTTCTTCCCTTACACTTAACATCCTTATCAAACTCGAAAGCAATTATGGCTGTTCAGGCCTTTGATTTTGTGCCAAAAATTAAATCGTTTGTAAAGCATTTTTGGTCCCATTTTAACTTTTGATTTTTAGCTCCACTTTTTAAAAAAGTGGAGCTATTGTCATGACCCTCTCGTCGGCGTCGGTGTCATGACGACAGGTTCTGTGAAATTTTATGGATGGATAGAGGGTGATGAGAGGTTGTACAGTTAACAAGGGTTGTTACTCTAAATTCATTTTTAAGGGAGTTAATCCCCTTTGTTACTTTTCAGGAGCAATTTTTTGTCTGGAGCATTACTTCTCAAGTATTGTAGGTACAACTGTGAAACTTTATATTCGGATGGAGGATGATGAGAGGATGTGCAGTCAACAAGGACTGTAACTCTAAATTTTTCATAAGTACTCTCAAGTACTACTTCTACATTTATTCACCAATGAACCTCAAATTTTGCATATGCATTTATAATGATGTGTAGATGTGTGTGACATAATTTTCATGTGAGTCATTCCTTCATTGGACTTTAAAATTTGTCTTCCCACAAATGTGAATGAAAGGATTATTGAGCTATTGCCTTTTGTATTGAAGTCATTGGCTCTTGGGACAAGGTGGTGGATGGGGGTATCAATCACCTTCAGTGATAGTTCTAGTTTGTTTTTTAACAAAATAATCTTGGGGGGGGGGGGGGGGTACCTATTTTGCATATTAAGGAATAGGTCATTTCAACACACCTGTGTAGACACCAGAAAAAGGCCTGTTTTTATGAAGTTTTATAGAAAATATAATCTGCTTTAATAAAAATAATTTTGTGTATTGTTTCGGATGCTGTTCATAGATTTTCAATAACTTTGAAAAAAAAAATGTATTTGCAATATTTTATTAAAGGCTTTGCCCAAGCCTCAGATCAAACAAGAACTTGTAGAAGAAGAGGTGGAAATATTTGAAGATTCACCAATGGCCATGGAGGAGGAAGAAAAGGAAAACATCAAAGGTACTCCAAATGTAGCTTTAACAGTATTAACTAGGGGTGAAACGATTAAAAAAAAAATTGATTTGATTTTGAATTTTTATAACACATTTGGATTCGATTTAATAAAAAGAATGCACTATGTAGAGGAAATCCTGTGTATTAACAGCTCTGAAAAACAGAATGCTTGGACATATACAGGTGGGAAAATCAGAGTAGCCTAGTCACAGATAGATCTGATTTTAACAGCCAAACCTTTCTGCAGTTTGTTTTGGAAAGTTCTTTTTTAAAAGAAAAGGTTTGTGCGTCTACATTGTGACTAGTCACTAAAACCAAGTGAAAATGGTAACACTAACATAATAAGTTTTGGGTAATTGTCTAATTGACTAGACAGCCTAACTCTGTAGAACATGTAAGTTTCTGAAAAAAGAATTTGAGCACTTCTGACCTGGAGGAGATGTTATGTCTCTCTTCAACTGATACAGATGGCTATCAGTTGAAGAGAGATATGACATCTCCCTGTCTCTGAGCAAAAAGCACTAGACATTGCTGTGAGTATATATTTAGCCAGTTATCAATACACAGCTTCATAAATTTTAAGCATACACATATTTGCAAGCAAGTTTACTGGAAGAAGACAAAAGGTAAATGCAATATTGTGTTTCCGTTTCAGATGATTGACAAATTTGTCGCATTTCCTGTGTTGCAGTGAATATCTGTAAAATAATCTTAAATGTTGATTTATTTGAGTTGTTACCCTCGCGAAATCTGAAATGTCCACATTTTGGAGCGATGGTTTTTCGGGACAGCATGTAAATTGACAGCTTCAGCATCTGACATTTTGAGAGAACACAAAGACGCTTGAAAAAAGCACCCAGACGATCAGATTGCAACATGCTTTTTGATTGGCTAAAACAGTTGGCCTTCATCCAATCGATTTGGATCTATCAGAATTCGATGAGTATGTTTGTTTTGACAGCTCTAATGCGGGAAAACAAGTATTTCGACTTTTGATGGTGAATTTACATAGGTTAGTTTCTTTTCGCTACAAATCATTAAGAAGCTAGCCTTTTATAATAAATTTCTAATCGAAAATAAGATCTGCTGAACCTTATTGAACCGAACCGAGGGCAAAAGATCGCGGTTCAATTCACCATGGAATTAATTGTTTCACCCTTAGTATTAACCCTTTACTCTATGAATATTTAAGTCAGAAATAATGACTGAATATTGTCGAGCTGAAATTTGATAATGGCATCATGATCAATGGATATATAAAAGTATATTAAAGAGATATCGACATGAAACTTTATAGGTGTGTATATCTCATTACTCTTTCCCTGTTCTATGTTTATTTCAAATTTCAATACCTACTGAATATTCATGGACAAAATAGCTATAATGAAATATGGAATGTGGAACATTGTAGTCATTTTAGAAAGTAAAGAAACAGTTCTATCAAATTCTATTAGCAAACAGAGCAGACCCTGATCAGACGGCTCCTCTTGGAGCCGTCTGATCTGGGTCTTCTCTGTTTGCAAATGCGTGAAAACACGTTTATATGAGGGAAAGGGTTAAGGAGAAGGCCCCTACATAAGAATCAAAATTTTGGAGTTATGGCCCTTTATTGTTTTCAAAAATTAATTTAGCTAGACAAGCACCAAATCAGACCAGCCTTGGCGTCGCATGCGGCTCTTGTTTTAAAAGCAACATATCGGACCTAAATCCTACAGGAGTTTCTAATCTGAGTCTACCCTATCTACAAAGGTGCCAAAAGACATCTCTGGGGTATTTTAAAAGGGTTAACCCTGTGAAATGTGGGAAAATGTGTTTTCTAGCATTTGCAAACAGTTTTGACACAGCATAGAAAGCTCCTGCATCATTTGTCATTTAACCCTTTCCCTGTTCTAATGTTTATTTCAAATTTCAATACCCACTGAATATTCATGAACAAAATAGTTACAATGAAACCTTGAAGGTGGAACATTGTAGCCATTTTAGAAAGCCAAGAAACAGAACTATTCAAATTCCACTAGCAAACAGAGCAGACCCTGATCAGACGGCTCCTCTAGGAGCCGTCTGATCTGGTTCTACTCTGTTTGCAAATGCGTGAAAACGCGTTTATATGAGTAAAAGGGTTAAC
This sequence comes from Azorinus chamasolen, assembly GCA_963576725.1. Classification (NCBI taxonomy): domain Eukaryota; kingdom Metazoa; phylum Mollusca; class Bivalvia; order Cardiida; family Solecurtidae; genus Azorinus; species Azorinus chamasolen. The sequence continues at coordinate 8,204,735 of OY755251.1, read as the reverse complement.
CCTTTATTCTATAAATATGTCTTACTATGCCTTTGCAAACAGATTATACCCAGATCAGATTGCTCCCATAGGAGCCATCTACCAGGGTCTGCTGTTTTGCTTATAAAATGATACAGATATTATTCTACAGTTTCTACTTTGGCAAAAAATCCTGTGTCTGTGTGCCATTATAAAAAGTGATTTAATTAGTAGTCATGCGTGTCATTATTTCTTACATGAATATTCATAAAGTAAAGGGTTGATTTCAGAGCTCTTGAAAATTGGATGAATCAGATGCTTAAATCTGATGCTTTTCTCAGAGCAAAACCCCTAATAAACAGTCATGAATATCATAAGGCGTAAAAAAAAAATAGGTTTGTTTCTGGTTACCCGACCGACCGTCCATTTTACCCCCCAACTCACTTTTTATACGCCCGAAGGGTCGTATTATGTTATGGTCTCCATCGTCTGGCCGTCTGGCTGGGTGTCCGTCTGTCTGTCCGTCTGTCTGTCCGTCCGCACTCACCAAAGGGTAGTTGTGTGACTTTTTCTAACTAGTCCCACAAGTAAAATCATTAACCTGGCCATCTCTTGTGACATTAACCTGGCCATTTCTTGTGACATTAACCTGGCCAGTTGTGGGACATAGGGTTAGGGTTAGGGTTAGCTTCCAGATCATTCTTTTCCAAAGTTAGAGCCAAAAATAGTTTTTCTTGTGGGACTAGTCACACAAGAAAAGATCAAAGGAAAAAGTCACACAACTACCCATTTGTTAGTATGTCCGTCTGTCCGTCCGTTAGCAAATTCGTGTCCTGGCTATAACTTACTCATTTTTTCTCCGATTTTCAAAATTCTTTCACACAAATGTTCAGTATCACTTGAAGGTGTGTCGCGTACAAAACCCAATTGTGAACTTTCAAGGTCAAGGTCACAAATAGGGCGTTAGCAATTTTCGTGTCCTTGCTAAAACTTACTCATCTTTTCACCAATTTTCAAAATTCTTTCACACGTATGTTCAGTATCACTTGAAGGTGTGTCGCGTACAAAACCCAATGGTGAACTTTCAAGGTCAAGGTCACAAATAGGGCGTTAGCAATTCTGTCCGTCCGTCCGTTAGCAAATTCGTGTCCTGGCTATAACTTACTCATTTTTTCTCCGATTTTCAAAATTCTTTCACACAAATGTTCAGTATCACTTGAAGGTGTGTCGCGTACAAAACCCAATTGTGAACTTTCAAGGTCAAGGTCACAAATAGGGCGTTAGCAATTTTCGTGTCCTTGGTAAAACTTACTCATCTTTTCACCAATTTTCAAAATTCTTTCACACATATGTTCAGTATCACTTGAAGGTGTGTCGCGTACAAAACCCAATGGTGAACTTTCAAGGTCAAGGTCACAAATAGGGCGTTAGCAATTCTGTCCGTCCGTTAGCAAATTCGTGTCCTGGCTATAACTTACTCATTTTTTCTCCGATTTTCAAAATTCTTTCACACATATGTTCAGTATCACTTGAAGGTGTGTCGCGTACAAAACCCAATTGTGAACTTTCAAGGTCAAGGTCACAAATAGGGCTTCAGTATCACTTGAAGGTGTGTTGCATACAAAACCCAATTGTGAACTTTCAAGGTCAAGGTCACAAATAGAGCGTTAGCAAATTTTGTGTCCTGGCTGTAGCTAACTAGACCTACATCATTACCTTTTAAGGTCAGTCATATTTGAAGGTGAAAGGTTAAACGCACTTATGTCACGTTCGGTTTAAACTTTCTCGACTTTTTTTTCCAAAGTTCAAAAAAGTCTGAAAGTCTGAAAATGATTGCTATGTACACTGTTCTTACCATGCTCATATCTTGGATATTTTTCATTCTGGAGTTATTGCCCTTTGATAGTTTCGGGTAGCAATTTCTTGTGCAACTAACTGCTCCTTTATTTTTCAACATAATTTTATAGAACAGCATTCGGGCGTATATTGCCCCGTCTTGCGGTGCTCTTGTTTTTATTGCATCCAGAAATTTCCGCGGTTCTGCCTCTTGTGATTATTACGAGTTTGGTGAGAGGCCGATCTTCGGGGACTTCCCAATTCGAAAAAGCCTCTTTTTTATATCCAACTTTTTGTAAAAGAATTTCAAAGAAAAAAACCGATGGAGAAATTCCCATTATGTTGACATATCTCAACCTTTCCAACGGTCAAACATTTTTTCGCCACAGTCAAAGAAAACGCTAAAAAGATACATCGGAGTTTGACACTAACCATAGACCGAGCGACATTTCTAGTATAGTGCAGGTCAGGTCCAGTCGTTAAATATTCAACTGGTCCGAATGGTCCAGTGCGAAATAATCGATTCTAGAAAAATTCCATTCATTTTGAAAGTTTTTCCACTCATTTTCTCTTTCTGTCGCTCTAATATTGTTTTGTTTTTATCATTGTACTAAGTAGAGAAAGCTGCGAGCACCTTGCAACCACGTGACTTCCTTCATAACGTCGAGGTCGGGATTGTCTCAAATTAAGTTAGGGTATTGTGATAAAACACTGTCGTTGTCGAAAAATCGCTAGTTATTCTAATGCTTTTATTTCAGTTAAGGTTTCGTGTGAAAAATGTTTTTGTGGAAATGTATATTTTAAGGGAATATATTTACAGAAAAAAATATTAGCCAAATGATTCATCATGACACCACTTGAAACATTATGAAACGTTCCCTAAATGTATGTCGTAAAATAGATGTCGTAAATCTTGGTTTCCCACACTAACACCACTTTTCTGTTATGCACACTCGCGACGATATATGCCAGTTTCAATTTGGGTTTACGGGCAGTGGAGATGACAAGAAAGAAAGGGAAATGTAAGGAGTCGTCGAAGAGAAAATATGAGGAAGAAAAAAGGCAATTCTGTCAGAAATTGAAAGAAGAGTTTACTTGGTTAAACTACGTACAGTACATTCCTTGTAGAAAATACGATTTGGTAAATAGTGGAGTTTTACAGTGGGGTGCTAAATGCCAATAGGTCCATACCACAGATTAACCGTTACCTGATGAATATTGATGATTATTCATATAAGACTATGCCTACTATGAATATATATTCGTATTTAGGTATTAGTTCGATTTTTAGCATACTGCTGACCAAAAAAAAAATAATAATAATAAAAAAAAAAGTTCCCGACCTACCGACCCAACTTTTTTGGGGGCATGTAACCAGAAACAACCCTATTTTTTTTTAGGCCTAATGCTAGATTCAGTGGAGAAGTATTGAAACATTTAATTCTTTATTTTACTTTATTCATGCGAGACTTCATCTGTTATGAATATCAGTTTATTTAATTCTTGTTTCTGATCTGGGTCTGCTCTGTTTGCAAAGGCGAGAAAGCATATGTACAGTAAAACCTCTCTATAACAGCCATTAAATTGAATTAATTATTTGGTATTTAGGGTAGGTGGCCGCTTAAAGCAAGGTGAAAGTAAAACAGAACGCTACTATAGGAGTGTTCTGTTTTACTTTCACCTTGTTTTAAGCAGCCACCTGCCTTTAAAACAAAACACTTGGTGTAATTTAGTGGTCGTTATAGAGAGGTTTTACTGTATCAGGTAACGAGTTAAAGAATGCTTGGAAATCTCAGACTTGTACAATGTCTATGTTTCGTGTTTCCAGAGGAGCCCTGTATGGACCTTCAGGATATTGACTTTGATGATGAGGTTGAGGAGACCAAACCTGTGGCTATCAAGCAGGAGGTCAAACAAGAGAACCAGGCTCAGATCAAACAGAAGAAAGACGACATGTAAGCCACCTTGACCTGAACCCAAATAATCAAATTGAAACACAAAATAACTTTGTTACTAGTTTGTTCTCCTTGGTCCATGCTTATAAAGCTTTTTAGTTGAGTCTGAGTTTGTTCTCAAGCTTTTGATTGGTCAGATTTGAGCCAAAGGCTTGAGAATGAACTCAGACTCAACTAAAATGTTTTATAAGCATGGATACTGATCTGCAACTCTATCCTTATTCCTGACAAGACACTTTGTTACTGAATTTCTGGTTATTGTGATTTGTATAATACCAGGGCTTTCTTTACCACTTTGGGAAGATGACTCATACCCCTGATATTGGGGATTATTGTCTGATTTGGGAATATTTTAGCTGCAAGATTTCTCCTACAAACATCCATTGCAAACACAATAGACCCAGTTAGGCCAAAACCTCTAAAATTCATACATAAACACGGCAGACCCAGAGCTTTCTGATCTGGGTCTGCTGTTTGTTTATAAATTTAGAAGTTTTGATATGACAGTTTTCTGGCTAAACACCTTCAATCAAAATTGAGAAAAAACACACTTTGCCATTAGGAACATAATCCAATAACAGCTATATATTCACTTGGAAAAAATGCCCTGTATCCAATCCCTATCATCAAAGAGTCGACTGAAACAAGGCTACAAAAATACCTAGTCAGGAGAAGATGATGAAACAGAGCGGACCCTGGTAAAGGCACATGCATTAGTATGTTAATGGTTTTTGTTTTAAGCCAAATTGAGGCGCTTAGTACTGGATGGACAAGTTATAGCAGTGGAACTGACAGCCAATCACAAATGTCGACAGATGTGCAGGTAGACACATCTCAAATCCCATTGGTTACCAGAGAAGATGGTGAACAAGTGCTGAGATTCTATTGGCTGGATGCTTTTGAGGATCAGTATAAGCACCCAGGTAAGAAGTGATGAATATGTGGTATACTTCGTCAAATTTCGGATCTTTAAGGCAGGTGGTAGCTTAACCCTTCACTCCATAGAGTGCATTGTGGAATTTTTACAAACTGAATAGACCCAGATCAGATGGCTCCTATAAGAGCCTCAATGTCTGCTCTGTTTGCTTATGAAAAAGGACAGATCTATTTCAATAGTTTCTGCCATAGTAAAAAAAATCCCTTGGTCATTATGCCATTATAAAATCCATTTAATTTGATATTCATACTGTCATTATTTTTACATGAATATTCATGATGTGGATGGTTAATGCTAGACCAAAGTCACTTCTTTCATTTTACATTAAGCAACCACTTGCTTTTTAAGCTGCCCATGTTTGTCTTAACAACTCCAGAGCTACAGATAAAAGTGTATACCCAAATACTAAAATTGTCATTTCTCCACCAAACCATATACTGTGACCACTCTTTAGAATCGTCTTGAGGATACGATTCTAAAGAGTGATCACAGTATAGGGTTTGGTGGAGAAATAAAGGAGCTATTCTTTAAAATGTTAATGTCCATTTCAATTTACTTTGTCACTGAATTTTAGTCAATATTTTTTTCATTTCGAGTCAGACTGACCTTAAATATATTTCATTTGATCGCATCGTTTTTCAGGAACTCCCATGCTAAATATCCCTCAATATCATTCAGTAACAATTAATAAAATGCCGAAAATGCATTTTCTACATGCTATTTCGATCAGCTGTTTCTTTGCAAATGGCCGCTGTATGTATGGATCATGGAGCGTATCATTTTTCAACAGGGGTGAATTGCATACTGATACGAAATAAATGACGTAATTTCGTGTATGACATCAACTTTTAAGAGCTATAATTACCCTTAGTTAAATTCGAACATTCCACTCGACGCCAATCGTCCGCCATTTGCAATTTGAAATGAACGTGTTTACAATGGGAAAACATTGTTTTTATGCATGAAATATTTATTTAAAGATGGATTCAAGGGAAACTCGGGCACAGAGTTCCTGAAAAACGATGACACAAGTGGTTTAAATTTGATCTCGATCCGGTAAGAAATGAAAAAAATTCTCGATTCAAATTCAGTGACAAAGTAAATTGAAATGGACAGTAGGCATTTATTTGGACCTGCAACTCATTAACTAATGGACATTTTTTAGTGAGAAAATGATAAGGATGAAGATTGATGAGATTAGTTTGGTGATGAAGCTGTGACTTTATATTTCATGTTTTGCCTGACAAGTACAGAACTGAGAGTTACTGCCACTATGACACTAAGGCTATGACTATACCCGCATTCTTTATGCTCCCTTTACATGAATTCTTTATGCTCCCTTTACATGAATTCTTTAATGCTCCCTTTACATGAATTCTTTATGCTCTATTTACATGGATTCTTTATTCTCCTTTTGAAGGGAAATAGCATTTATATTTACCTTTATCATTAAGTCACACCACCTTATACTGTGCATTACTCCAGAAATATTGGACCTACGGCCCAGTGTTGTGACATTTCTTTAGAAGTATGCACCATTATTCAGAGCTACAGATAAAGGTGCATACCCAAATACTAAATCGTCATTTCCCCTCCAAACCTGATACTGTGACCACTGTGATCTCTTCAAGACGATTCTAAAGAGTAGTCACAGTATAGGGTTTGGTAGAGAAATAAAGGAGCTATTCTTGAAAATGTTTTAACTTACATATCTTCTCTGGACCTCTGTATTTGCCAATGCTATTCTAGGTGTGGTTTACCTGTTTGGTAAAGTGTGGGTGGAGAGCGCCAATACTCATGTCAGCTGCTGTGTATCTGTGAAGAACATTGACAAACAGATATTTGTCCTGCCTAGAAATACTGTAAGTAACCAAATGATCACTATCTGCTTCTTCAGTCAAATGTTATCAGAGTTGACCTGTTAACCGTTAACTCTGTGTATGTATTTTATGCCTTAACAAGCAGTAAACTCAAATTAGACAGCTCCTGTAAGAGCTGTCTGATCAGGGTCTGATCTGATTGCTTAGAATATCTTGGATCTGGTTGTATAAAATTTTATATAGCAATGTATAAACTTGTTTTATATAAGTTGATTAACAATAAAGAAAATTAGTGAATAATGTTCATAATTTGATGGATTCTGCCATGAAGATTCATTACATACAGGATTAGTGATAAGAATTTTTATGCTCCAGATCAGATCAGGGGGGCATATTGTGTTTGCCCTGTCTGTTTGTTTGTTTGTTTGTCTATTTGTTTGTTTGAGGACAACTTTAACATTGGTCATAACTTTTGAGCCAGTACAGATAGAGACTTGATATTTGGCTTGGATATGTATCTCGTAAAGCCACACATTTTGAGGGGTGACATGTCAAGGTCAGAGGTCAAATATAAAGGTCAAATCACAGACTTTAACACTGGCCACAACTTTTGAAGCAGTAGAGATAGACACTTGATATTTGGCATGCATGTGTATCCCATGAAGCTTCACATATGTCAAGGTCATCCTTCAGGGTCAAAGGTCATATCGGGGGCATAGTGTTTCACAAACACATCTTGTTATTATTTGATAATTGCCCTATTCTAATGATCAGCTATACAGAGCAAAAGATAGACATGCATACTCATGTACTAAAATCGTCATTTCTCCACCAAACCCGATGTTGTGACCACCCTTTATAATCGTCTCTTCGAAGTTTCATAGGGTTTGGTGAAGAAATAAAGAAGTTTTTCTTGAAAATGTTTTAATTAACAAATGGAGTTTGATCAGAACGGCTCTGACAGGAACAGGCTCTAATGAGAACAAAGACGTCAAAAGGCGTCTCTATCAGGCAAAGTGTTAACAACTTGATATTCCCTGTATAAACTGCATTTGCAAACAGCAAAGATCAAGATCTGGGTCCATGCTTATAAAGCTTTTAGTTGAGTCTGAGTTTCGTTCTCAAGCTTTTGATTAGTCAGATTTGAGTTCTCAGACTCAACTAAAAGTTTTATAAGCATGGACCCAGATGATATGTAATCAATCCTATTATATTCTTCAAATTTGGGCTGACTCTCAAAATAGAGTGAATTAGAGTTTAAGCAAAGGAAAAATCAAAGCAGACAAAATGTCACTATTTTTTCTGTATTTAGAAAATGTGTATGAAGACTAACACTGACACAGGATTTGAAGTTAGCAACTTTGATGTCTATAATGAGTTTGCAGAAAAGGTCGCAGAAAAATACAAAATATCAAAGTTCAAGAGCAAGGTAGGTTGACCATGTTTCGTAGCTTTCAGTTTTGTATTTGCTTTGTTTGCTGGTCTGTCTGACTGGGTACACACTCAAGTCTTGCAGTAGAGTAAATCTCTATAAGCCTTATATTGGTAAAGAAGAATTAAGATCTTTTTTAGGGAGTTGGCTGCATAATAGGTCATAGGCCTTGCATAAACCTGCCACCTGTCCTAAAGACCATATTTGGTTACTTATTTGAGTGTTCTAATGTAACCAGTTCTTTATTGGAATGAAACCCTTTGAATGCTCATCAGTGTTTAACTATAGATAGGTTTTGTTTTTAATATTTCAAAGGTTTGAATTTGCCATCAACCCCAATTCAATCAATCAGTCTATTCCTCGCATGCTAAACACCTACAGCATATTAGCTACTGTACATTAGGATTGAAATAACATTTGGTTACATCTGGATTTTGAAGATATTTTGAGTCTGGAAAATTTTATGTAAACTAGCCATACTTGGTATTAACCCCTTCGCTGCCGTGTACCTGTACACCCTATGTGCCGGGTACAACTTCAGCGTGTTCTCGGCAGACCTACCAGTCTACATAAAATTTATCATTACTCCACTAATAATCAAGCAATCTACACGATGTTTTCGCATGCTGCTTTAAAACTCTTATTTCAATACTTCCTGAAAGTTTCATTGATATATTATCACTTCTTCCATGCAAAACCAGTGTAGACATTCCACAATGGCTAACCATTAGATTTAATAGTTCACCTTTAACCCATTCCCTCCTAGACTATTTTTAGATCCAACTCCTTTGAATTAATCTACTGAAAAGGAGCATTTACTAGAGGAAAGGAAAAGTTTAGAAGTGTGTAGTTTGACACCAATGTAATAAATAGAACTCCTATGGAGCAAATGCTGTATTTATCACAATGGTTTCAAAAAAATTACTTACAGAGGCATCAAAAGGCATCAATAGGAGGAAATGGGTTAATATTTTTTAGAAGTAAGTTTTACATTGGAATTTTCAGGTCGCCACAAAGCTGTATGCATTTGAGATCTTTGACGTTCCTGTGGACTCTGAATATCTGGAAATAAGATACAGTGTAAGTATGGATGATATAACCCTTGTCTAAATGGATATTCATATAAGAAATAATGACATCATAAATATTCATTAGATTAATTGTTATTTTAGCACATGGACAACTTCAGAATCATATCTACCGTATAAGTGGTTTTTTACGCGGGATGCAAATTTCACGAATCCACCTCAAATTAAATTTTCACGTCTTTATTATTGGCGGAAACTGGGTAGAAAACTAAAAATTAATATTTCTCAGAAACAAAATAAAAATCGTTTTTATCTTACCATGTTGTTTTGTATCTTTTTAGTAAAAGAGCCATTGCAAGTGGCGCATTCAAAATTAAGGGAAGTAACTCTAAGTAACTCTGACAATCAGAGAAAAGTATATCAATTTACATGATGTTTTATAAACAAATGACATTCACTCATTTGGAAATGTTTGTTTAAACAGTTTGAATAATTATCTGACACCAGTGATTGTTCACCCAAATAACATTGTAATTTAACTGTGTCATGATTACTGAGCGTACGTTAGCAGATTCGGATAAAACATCCAATTCACACATCAGACTGATATGTGTGACTTCAATACAAACACTCTTAATTACATGCAAAACTGACTTCAACTTTAATAGCAAAAATGCAGTCAGTTTGACCTCGTCTTAAAAACTTATATTATGAAGAATAAATAGGAAGAAAAACAAGTCAGCTGTTATTGCAATTAATTATCTTTGAACACTTGATTACTGAATTGGAACAAATTCTCCTTCGATACCCGTTTCTATATTACATAATCATGCACACTGCATAAACTAAGGTTATACATGTGTCAAATGGCGATAAAGGATGTTTACGTTTTACCGTTTGTAGAAAGTTGTGGTCTGTTGTATGGGGAGAGAAGGGAAGGAATTTTTAGTGGATTATATTTACGTGTGTTTGATGGACACGCCAACATAGCGAAAATTTCCATCTCGAGAAAAAATCCACTTATACAGTATATTGTGTCATAAGCAATCAGAGCAGACCCTGATCAGACAGCTCCTGTGGGGGGCTGTCTGATCTGGGTCTACTATGTTTGCAAAAGCGTAGAAAGGTGTATTTATACAGTAAAGGGTTTAATGTAACATCTGATCAGGTTCTGCACTGTTTGTCATCCGTAAGAGCCTATTTTGTTGTGCACAACTGCTGGTCTCTGGTTCTACACTGTATGCAATGTTTGAAAACCTAACAGATTGGTTACGTACAGTGGGGTTCAATCATTTAGACCTTGTGGCTTTGTTTCAAACTTTGAAGGTAAGGTTCTCTGAAGCATTGGTCTCATTTTGAATCTTTCTGTTTTACAGGCAGATGGGCCAGCATTACCATTAGATCTGAAAGGGGAAACATTTAGTCATGTGTTTGGAACAAAGACCTCCAGGTATGTTCATCACACAAGTTTAACCCTTTACTCCATAAAAACACCTTTCTTAAGGAGTCAGGGTCTGCTCTGTTTGCTTATGTATTCATATACAGTGAAGCTCACTTATAACGAAATCCTGGGGACCTTAATATTTATTTCGCTATATCCAAACTTTGTTATATCGATAAGACGAAATTTCGTTATAAATGTTTGGATATAGCGAATTTCGTTATCGTATAGCAAGGTTATGCAAATTCTGATCCTGACCAGAAGCCACATTATAATGTAGCTGCTGACCAAAGTCTACATGCATACAGTTGGGTTTGTCATGTGTTTGGTAATTTCATAGCATGTCTCTTATAAAATGTAAAGGAAAAACAAATTCACATCAGTCATAAATAACAATATTGGTGAAATGAGTTGACCATTTCCTTCCCTATAGCAATGGCTCGGTGCAAAACTAGACTGACTCTATAGTTATTCTAGTGAAGAGAATGCCTTATATGCATGTAAGTGCACACTTCAATTATTTATCACATTTATGTTTTTATTCCTGGTGTCGTGATGATTCGTGTACCTTCAATCATTTTTATAAATCCATACGTTCTTATCTATGTATCACGACATAATTTATGACCATCAGTGTTCAGTCAAGTGGCAGTGGTCTCGCTGGAACTACATAGTGTATTGGTCTTACCATCGGATTTTGCCTATTTCGGTGCCGATTGTCCGAAAATATCTTAGAATTGTTATCTGCGGCTGCTTCAATGCAAAGTGTGAAGTTGCAACATATATTCTCACAAACGTTTCTATTGGCCGAAATCAAAATATACGATAGGAAATGAGAACATTCATCCAATCAGATGCACGGTTACTAGTCTATTACGATTGCAACTGGTTTCAATTACGTTATCGAAATTGGTAAATAAAGCGGGATACCATTCTTCCATCAGATTCGTCCCTTCTGCATTCGGACTCAGCAGCATGTTTATGCCTCGCACGGTGCCCACATTGTATATTTTATGCGCCGTTTTCATTGTTTGTGAGAATGATGCAAAAGCGTGTCCTCAACAGAAAACTTGACCATAAACAAAGATTGGGAGATATGTACATGCAGTGTGGTCAATTACGTTCATTAAGTTGTTCGACGCCCGAGGCGATAGTCGGTGAAAGTGTTTGCTGTACAGTTCTTTATCGCGGTAGGTGTGAAATTTTTTCAAACTGCGACTTTCGGTTGAGTTTGTATTAACCCGAACTATTTTTCATAGAAATTTCGTTCTCGGGACAAGGCAATAACTTTGTCTTAGCCGAATTTTCGTTATAACCGATTTTGTATTAAGCAGGCAGATGTGAATAGAAACAAAGAAGGAAAAGATCGGGGATTTTTTTTTTCTTTTGTATTATCCGGTCTTTCGTTATATCCGAGTTCGCTATAAGTGAGCTTCACTGTAGATCTGATTCAGGTATGTTCATTACACAGATATTGTACTGTGATTGTATTGGTACTTGTGAGTTGTTTTAGACCCAGAAAAAATGGATCCAAAAAAATGTTTTAAAATGTTCAGTATATATTTTGCACTTAATTTGCATGCCGAACGTATTTCTGGATTTGGGGTTTATTGAATGATTGAAATTAGAACTTTTTAATGGTATAGTCCTGAAAAATGGGTTATTATGCACTGTACTTAGATGGGACAGGTTTCATCCACAACATGCAGATGGCTTCCTTTACAGTTGTCTGCTTTCCAACTTAAGAAGCTTTTGTCCAATCTTCACCAAATTGACAAGTAATGTCTTTGGTAAGTAATATCATGGTAAAGTCTTAATCAGTTATATCACTGTGGTCACATTGGTGTTATTGCCCTTTGCAGAAATTCTCATTTATAGCTATTTCCGGAGTGGGTGTGTAGCTATTGATAATCTGATAAGTGAAAAAGGTTGTCATATTCTTGATAAGATATTCTTGTTTGGTTGAGTTTTGGTTTTACGGTGCTGTTTATATACGGTCGGTGTGGAACAGCCCAGGAACAATTTTGTGTAGGTTGTGTTTATATGTGTAAGCACACTCTTCATTTGTGCACCTGGTGTTGCAGTGGACTTTTGTATAATAAATATTATAAATCTTGTTTATTTCAGTCTTGAACGGTTCCTCATTGACAGAAAGCTCAAAGGACCAAGCTGGATAGACATAAAATGTCCTCGTAAGTTGATACTGTAAAGTAGAAACTGAAGCTGAAACTCAGAGCTCTCAGATGTTAGGCAATAGGTACATGAGTGATTCTAATGAGGGCTGTTCCAGGAAAAAAGGCCTGGGGGGGTAGGAACGCCAGCCAAAAATAGGGGTACCACCAACACAATTTTATTTTTTTTACCCCCCCAAACAAGAGAATTAAGATAGGTCAGATACCCACAACCACTAGATTTATATTTAACTTGCCACCCACCACCAAGAAAACTGAAATTTCCGATTCAATTGTACTTTCTAGATTTCTTTACCACTCAAAGCTTGACAAGTTTTACTATGAATGTGCTGTTTTCTGAATGCAAATCATATTGACAGCATATAATATATTGTTATTCTATTATATGTAATTTGATGACAAAATTATTTAGGTCATAGAAATACTTGCATGAAATTTTTATGTATAGGTTAGACCATGGTTGAGCGCTCAATCATTGGCTAACCTATTTAGCACTAGCTTGGGCTCGAGGAAAAACAAGATATAAACGTCATCAAATTCGCAATTTCACATCATCGGGCGCGTGCTATTTTCCCTCACTTCTCTTCGCACAAGATTGAAAACCATGATTTGCTTGAATCCATTAATATTTTGGAAGAAGAGGAAGGAAAAACGACAAAGCTGGAAATTTAAAGGCAAGATTTTAAAATTGTGTACAATTAAATATTCAATGATAATTTCAATTTCAATATGATGCATTTGAAATAAAAGTTACTTTTAAATATTGAATTAATTCGATCTAGATATAGATCTAGATCTTTTTATTTATTAAGATTTTTATTATCTTATTTTGTTTAATTTTTTAATAAAGATTGTTTTCAACTTTTCACGCATTGATTAGATTGTATACAGTAAAACCTATGTACAATGGTCAATAAAAGAATATGCTATGCATTGTGCCGCTTTTTAAAGACAACTTTTTATGCTTGAATGCAGGTTAAAAGTAACACATAACACTCAAAATAGGAGCTTTCTGCATACCTTTGGTAATGCATTAAACTGTCACCTGTATTTAAAATTGCATATTCATTTCCCTTAATTGTCGATTAACCTAAGTTTTACTGTATTTCAGTGTAACCAGCTGATCAAGGCTACGATGAAATATCACGTGAAAGCCTAGGATGTGATGTCAAAAAAACATTATAATGATTGGTCGACAGGAACCATTGACTAAATAAACAGTTTGTTAGTTAGTCCATGGTTTTTTCAAAAAGGGTCGAACTAAACGATATAGTCAACACTATTTGAGGCATCTGATTGGCCTAGAGTTCCAAGCCATGTGCTAAATATTGAAATCATCTGCTTTTTGTTGAGTTTGTACACATTACATTGGCATGCTGAAACAATAAACTATTTGCCATCTTGTTTCTAGTGTGGAATGCTTTTTTCCCCATTCCTAGTATGTAAACATCTTTTACCTTGACACAAGACGTTCAATTATATGAACATTAAATTTAACCCTTTCTAAGGTGTAAGAACATAGCAGACATTAATTTTGCAAATATGGGCCATGACATCTTTTCACTTTTAATTTCTTCGAATCATCAAATTTAGTAATTTAATCACTGTTAATAACTTTATATCTAACATAACCACTTTTTGATAGCCACTGTTGGTCCAATCTGTGAAATTTAACTTTCCTGCCTTGACTATTTGTATGGCAGAAATTGAATATTAAGACAATCACATTACATTGAATTACATGATTACTAAATTTCTTTTATCGGTATATACAGAAATCAAATCACAAGAGATTGTTACGAGATTGTTAAGAGATTGTTGTTGACCTAGATCAGCTGGTGCAATGAAAATCTAATCTGATCTACACTGGTTACAAATTACCAACACCATCTCTAGTTTGCCAATTTCTCTGGAAAGCAATTGGGAAGATCCTGATCAGATACCTCATTTATATGCAACAGCTGATCTGTGTCTACACTGTTTGCACAGCCCTCTGGTTGGATATCCCCTAGCATGTCTAATATAAGGGAGGCAAATATTACAAAAACACCAGTAAAATGGGTGAGAATCACTGTTTGTGAAAAAAGAGGAAAATTTGATGGGGTCAAAGGGAGCCTGCCTGTATGGGGGTTAAGCCCCCCCACCCCCCACCCACCCCCAACCCCGTCGTCTGGACACATGAAATACCGGTATAGCTTTTCTGAGTTCAGGAGTTTTCTCCTGCATTTTCACTTGGGTCTTTCATTGAATGGACATTCATGTGTTTTTTTACAATTATACTCCGGTTGCATGTCATACATTAGCTGTATTTCAAACAAACTGGTTGCAGTACATGTAATTTTGTTCATACAATTTACATTCAGTTTATCCTGGATCGATTCAATATTGCCAGATTAATTACTTGTAAAACACAAGCAATTAAAACTTACACGTTAAAGATATGAAATTTGATTTAAAAGTCAGCATGGTATTATAACACTTAACAATTAGTTAACTTACTAGACATAGTTCACCTTTTTATGCACATTTATAGTCACAATTTCTAATTACATTTACCTTCAAACTCAAACTCTTTATGTCATTATAAACCATCTTCAGTTCCAATTCATTAAACTGGTTTATAATTTTTCTGAATCGGTACATGTTGACTAGTTCCTTTAACAAAAGCTATATTGACAGACACAAATTTCTGGTGAATACTCAATATTACAGGGTTTTACCTGTGACTTGAACACGCTGTTTCAATAACAGGACATGTCTAGCGGTTTTCAGATGGTTCCCAAAGTCTACACAGCCGCGTTTTCCGTAACGGTTTACTTTCACTTTCACGAAATCGCCAACTATCCCTTTTCTTGTTTCTTTACTCAATGTCAACGTCATTTCTTACTCTAGTCATCTTGGGCTGAACTTATTTTTCACACTCTTATCGTAATCTCGGCCTGTGCTTTTCATTTTTGTCTTATATTCACATTAATTGGCAGGTACAGATACCGAATTTCATAAACGGACACCATATTGTTGTTGTTGTTGTGTAAGTTTCCTCCGCTGACTTGTCGGAGTACCCAAGTAGTCTTGGTGCTGTGGCCTCCTGGTATCTGAATATGGTCTTAACACTAAGCACGAGAGAATATGTACGCGTTCACCGTTTTAGCATGCCTATATACAACTTAAGCTGGTAAAATGATAAAAGTCATAAGACCAATAAAAACAGTTCTCTGCCTAAAACTTACGTACTACTGCGTATGCATATAAAGTTCTGCCATTCAGTATATATTCAAGATTATGTACAGAGATCCAGATAAGATATTGGAATTGTTGAACGAACATTCGATAATACGAGCGTTTTGATTGGCTGTAGGACAAGAGTCTCGTTATTCGATTAGCCGAACCGAAATCTCGCTGTTGACGTGATAAACGTTATTAACGTGGATTTACTTGAAAACGGGAAAGAATATCGGCGACGAGTTTTTCTTATTTGGGAAATTTTAAACAGAATTACCGTGCTTAATACCCCCCCCCTCTGAATTGGAATATTCAATAACCCCCGATACAACACAATTACAATTGAAAAAATCGCCCCAACCAACACAAATTTAACTCTTTATTACCCCCCACCCACAAAATTTTAATTCATCGCCGTTCCGACCCCCCCTGGCCTTTTTTCCTGGAACAGCCCTGAGTACAAACAAGATGGGGTTTAGCCAAGAAGTAGTGTACTTTCGGATAGATGTTATCTGGAGCTCTTGAAATCTTTTTATATGCAGAGCTGAGCACTAGATCAGAGGTGTACAGAGATCCAGATAAGATGCGTAATTTTTTTTTTAAGAATAGCTCTTTTATTTCTCAACCAAACCATATACTCTGATCTCTCTTTAGAATCATCTCAAAGAGATGATTCTAAAGAATGGTTACAGTATAAGGTTTGGTGGAGAAATGACGATTTTAGTAGCTCTGGGTGTATTAGGAAATCTCTGAAGCAACTGTAATGGGTTTTTTTTTTAGATTTAGATAGATCATAATGCCTCTTCTCTGCAGCTCTGTTATATTTATATTACCCAGACATTCTTCTAAATTTGTCATTCTGAAACTGTTGACCGCCTGTTTGTGGCACAGTAATTTCTGTTATAAGATGGTTAAATTAAACGATTTTCAAGAATATCTTCTTTAATTCTCAAACAAATCCCATACTGTGACCACTCTTTAGAATCGTCTCAAAGAGACGATTTTAAAGATTGGTCACAACATAATTATGGTTTGATGGAGAAATGACAATTTTACTTGAATACACACACCTTTTATCTATTGCGGAGTAGGTGTAATATTTTTGTTACAGGCATAAGTCAATAATTGATAGTTTGTAAGGAATTGATGATCAGTCATAAGTTTGAAGTGATTCCCAACACTACTTACTATAGAATTTCATGCAAACCATCATAATAAAATATAGTAAATAAGGAGTGGGAAATTCTAACCTTTACCTGATGAATATTCATTAGCTGAATTTATATAATTGCATATGAACACAGGATTTTTGTCCATGGCAGAAACTGTAGAATCGGATCTGTATAATTCCATAAGCAAACAGAGTAGATTCTTTATCAGACTGCTCCTGCAAGATCTTCTCTGTTTGCAAAGGCATTAAAAGGTCACCTGCTAGATTTGGACTCTGAATGCTGTTCTTTTTTGTGTTTATTTCAGAACTGATGACCCCACCAATCAGCTGGTGCAAACTGGAGGTTAGTTAGTCAGCCAATAGTGACCTAACCATTATTTGCAAATCAGTTTTTATCCAGCTAATGACAACCATGCTTTAATGAATAAAGTAAATGGTATAAAATTTTCTTCCGAGAGATGTTTTCTGCTTCAATTCTTATTGTATTTTATTCTTCAGGAGCTCTTTAAACACTTTATCAGAGTGTTGAACAGTCTAGATCCTGATGATACATTGAATTATTCATTCTATCTGAATCAGCTCATTGGTATAGTATCCCCCTCCTGCTTGAGAGGTCATGACTTTGAATCATAGTGCAAGCTCACAAATTCCAGTATAATATTAACCCATTGACTGCTGTGAACAAGTGTACTGTCCTGCAAGACACAGGTCAGACAGCTCCTGGAGGAGCCCTATGACCAGGGTCTGCACGGTTTGTCATGCACAATCCTCTAACACATTTAAGACTTATACCAAATGGACTCTATTGTTAAACAGTGATGGGCTATTCAGCATTGAAATGGTTAAGTTAATACCTTTGTTAATAAAAGCATGTTTGTTACCATGCTTATAACAAGTTTACTCCGTATTTAAAGAGTTGGACCCAGACATTTTTGTTTTACAGGTAAGCGTGTCATCTCCAGACAGTGTGTCGGTCAGTTTGGATCACAGCCTGAGTCCACCCCCACTGGTCATCATGAGTCTAAACCTCAGGACACTTCCCAATACCAAAACACATCAGAATGAGGTAAGCAATGGACATGCAAACTTTAGGCAAGCTTAACCTTTACTCCACAGATACGTTTTTAAGGCCTTTGCAAACAGAGTAGACCCATATCAGATGGCTCCTGTAGGAGCCATTTGGTCATTGTCTACTCTTTTTGCTTACTGTGTTCATATGCCAATAAAAAAATAAAATATTCATGATGTTATTATTTCTTGCATGAATATTCATGATGTAAAGGGTTAACTGCTCTTCTTGAGACAATAGCTTGTCAGTTTTCTTAGAACAAAAAGTCAAGTGATGGCCACAGCCTTGGTGGTGTTACCATAGAGACACAAACACTTCTCTATCAAACAGTTGTTCAACATATGACTACTTTAGTGTTCATAGGATTGTTACTCTGTCATACATAAATTAATTAAAAAAGCCCTTTAGTCCTTTAACCCTTACCCTCATATAAATGCCTTTGCAAACAGAATAGACCCAAATCAGATGACTCCTGTAGAAGCCGTCCAATCAGGGTCTGCTTTATTTCCTTCTTATAAGAATATAGATATAATTCTACAGTTTCTACCAATACCAAAACACCCAGTGTGCATGTGCCATTCTAAAAAATCAGCTAATAAATTATCATGATGTCATTACGAGATTTCTTAACCCTTTCCCTGATATAAACGTGTTTTCACGCATTTGCAAACAGAGTAGACCCAGATCAGATGACTAGAGGAGCTGTCTGATAAGGGTCTGCTCTGTTTGCTAATATAATTTGATAGATCTGTTTCTTTGCTTTCTAAAATGTCTATAATGTTCCACCTTCCATATTTATTTCTTTATAACTGTTTTGTGAATGAATATTCAGTAGGTAAAAAATTTGGAATAAACATAGAAAACAGGGAAAGGGTTAAATTAATATTCAGCAGGGAAGGGGTTAAAACATTGATTTTCATGAAAACAGACAAATGTTGGTATCGGCATGTGGTGCTTTTGTTTACTGACTAGATTCATTTCAGATAATTGGAGCAGCTGGGCTCATCCATAATGCTTTCTACATGGACAAACCAGCACCAAAACAGGCATTCCAGCAGCACTTCTGTGGTAAGAAGATCTGATGTTATTTAACCCAATTTGAATTTAATATTCCATTTCTCCTCTTTATTAACTCTTTAGTTTACTCCATATATATGCCTTTTATCGCCTTTACAAACAAAGTAGACCCAAACCATACAGTTCCAGTAGGAGCCATCTCATCAGGGTCTACGCTGTTTTCTTATGAAATAATAAAGGTCTATTGTTTGTTTCTGCCGCAATGAAAAAGTCCCTTGTTCATAGTGTCATTATAAAACTTTAGTTTAATTAATACTCATGACATCATTGTGTGTTACCCGATTGTTCTTGGAGTAAATGGTTAACTCTTAGCATGTCATCTATTTCAATTCACACACACAAAGAGTGTAGACCCAGAGGAGCCCTCTCATCAGGGTCTGCACTGTTTGTTATGTCACATTTCCTTTTTTATACCCCCACAAAGTTTGGTGAGGTATATAGGAGTCACCTTGGCGGTCGGTCTGTTGACTTGTTACCTCACATTTTCTCAGTAACCGCTGACTAGAATTCAATGAAAACTGACATGATGCTTTATCATAAAGAGGACATGTGCATCCAATTATAATAGAGTTATGCCCCTTTGTTTAAAATTTATATATTGGTCTGTCTGTTGACTTTTATTCCATACGGTTTCTCAGCGACTACTGACTTGAATTGAACAAAACTTGACATGATACTTATCATGAAGAGGAGATGTGCATCCAATAATAGTTTTACAGTTTATCTATTGTCGTAACTCTGTTTGCAAATGGGTTGAAGTAGCGTTTATATAAATGTGGTATAATGTCGTCATCCGAAATCTTAACATTGACCATAACTCAAAAAGTATAAGAGGTATCAACATGAAACTTCATAGGTTAGTAGATCTCATTGAGGGGAAGGCCCCTACATAAGAACCATAACTCTTGATTTCATAATTTTGGAGTTATGGCCCTTTATATTTTTCAAAATGTTTAATTTTGATGGACAAGCACCAAATCAGACGAGCGTTGGCGCAGCATATGGCTCTTGTTCCAAAGTTATGCCCCTTTGCTTAAAAGTTTTGTGTTGGTCTGTCTGTTGACATTTATTCCGCGCGTTTTCTAAGTAACCGCTGACTGGAATCCAATGAAACTTGACATGATGCTTTATCATGAAGTGGACATGCACATCCAATTATAGTTTTCCAGTTTATCTATTGTCAGCACAATATCTCAGCAATTACTATTGACTGGATTTCAGTGAAACCTGATTGGAAACTTCATCATCAAGAGGATATGCGCATATTTTGATGGAACTTTGTAAAAAAATATAAATCTTAACCCTTTCCCTGTTCTGTATTTAGGCCAAATTTCAATACCTACTGAATATTCATTAACAAAATAGAAATATGGAAGGTGGAACATTGTAGACATTTTAAAAAGCAAAGAAACAGTTCTATCAAATTTATTAGCAAACAGAGCAGACCCTGATCAGACGGCTCCTCTAGGAGCTGTCTGATCTGTGTCTTCTCTGTTTGCAAACGCGTGAAAACACGTTTGTATCAGGGCTCAAGCTGGGTTCAAATTTTAGGGAGAAGTGACTTCTCCTTGGGCCTCAGATTAGGGAGAAGTGAGGAGGCTCAAGGAGAAGTGAACCGTTTCGCTTATCGGATACTAATACATTATATACCTTTTCTCTTTTATAATGTTTAAGTACATACTAAAACAATGTTAGTGTCACTAGATCAAAGTGTATGAATGCAATATTGACTTCTTAATAGTGTCTAAAATCCACAAAACTAATCATTCAAAAATATTGAAAGTTCAATATGCAGCAAATATGAAGACTCTATCTCTATTGGTTATGGCCAATGTTAAAGTCGGTGATTTGACCCATATATTTGACCTCTGACCTTGAAGGATGACCTTGACATGTCACCCCTCAAAATGTGTGGCTTTATGAGATACATATGCATGCCAAATATCAAGTCTCTATCTGTACTGGCTCAAAAGTTATGACCAATGTTAAAGTTGCAGACAAACAGACAGGGCAAAAACAATATGCTCCCCCTTTGATCTGGGGGCATAAAAAATCAGTTATGCAATGCTGATATATATACCGATGTATTATTTCTTCCTCTGAAATAAGTTATTTATATTCTCTTTAAATAATTTGTGGTTATTTTTAATCCCCTCTATAGTGTTTAACCTACTTTTTGGGCCAATCACAATGCTGGAAATTTTGAATTTCTCCACGATTAATTTCATATAGTCAGGCACTAATAGCTGACTTAGCGATTAAGTCGACTGTCCCCAGCGCATGCGCGAGTACATCCTGTGACGTACAGTGCTTAGCTCGTCCCACCATGTAACAGCGCGAGCGTCAAATACACATGTGTACATACATGTTCTGTGTAGAATACCAAGCTGAAACTAAGAAATGAGGTAAATTGATGCAACTCAAACATTTTATTGGTAGATCTACATGTACTGAGATTCGGAAAAAAAAGAAGAAAAAAACTAAAGCATTAAAACACCAAAAAAGAAGACCCTATTTAGTTATTAGACAAGTGAATGCTAAATGCAGGACAAATGTAATGTAGAATGCTCCCTCGAGACGTTCTGAACTACCTTTGTCTGTATTAAGCAGCCACCTGTCTATAGAGATTTCATTGTTTTGCCGTTGAATGGCTATTGTACAACGATTCACTGTTACATATGGTCATTCCTGTCTTTTATGTATCCGGTCTCTCGTCCAGACCCTGAAATAATAAAATATGATAAAATTACCAGCTGTGGGTTAGATCTAACCCTTTCCTCCATAGTTTGTTTCAGTATTGAAGACAGACGGTTGCTTAAAGCAGACTTTAGGAGCATTCTGCTTTAATTTCAGCCTGCTTAAAGCTACCGTCGGCTAAGATATAGGAAATATTTCTTACGATGCCTACTCATGATGGTATAAAGTGAAACTAATTTCCTGAATGGAAGAATAATTAAAAGGCGTTAAAATAAGTACCTATTGCGTAAAGGGTTAACTAGCATATGTAGTCTACGTCTGTATTTAAAACTGAATTTTATTTTTAAAGCATTTTGTTGCATTGGCTTTCTTTTTTAAGAGCACAGCGCTTGAAACATCGACTCAATGAAATATCTTACCTAATTCGGGTTTTAACAATGTTTTTGTGTCTGCACATTTAACAATTGTGTCAGACAGCTATCTTGAAATGCATCGTCCGTAAAAATTAACGTCATGGTCCCCAAGAAGGTCGAACGTCGGCTTCATTTCTGCCATCTTTCTAAACGACTGACACATTTGTTCCTCACACGGTCTCGGCTGTTGCCCCTAGCAACGCACGCGACCAATTCCAGCTTCACTCCGCCCACTTTTAATCCTGTCCAAAAACTAGGCTAAACACTATATCAGTTAGTGTCTATTAAGTGCGAATTTAATGACTTTAAATGCCTTGCTCGCTCGCTGCGCTTCGGCATTTAAAATCATTAAATCCCCACTTAATAGACACTAACTAATACGTAATACTACTGTCTACATGTGCAATAGCCAATTAAATGTTCACTCCCTGTGTGACCCTTTGTGTCAGCAGAAATCAGCAACCGTTGCAGATCAACACAAATTTAGATGCTTAACCTTTAGCCTGCTATGGGTGGATGAGTGAATACCTATGCAAACAGTTTGGATCCAGATGAGGATCTAAATGTTTGACAGTCTGATTGCATTTTGGTAGACAAATTGATTACAGCTTGAATTTTGAAAATGTAGTAGGTGAAAAATTCAGTAAACATAATTTGCTCAGCAGGCTAAAGGTTAAACACCTGGAGCTGGACTATTGATGTTTTGCCAGTGACAAAAATACACGGTGCCAGCCTCTTGGTGACGTTTTACAATCGAGCTGTGTTTATGCATTCAATGTTCAACACATTACACGAAAGCACATTAGATTGACATTGAAAATGTTATAACTGAAGGAAGTTAAAACATATTCCACATTATGTGTATGCAGATTCATGTAATCATTACGTGATAATTGTGCAGCTAAGATTTGACCTTTGACATAAATTAATGCAAATTACGACTTGGAACGCCCTCTATCATAAAAACAATTGGTTTAGACGCTTGACCTGTAGGCTGCAACATAATCTTGTGTTAACTTCAAATGATTTGGGATTTAAAATGATTTTATGAGGTAAGTAAACTTTGCAAGAATTCCCACTGCAGAAATAAATGATTCTAATTAAAACATTTACAATTGATTACTGTAGATAATGGTTGAGTGATCCATTTCGAGTTTGTCTGCTGTTTTGCACATGTTTTAATAACACATTCATAACGCGTTGGTTTTCGTTCTGTCACATGTCAGTGGACACGGCGTAAGTCAGCAATTTCACAAATCAATAGGTGGTCTCAAATACCTTTTTGATTGGAGGAATGGTCTGAACCTTTGTCTATCTAACACTCATTAACACCCATGGGCGGAGCTTATTTTTTGGGGTCAGTGGTTGACAAATGATGGCTTTTTCACGAGAGCGGTGTTTACAGTCTTAAAGTTAGGGCGACTTGGATTTCGCCAAACCCTTATGATCAGGGCGAAAACTGGTATGTTTGAGCGCAGTTTTCGCCCAAATCGCCCTGTTGCTCGAGCCCTGTGTATGAGGGAAAGTGTTAAAACATGCTTGATTTAGAGACAATATAGCCAGAAAGGGGGCATCCATGTCCTATTAACACAATTCTAGTTTCATAGAGATATAGACCCTTAGTTATTATTCAAAATATCGCATACTCTGACCAGTGCTGGTGCAGGGATTTTTAATCACATCCCTTGATATTACTTTCTTTCTCTACAGTGATCAGCAAACCCAGTGACTGCATTTTCCCGTGGGACTTCACTGAAAAGGTTCAGAAAGAGGTACAAATATTGTTTAACCCTTCACTCCAGAAATACGAATTTCTACACCTTTGCAAACAGTAGACCCAGATGAGATGGTTCCTATAGGAGTCTGTTCTGTTTGCTTATTCCTACAGGTCTGGGTCTACTCGGTTTGCAAAGGTGTAGAAAGGCGTATTTATGGAGTAAAGGGTTATGAAATGCATATATAACCATATTTACCCTTAATATTAGGTCACTCGATCAAAAAGTGAGCTATGGTTTGTCAATCTTAATAGGTCAGTATAGCACCATTTTGATAACTTTTACCATTTCCTGTTCTATGTTTATTCCAAATTTCAATATGTAATGAATATTCATGGACAAAAATAGAAGGTGGAACATTGTAGTCATTTCAGAAAGTAAAGAAGCATATCTTTCAAATTCTGTTAGCAAACAGAGCAGACCCTGATCAGACATCCTAGAGGAGCCGTCTGATCTGGGTCTACTCTGTTTGCAAATGCGTTAAAACGTTTATATGAAGGAAAGGGTTAAATAAATCTCATTGAGTAGCATATAGTGAAGACACTGGTGTAAAACAGTCATCAATAGAAAAATATTGTCTTCAGTATGTATTAGTAGCAAAATACCTTACCTGCTATAAAATCTGCTTTAGCTTATGTCTGTTACTTAAAGTCCACATACTGCATTATAATTATAGTATCACAGATATGTCATAACCAAGTCCACTTAATCATAGATGTTTCACTTTATATACCGCAGACATGTTAGTACAACATATGCCTGTATCTATCCAACATTATACTTCTAGTCTCTTATGCTAATCAATATGTTTGGGTTGATATATCCTTTAGGAGCAATCTGATCTGAGTGTCAGAAGAATAGTTAAGATATGTAAATTAAAACTGCTTTTTAAGAATAGCTCCTTTAGTTCTCCATTAAATCCAATGTTGTGACAATTCTTTAGAATCATCTTGAAGAGACAAATTCTAAAGAATGGTCACAACATAGGGTTTGACGGAGAAATGACGATTTTAGTATTTGAATATGCATCTTTGTCTATAGATTGGGTCTACACTTAGTATTTGTCCAAGTTTGTCTGATCATATATTGTGAATAGTTATGGTAATGAAATTCATTATTCTGCTGTTTTTTTCAGAGTGCTCGTATGAAGATCGAGGTGTTGCCTACAGAGAGAGCCTTACTGGGATACCTACTGGCAAGAATACATAAAATGGACCCCGACATCATTGTGGTGAAAACTTAAATCTTTCAGTGATCTCAAATTCATTTTTAGCTCATCTGTTTCGAAGAAATCACGAGCTATTTTCGTAACTCCCACGTCGTCGTCAGAAATCTTAACATTGACCATAACTCGAAAAGTATAAGAGGTATCAACATGAAACTTCATAGGTTAGTAGATCTCATTGAGGGGAAGGCCCCTACATAAGAAGCATAACTCTTGATTTCAAAATGTTTGAGTTATGGCCCTTTATATTTTTTGACAATGACAACAGATGAGCCTTGGCACCTGCTTGCGGAGCTCTTGTTGTTGAAGTCATTTAACCCTTTACTCCATGAATAGTCAGGTAAGAAATACTGACATAATGAATATTAAGTTAGATTAATTGTTATAACAGCAGATGGACACAGGAATTTTTGGCCATTGCAAGAAATGTAAAATCATATCTATATTATATCATAAGGAAACAGAGTACACCCAGATCAGACGGCTCCTACAGCAGCCTTCTGTTCTGAGTCTACTCTGTTTACAAAGGCGTGAACAGCCGTATTTATGGAGTAAAGGGTTAAGCTTTTTGAATGCTTAAGTTTAAAAATCTAATGGCCCATCATTGTTTCATGATAGAGTCAATCAGTATAAAAGGGTATAATTTGCAAGAGGGTTTTGAGTGACAAATTGTACAGACCCTGATCAGAGGGCTATGCTCTGCAATAGAGACTTTACTCATCTCATGAAGCTGCAACTTTTGCAAAGTTTGGGGGGAAATAAAGGCTTGTCCGTATCCTCGTGTTACGTAACCCTTTACTCCTTTTCTACGTCTTTGCAAAGGGAGTAGACCCAGATCAGATGGCTTCTATAGGAACCGTCTGATCAGGATCTGTTCTGTTTGCTTATAGAATAATATAGATCTGATTCTACAGTTTCTGCCATGACAAAGATTTTCTGTGTTAATATGCCATTTTAAAATGACCTAATCTATACTCATTATGTCATTATTTCTTGCATAAATATCCATGGAGTAAAGAGTTCTATTTGATTACACTGTTCGTCATTATCTGCAGGGTCATGACATTTTTGGGTTTGAGCTGGATGTGATGTTACACAGAATCAACGCCAACAAGATTCCTCACTGGTCCAAGATAGGTCGTCTGAAGAGAACAGTTATGCCCAAACTCAATGTAAGGAAATATGTGTGTTGTTTTTTGCCTCTATGTCATCATGTAGGTGAAGTTAACTCTTTCCCTGTTCTATATGTTTCCCAAATTTCAATACCTACTGAATTTTCATGGACAAAATAGTTATAATGAAATATGAAAGACGGAGCATTGTAGCCATTTTAGAAACAGATCTATCAGATTCCATTAGCTTACAGAGCAGACCCTGATCAGATGGCTCCTATAAGAGCCGTTTGATCTGGGTCTACTCTGTTTGCAGATGCGTGAAAAAGTGTATATATGAAGGAAAGGGTTAACATGTAGCCTGCTGAGGAGATATTTCTTCAGCAGAAAGTCAGAATATTTTAACTGATAATTCACAGTACCACCTTTTTTACTCCTTTGCAATTTCAGACAGTTCCTGTAGGAGCTGTCTGATCAGGGTCTGTTCTGTTTGCTATCTGATTCTCTACTGTTCTCAGTGGCAATAAATTTCATTACCTAATACTTAAGACAAGAATTAAATTTGTTAAATGTTTATAACAAACAAAGTCTTGCATGAATATTCATCAGGTAATGAGTTTGATACATAACCTGAGTATTTATCTGCATTGCAAAACTTAATGCATGGCCATTGGGCTGCTTGCCTGGCGATGTACAAATTACTTGCCTGGAGACAAAATTTGTTTTGCAGTTTACATTATAATTTGATGGCAGGCCTTTTTCTGGCACCTTCAAGGGTCTGTTTAAAGGAACCATTCCCAATGCAACATAGTTCACATTTTTCCCGGTAAATGCCAAAATTTGAGTAACCCATTCCCTCATAATGACGCCTTTTGAGGCCACTGTAAAAGTCACTTTTGAATACTGTGATAAATAGAACATTTGCTCCATAGGAAAAATAGCTCTATTTATCACAATGTTTTCAAAATTATACAATAGTCTCTAGGAGAAGATTCTGATGAATGGTCACAACATAGAGTTTGGTGGAGAAATAAAGGAGCTAATATGTTTTAATCTATGCATCTTTTGTTGGTTTGTACGTCTTGTCTGACTGGCATGCTATTTTCGTCACTGTTTCAATTACACTTCTGCTTGTAGGTGACACACTATTCTTCGAGCTTTATTGTGACCTTAGCTGTTCATTCATTTTTGCATGTTTACTATACAGAACCACCCAGGAAGAGGAGCATCTTTCTCAGAGAAGTCAGCAACGTGTGGACGTATGGTTTGTGATATAAAGATCTCTGCCAAGGAGCTGGTGCGATACAAAAGCTTTGATCTTACAGAGTTGACCCTGCAAATACTGAAACAAAGGAGGATGGAGTTGGACTTTGATCAGATCAGGAACATGTACAGGTAGGGATAAATATGGTTAATTAACCCATTCCCTCATAGTCTATTTTTAGATCCAACCTCATTGAATAAATCTACTAACAAGGAGCATTTACTAGCAAAAAGGAAACTTTAAGAATTGTGTAGTTTTGAAACTTTTGTGATAAATAGAGCATTTGCTATTTAACACAATAGTTTCAAAAAGTGGCTTTTACAGAGGCGTCAATATGCTGGAATGGGTTAAGAAGATATAATGTGTAACTTGAAGATTATTTAACCCTTCCCGTCATAATAATGCTTTTTCTTGCCTTTGCAAACAGGGTAGACCCAGATCAAATAGTTCCTGTAGGAGCCATCAGATCAGGCTAGGGTCTTCTGCTCTGTTTGCTTTTGAAATTATAATAGATGCAACTCTTCAGTTTGTACCAATACCCTAACATCCTGTGTATATCAGCCATTATAAAAATTCAGCGAATAAATATTCATAATGTCATTATTTCTTACATGAATATTCAATAGAGAAAGGGTTAAGTAATGTCTCCTTTATTAGTCCCCTGCTTGTTAAACCAGTGCTACATGCAACACTGACTAACACAAATATTCATGGAGTAAAGGATTAATTGTAGAAGATGACGGTTACTTAGCATCAATAATAGTCTAGAATCTGCTAAACTGGCCTCAGAAGACTGATGGCCACCAGACACAAATTTAAATTTGAAAGTTATATGCATGGGAAAAGTATAAATATAGATCTATAAAAAATGATTTTAGGAAAGTTCGATCAGTGTGTAGATCCTATTCCAGCACAATAGTTGATTTGCATCTACAGTATTTGCAAATTATCTTGTGCCCTTTATCAGGTGATGGGGCCATATAATTTTCAACTTAAGTTTTGTGACACTTTGGCTCTATTGTTTCAGCACCTCCCAGCATTTGCTTCAGCTTGTAGAGATGACGCTGGTCGACACAACAAATATACTGAAGATTATGTATGAGCTGAATGTGATCCCCCTGGCTTTACAGATTACCTCCATATGTGGCAATGTCATGGTAATATCATGCTTCTATCAGAGCCATAGAAACTATGTGATCAGATCTACCAAAATCTCATATTTCTCAGTCGAATCATATCTGAGGCCCTTTAACCCATTCCCTCATATTGACGATTTTTGATGACTCCGTAAAAGTGACTTTGCGAAACCATTGTGATCAAATAGAGCATTTGCTCCTTAAGGAGCAAATGCTCTATTTATCACAATGGTTTCAAACTACGAAATTCTAAAAATTTTCCTTTCCTCTAGTTAATGCTCCTTTTCGGTAGATTTATTGAAAGAGGTATCTCAAAATAGCCTATGAGGCAATGGGTTAATGAGTTGCAGCAAGATAGGGTTTGGTGGAGAAGTATCACATTATAATTATTAGATTTTCTATATAAGCTTTCTTACCTGCAGCTCTATATGCTTTCACAGTCCTGTTGGAGCTGTCTGATCACCATCTGCTGTGTTTGCAGATATGCTGTAGATCTGATCCTCTGTTGCCATGGCAATAATTTCCTTATTTTATATTTTTAATACAAGAATTAATGTTCATAAATAGGCAGTCTTGCATGAATATTCATGAAGTAAGTAATACAAATTGCTCCTTTATTAACCCCTTTCCATCATATTAATGCCTTTTCACATCTTTGCAAACAGAGTAGACCCAGATCAGACTGCTCCTATAGGAGCCATCTGATTAGGGTTTGCTCTGTTTGCTTATGAAATTATAATAGATCTGACTACAATTTCTTCCATTACCAAAGATTCATGTGAACAAATGCCATTATAAACACTCAGCTAATGAATATTCATGATGTTATGATGCCCCATGCAACTAAGATGTGTATCCTAATACATTGTTGCTCATCTAGCATTTTCATTTCTTATTAACTGATTTTTCTTAAATTTGCTTTAAAAATTGTCTATGACATGAAAAATGAGCTTGAATGAGGACGATTTTCAGAGGAATCTGTCATGGGGAACCAATTTTTGTGTCACCTGCCGAGAGGCAGTGTGTCACTTAGGGATCACTTTTCCGTCTGTCTGTCTGTCCGTCTGTCTGTTAGTCACACTTTATTTTTTTGGCTGTCATTTCTAAACTGATCGTTGTAGAGCTTTCAAATTTCACATGTGTCTTCCTCTCATTGAGGACCATTGGTGTAACTAAGGTCCATCACTCTGCATGCAATACTTTTTGAGTTATTCCCCTTTGTTATGATTTTCATCACACTTTCTTTTTTTTTGGCTGTTATTTCTAAACTAATCGTTATAGAGCGTTCAAATTTCACATGTGTCTTCCTCTCATTGAGGACCATTCGTGTAACTAAGGACCATCACTCTGCATGCAAAACTTTTTGAGTTATTCCCCTTTGTTCAGATTTTCCTACTCCATCATATTAACAGTTTTTGTGTCAGTTGCGAGCAGGTGACACATGTGTTCCTCCGAACACTCTTGTTTTCAGACAATGTGGCGGTGTGTGGTATGTGAGCTTGCTCGCTAAAGTTCTTTAATTATAATTAGATTTTCTCAATAAGCTTCTTATCTGCAGCTCTGTTCTGTGCCTTCATAGTCCTGTTGGAGATGTCTGATCATGGTCTGCTATGTTTGCATATATGCTTCAGATCGGATCTCCTGTTGACGTAACAATAAATTTCCTTATTAGCTGGTCTGTTGGGTTTGTTTGTTTCTTTTTTTTTTCGAAGAAAAATATATATGAGCTGTTGTCCAGAAACTTAAACGTTAGCTATTATTTTCTTTCTATTCATGCAAATCTTATGAAACTTCACACACTTGTTCACCATTACAAGGGATGTAATCTGACCCGAGGGTCTTAACTCCTTTATTTATGGACATAGAAAACGAAAGCTTAAAATGTCTTGACAGACAAGCAGAAAATGAAAACTTGAAATGTCTCGACAGACAAGCGTGTAGTGCTCTTGTTTTATAGTTTTAGTACAAGAATTAATATTCATAATAGGCAGTATTGCATGGATATTCATGAATAATGCAAACTGCCCCTTTATTAACCCACTTCCTTCATATAAGAGCCTTTTCATGCCTTTGCAAACAGAGGGGACCCAGATCAGACAGCTCCTGTAGGAGCTTTATATGAAGTTGTAATAGATATGACCAAAGATTCATGTGAACATATGCCATTATAAACACTCAGCTAATGAATATTCATGATGTTATTGTTATTAAACCCCCACCCCACCCCCAAAATTTTTTGAGGGGGTATACTGGAATCACCCTGTGCAGCGGTCGGTCAGTTGGTTGGTCAGTCTGTCCGCATTTGAACATGGGTAGTTGGTATCGCATACTCCTCTTTCAGTTTTAAAGTTACTGAATTTATATTTAGAATACATAATAAACACGAATGGTAGATGTGCAAGACGAATTTTTCATGTGTTTACTGCTGGCCATTGCAGTATTATCTCCCCCCTGAACTTTGAGAGTTTTTTTGTCATTTTTGCATGAAACAAGAGTAGTTTGTGTCGCAAACCCCTCCTTCAATCTGAAAGTTATTCAGTGTATATTTGCTATACATAATAACCATGAATGGTACATGTGCAAGAATTATCTCCCCTTGAACTTTGAGGGTTTTTTTGTCATTTTTGCATGAAACCTGGGGAGTTGGTGTCTCAAACTCCTCCTTCAGTTTTTAAAGTTATTGAATTTATATTTGGTATATATAATAACCACAAATGGTAGATGTGCAAGACACAATTTTCATGTGTTTTACAGCTGGCCATTGCAGAATTATCTCCTCCTGAACTTTGAATATTTTTGGTCATTTTTGCATGAAACAAGAGTAGTTGGTTTATTTTAAAACTTATTGAATTGATACTTGCCATACATACTAAACATGAATAGCACATGTGCAAGACACTATTTCCCTGTGTTTAGTGGCAGCCATTACAGAATTTTGTCCACTTGAACTATTTTTGTCATTTGGTCCTGTTACAAAAAGTTGGATATGCAATCAAGGCTGCTGTGCAGGGGTATTCATCAGCTTTAGTGATAGATCTAGTTTCTACTATGAATATTTAACCCTTTCCCTCATATAAAAGTGTTTTCACACATTTTGTCCATGAATATTCAGTAGGTATTGAAATTTGAAATAAACATAGAACAGGGAAAGGGTTAAGAGGGAAAGGGTTAAACCAGTCTGCACTACTTTTGCTCTGCATCAAGTCACACCTGCCTTATATTTAGACAGTGAATTTTCTAGTTATTGGTCACATTAACCCATTCCCTTGTAGGCTATTTTTAGACCCAGTCTCTTTGAATACTAAAGAAACAGAAAATTTTAGAATTGTGTAGTTTTGAAACCATTGTGGTAAGTTTTGCTTGTTAGTTGTACGTAGCCAAGATATTTTGATACTGCAGAGCCGGACACTGATGGGTGGTAGAGCCGAGAGGAATGAGTACTTGCTGCTGCATGCCTTTACTGACAAGAACTTCATCGTGCCGGATAAAGAGTACAAGAAGAAACAACCTGTGGTATGTAATATTGTAGAATAACTTTTATTGAGAGAGCTTGTTTGCCATAGTTTTTATACGCCCGTTTGAAAAAACGGGACGTATTATGGAATAGCGCTGTCTGGTTGTCTGGTTGTCTGTCCGTCTGTAACATCTCTAACTCAAGTTCCGCTTGGTGGATCCTTCTCAAATTTTAACACAATGTTTATCTAGACATTCTACAGTTGCCTGCCAAGTCCCGGTTTGTTTATCCAAGGTCAAGGTCACACAATTGGACTTAGAATTTTCGTTTAGCAAAAAATTTAACCGGTCTGTCTGTCTGTAACATCTCTAACTCAAGTTCCGCTTGGTGGATCCTTCCCAAATTTAATCATAATGTTTATCTAGACATGCTACAGTAGCCTGCCAAGTCTCGGCTCGTTTATCCAAGGTCAAGGTCGCTTAATTGGACTTAGAATTTGCGTTTAGCATTTGCGTTAAGCAAAAATGTTAACCTCAATTTATGTGGAACAAGTCCACTTATCTACATAACACTTTGAGATACAGCTTTGAAACTTGGAACACTTGTTCACCGTCACAACCTTCACCTGTAGGCAAGAGTAAATAACTCTGTCAAGCATTTTGACTGAATTATGCCCCTTTTTAACTTAGAATTTCTGGTTAAGGCTTTGTTAAAGTCCATTTATTTACATAACACTTTGAGATAAAGCTTTGAAACTTGGAACACTTGTTCACCGTCACAACCTTCTCCTGTAGGCAAGAGTAAATAACTCTGTCAAGCATTTTGACCGAATTATGCCCCTTTTTAACTTAGAATTTTTGGTTAAGGCTTTGTTAAAGTCCATTTATTTACATAACCCTTTGAGATAAAGGTTTTAAACTTGGAACACTTGTTCACCGTCACAACCTTCACCTGTAGGCAAGAGAAAATAACTCTGTCAAGCATTTTGACCGAATTATACCCCTTTTTAACTTAGAATTTTTTGTTACGGTTTTGGTTAAAGTCCACTTATTTACATAACCCTTTGAGATAAAGCTTTTAAACTTGGAGCACTTGTTCACCATCACAAGCTTCACCTGTAGGCAAGAGTACATAACTCTGTCTAACATTTTGACATGATTATGACGCTTTTTAGCTTGGAATTTTTGGTTAAGGTTTTGGTTAAAGTCCACTTATTAACATAACCCTTTCAGAAAAAGCTTTTAAACTTGAAACATTTGTTCACCATCAGAAGCTTCATCTGTAAGCAAGAGTAAATACTATGCAACTCTGTCAAGCATTTAGACACAATTATGGCACTTTTCAATATAGAATTTTTGGTTAAGGTTTTTTGTTAAAGTATGCCTATTTACAACCTTGAAACTTGGTCGCAAAATTGGGCTTAGAATTTGAGTTCAGCAAATACGTTA
The DNA here is from genome assembly GCA_963576725.1 of Azorinus chamasolen. Taxonomy (NCBI): domain Eukaryota; kingdom Metazoa; phylum Mollusca; class Bivalvia; order Cardiida; family Solecurtidae; genus Azorinus; species Azorinus chamasolen. The sequence continues at coordinate 8,171,073 of OY755251.1, read as the reverse complement.
ACCCCAGTTAATGTTGAACAAGACCCCGGCGGGCGTATATTGTGTCCACTGGCACTCTTGTTATAATGGCAGTAATGTGTATGTGCAACTGTACATGCTTGTGTGTCTGATTTTGTGTCAACAAAGTTTAGTATTTCTTGCAGAGATGTAGACAAGATGTGTATTTAAGTTGGTTGTGTTGATTAACTTATGTTTCTGCCAACTATTGGACGCCCTGGAGAGAGGGGAGTGGATACAGAGAAACCCGGGTGCTATGCCCTACTCTTATTATCTTTTCTTTGGTTCTTTTAAATGGGCTGTGTAAAGCACTGATGCAACAGACCTCGAGATATTTAGGAAATCTAAGTAAAACCGTTCTTTGCTATAAACCAGCAGTAAAATCGTTCTTTGCTATAAACCAGCCTAACAGGAGTTGTCGCCCTTTTTTGTTGGTTCGATGCATGCTTTCTGCTTTGTCTAATTTTCTTCATAACAAAGCTATTAACTTGTAATGTGGAACAAATATTTACTATCATAAGGTGATTATGTAATGCAAGGGCCATAACTCTGACATGCATTTTATAAGAGTTATGGTCCTCTCAACCTCTGTGAAATTTGCATTTCTAGTGCATGAGTCAAATTTTCTTCATAACTATCAAAGCTTGTTATTTGGAACATTTATTTCCGTCATAAGTTGATTTATATGTAGTACCAGAGCCATTACTCTTACATACATTTCAGGCAAAACAGTTACGATCCTTTGTGAATTTGCATTTCTTGGTACAGTTTGCTTAATTAGTTGTGTTGATTTACAATGAAGAAAACATTCCAAAAAGGGAATTAATATAATAAATGAATATATAAATACTTAAATAGCTCTGAGTTATTCCAGTATTTATGTGTTGATTTAGTTAGGATGTTCAGCCAACTATGGACCTGTGATTGTCATTAGGATTGAGCTTCTTCACTAAAAGTTTGGATTGATTTAATGTATAAAAAATTCTGATGTAGGTGAGAGAAGAGGATGATGAAGACAGGGACACAACAAAAAGTAAAACCCCTCAAGGTCGCCGTAAACCAGCATATTCAGGGGGTCTGGTCCTTGACCCTAAGAAAGGTAAGTTTTATAGCTATGTGAGTCATTGCTAACTGACCAGGGTCATAGATTTACCAACAGATTCTGAAGCTTGAAACTCGAGATTATTCTCAAACGTACTTGGTTCCCAGGTTATTCTGACAGTGAATTTAAACCCAGATTTGCCAATGTTCTTGTACTGGCAATTCCTTATAAAATTAAACTCTTACTTTATCCTTTTCCCTGTTGTATATTCATGTAAGAAATAATGACATCATGAATATTTATTAGTTGAATTTTTATAATGGCAAAAATACACAGGAATTTTTGGTATTGGTTGAAACTAGCGTCGGATCTATTAGGATTTCATTGGCAAACAAAGCAGACTGATCAAACTCCTACAGGTAAGGGTTTACTCTGATCAGACAACTCCTACAGGTAGATGTTTACTCTGATCAGACAACTCCTACAGGTAGATGTTTACTCTGATCAGACAACTCCTACAGGTAGGGGTTTACTCTGCAAAGGCATGAACAGTACAGGAACTGTCTGGTTTAGATCTACTCTGTTTGCAAAGTTGTGAAAAGGCATCTATATGAAGGATAGGGTAAAATGTTGCTATGACAGTCTTTCACTCAATCTTCTACCTGAAGCTTATTATTAGTTGTTAACCCGTTACTCCTTTAATATTCATCAAAGGAATAATGTATGTATGAATATTGTGTATATTACAGGAGCTGCATTTAGCAAAAAGCATTAATATGAGGGAAAGGGTTATTCAGTATATGATGTACAGTTGAACTTCGATATCTCAAACTCTGATAACCCTTTCCCTGTTCTGTGTTTATTCCATATTTCAATACCCATTGAACATTATGGACAAAATAGTTATAATGAAATATGGAAGGTGGAGCATTGTAGACATTTTGGAAAGCAAATGAACAAATCTATTTAATTCTATTAGCAAACAGAGTAGACCCTGATCAGACGGCTCCTCTAGGAGCCGTCTGATCTGGGTCTACTCTGTTTGCAAATGCGTGAAAACACATTTATATGAGGGAAAGGGATAACTCAAACTTCAAGATAGCTGGAAGTAAAAGTTTGGTCCTTCAAAAGTTTACAATACAGAATTGTACTAAAATGTATCACTATGTATATCTAGAAACACATGTGCGAGCTTAATGCAAGTCTAACGTAATGCTGAAAGCTCCTACAGGAGCTTCCAGCATTATTTAACCCTTTCCCTGTTCTGTGTTTATTACACATTATAATACCTACTGAATATTCATGGACAAAAATGTTATAATGAAATATTTAAGGTGGAACATTGTAGTCATTTAAGAAAGGTAAGACACATATCTTTGAAATTCTATTAGCAAACAGAGTAGACCCTGATCAGACTGCTCCTCTAGGAGCCGTCTGATCTGGGTCTACTCTGTTTGCAGATGCATGAAAACACGTTTATATGTGGGAAAGGGTTAAGACCTGCATTAAGCTGTGAACTTAAGAAATTGTTCAGATTAGAGATCGGATGATTCGAACCTCTGTTATCATGAAGTAATTTGTATGGTCCCTTGAAGTTCGAGATATCAAAGTTCAACTATATTTTGTTTGGATTTGTAGGATTTTATGACAAGTATATTCTTCTGCTGGATTTCAACAGTTTGTATCCGTCCATAATACAAGAATACAACATCTGTTTCACTACCATTGACAGGGAAAAGGCCGCAAAGTCGGGGGTAATATATCTCTGTCCACTCCGTATCTCTTTCTCTATCTCTATGGCAGTCTTGCTCTCAGTATATCCATATTTATTATACCCCCCACAACGAAGTTTGGGGGGGGGTATACTGGAATCAGGTTGTCCGTCTGTCCGTCTGTCCGTCCGTCTGTCCGTCCGCACTCACCAAAGGGTAGTTGTGTGACTTTTTCTAACTAGTCGCACAAGTAAAATCATTAACCTGGCCATCTCTTGTGACATTAACCTGGCCATTTCTTGTGACATTAACCTGGCCAGTTGTGGGACATAGGGTTAGGGTAAGGGTTAGCTTCCAGATCATTCTATTCCAAAGTTAGAGCCAAAAATAGTTTTACTTGTGGGACTAGTCACACAAGAAAAGATCAAAGGAAAAAGTCACACAACTACCCATTTGTTAGTATGTCCGTGGACACAATTTTGTCCGGCCTTCTTCTTCTACAGTTTTGCTTCAATTTTGTTGAAAGTTCATATATAGCCATATGACCATATAAACCTGTGCACCGCATATTTCCGTTATGATCGGACCACTACTTCAGGAGTTATCTCCCCTTTTTAGTCCCGTACCAATGTTTTCCGGTTTTCTGGACTTTTTATGGAAGTGACTCCAGATATCAACTCTATATTTAGTACAAAGCTAAATCTGTATAAGTTACAGCTTATGTTACAATCTCAGTCCGGTTGAATAATTATTTCCAGAGTTATTGCCCTTGTACTTTAATATTTTTCTTCAAATTTGGGATTTTCCGGGCTTTTCTTTATATTTGGCATAAAGCTAACTCTACATGATTTACAGCTTAATTCCCAATCTCAGTCTGGTTGAATAATTTTTGCCAGAGTTATGGCCCTTGAACTTTAATTTTTTGTCAAATTTTCAGTTTTCCGGTCTTTCTTTGGAAGTGGTTGCAGATATTAACTTCATATTTGACATAAAAATAAATCTAGATGAGGTACAGCTTAAGTTCAAATATCGGTCTGGTTGAATAATTTTTGTCAGAGTTATGGTCCTTGAACTTAATGTTTTTCTGAAAAGGTACCTAGCTTTAGAACTTTGGATTTGACAAAAACCTCATGAAAGGGTCTTATTTCTAAGAATTATTCTTCATTTTTATACGCCCGAAGGGTCGTATTATGTTATGGTCTCCATCGTCTGGCCGTCTGGCTGGGTGTCCGTCCGTCTGTCTGTCTGTCTGTCTGTCCGTCCGTCCGTCCGTCCGTTAGCAAATTCGTGTCCTGGCTATAACTTACTCATTTTTTCTCCGATTTTCAAAATTCTTTCACACAAATGTTCAGTATCACTTGAAGGTGTGTCGCGTACAAAACCCAATTGTGAACTTTCAAGGTCAAGGTCACAAATAGGGCGTTAGCAATTTTCGTGTCCTTGCTAAAACTTACTCATCTTTTCACCAATTTTCAAAATTCTTTCACACGTATGTTCAGTATCACTTGAAGGTGTGTCGCGTACAAAACCCAATGGTGAACTTTCAAGGTCAAGGTCACAAATAGGGCGTTAGCAATTCTGTCCGTCCGTCCGTTAGCAAATTCGTGTCCTGGCTATAACTTACTCATTTTTTCTCCGATTTTCAAAATTCTTTCACACAAATGTTCAGTATCACTTGAAGGTGTGTCGCGTACAAAACCCAATTGTGAACTTTCAAGGTCAAGGTCACAAATGTCCGTCCGTTAGCAAATTCGTGTCCTGGCTATAACTTACTCATTTTTTCTCCGATTTTCAAAATTCTTTCACACAAATGTTCAGTATCACTTGAAGGTGTGTCGCGTACAAAACCCAATTGTGAACTTTCAAGGTCAAGGTCACAAATAGGGCGTTAGCAATTTTCGTGTCCTTGCTAAAACTTACTCATCTTTTCACCAATTTTCAAAATTCTTTCACACGTATGTTCAGTATCACTTGAAGGTGTGTCGCGTACAAAACCCAATGGTGAACTTTCAAGGTCAAGGTCACAAATAGGGCGTTAGCAATTCTGTCCGTCCGTCCGTTAGCAAATTCGTGTCCTGGCTATAACTTACTCATTTTTTCTCCGATTTTCAAAATTCTTTCACACAAATGTTCAGTATCACTTGAAGGTGTGTCGCGTACAAAACCCAATTGTGAACTTTCAAGGTCAAGGTCACAAATGTCCGTCCGTCCGTCCGTTAGCAAATTCGTGTCCTGGCTATAACTTACTCATTTTTTCTCCGATTTTCAAAATTCTTTCACACAAATGTTCAGTATCACTTGAAGGTGTGTCGCGTACAAAACCCAATTGTGAACTTTCAAGGTCAAGGTCACAAATAGGGCGTTAGCAATTTTCGTGTCCTTGGTAAAACTTACTCATCTTTTCACCAATTTTCAAAATTCTTTCACACATATGTTCAGTATCACTTGAAGGTGTGTCGCGTACAAAACCCAATGGTGAACTTTCAAGGTCAAGGTCACAAATAGGGCGTTAGCAATTCTGTCCGTCCGTTAGCAAATTCGTGTCCTGGCTATAACTTACTCATTTTTTCTCCGATTTTCAAAATTCTTTCACACATATGTTCAGTATCACTTGAAGGTGTGTCGCGTACAAAACCCAATTGTGAACTTTCAAGGTCAAGGTCACAAATAGGGCTTCAGTATCACTTGAAGGTGTGTTGCATACAAAACCCAATTGTGAACTTTCAAGGTCAAGGTCACAAATAGAGCGTTAGCAAATTTTGTGTCCTGGCTGTAGCTAACTAGACCTACATCATTACCTTTAAGGTCAGTCATATTTTTCATTCTGGAGTTATTGCCCTTTGATAGTTTCGGGTATCAATTTCTTGTGCAACTAACTCCTCCTTTATTTTTCAACATAATTTTATAGAACAGCCTTCGGGCGTATATTGCCCCGTCTCGCGGTGCTCTTGTTATTACATAAATTGGGTTGGGGCATGTATTGTTTTTAAATCTCTTCACGTTTCTGTATGTACATATGTTCAGATTGATGATAGGTGTTCTGACAAGCAGACAGGTGGGGGTGGGGGGTATTCGTTAGCCTTTGGCTTACAGTTCTAGTTTCTCATTTGTTCTGAATTATATACACTTTAGGAATGTACTTATATTCAAATAGCTAATTTATTTCATAAACCAAACTGAGACACATTACTCAGGTTTACAGAGGCATAGATAAGAAGTGCAAATTAATACTATTTCAAGAATAACTCTAACCTTCCTCCTTTAATTCATGAATATTTCAATAAGAATTTATGACTTGACAGAGGTCCAGATAGGATGCACAAATTAAAACATTTTCAAGAATAACTTCATTATTCTTCACCAAACCCTATGTTGTGACCACTCTTTAGAATCGTCTCGAAGTTATTCTTAAAAAAAATTTAATTAACACATCTGGACCTCTGTTTTAATATTGACCTATGGTTCTGGGTTATTAAATATTTTGCACAAGATTGAAAAAAAAGTAGTTGATTGGACGAAATAAGAAAACAGGCTAAAGATTACATCTGATACACTTTCAGAGTGAAGAGGACACCTTCAACATCGAGCTGCCAGACTCAAGTTTAGAGCCTGGTATTCTGCCGACAGAGATCCGTAAACTGGTGGAGAGTAGAAGACAAGTGAAAAGCCTGATGAAACAGGAAGGCTTATCTCATGAACAAATGATGCAGGTAGGAATGAAGTGTTTGAATGTTGGAAACAAGTCAACAAATATTTTGCTTACAGTGTACACCCACATCACAAGTCTCCCTCAGATATATGTTTAGTCTTCCTCAGATATATGTTTGTACTGTATGTTATTGAAAGTCCTCTAGCAGTGCTATTCAAATGATTCTACCATTCTGGCTTAACCCTTCGCTTGCTGAATACATTTCTCCTTCTTTACCCATGCCCTGTTGTATAATTACATATCTCTTCACTGTGTACACGTATTTCGCTGTGCAATCACTGCTGTGGAGTGCACTTGTTGCACAATCAACTTGTAAATAGTGCAGACCCTGATGAGACAGCTCCTGCAGGAGCTGTCTCATCTGGATCTTCACTATTTACAGGTAGGTATATTGACGTGAATAGCAAGCGAAGGGTTAAACTTTTTACTTGATGAATGTTAACATAAGAAATAATGACTTTATTAGCTAATTTCCATAAGCAGACAGCATACCCTAATCACATGGCTTCTACAGGAGCTGTCTGATCTGGATCTACTCTTTTTGCAAAAGTGTCATAACGTGTCTCTATCAGGCAAAGGGTTAAAACTGTTTTTGAGATTTGAGTTTCAGATGTTGTTGATAAAGTAAGCCTAGGTGTCGTGAACTTTGCAGTTGAACTTTGACTCACTTGATCTTGTCTATTTCAGTATGACATTAGACAGAAAGCTCTCAAGTTGACAGCCAACAGTATGTATGGATGTTTGGGATTCACATTCTCCAGGTTTTATGCCAAACCTCTAGCTGCTTTGATCACAATGAAGGGAAGAGAGGTAAGATAAAGCTCTAACCTTCCTCCTTTAATTCATGAATATTTAAGTAAGAATTTATGACATGACAGAGGTCCAGATAGGATGCACAAATTAAAACATTTTCAAGAATTACTTCATTATTTCTCCACCAAACACTATGATGTGACCACTCTTTAGAATCGTCTCTTCAAGAAGATTCTAAAGAGTGGTCACAATATAGGGTTTCGTGGAGAAATGATGATTTTCGAATGAGTATGCAGCTTTCATGGTTTTCATTTTCAGCCAATTGCCGATAGAAACCAACAGCTGAAACCAGTTTTGCATCAGTTGGTTTTCCAGAAATCTCAAAATTTCCGTCTCTGTGAAATCTAAGAAAACCCCATTGGCCAGTGCAATCTGATATGTCTAGAAATGATTCGTTGTTATGACTGAAAATGAAAGTCCTGAGCTTTATCTGTTACTCTGCTTTATGAGTATAAAGTATTTAATTATGGCCCTTGAAATGTGAGACATTTTGCCATGGCATACAGTGTAGAATCAGATCAAAGTAATTTTTATACGCCCACCTAATAAAGGTGGTCGTATATTGTTGTGGCCCCGTCCGTCCGTTCGTTCGTTCGTTCATCCGTCAACATTTTGTTTGTCCGCTGTTTTCTGGGAAAACTATTTGACAGATATTAATGAAACTTTACACAAATGTTTAATGCATCAAGATCTGAAGCTGAGTTGATTCTGAGGTTCATTTGATTTTTCATTTCAGAGTTATGGCCCTTGTCCTTAAAAAATATGCAAATAGTTTGTCCGCTGTTTTCTGGGGAAACTATTTGAGAGATATTAATGAAACTTCACACAAATGTTTAATGCATCAAGATCTGAAGCTGAGTCAATTCTGAGGTTCATTTGATTTGTCGTTTCGGAGTTATGGCCCTTTTACTTAAAAAATGATGCAAATAGTTTGTCCGCTGTTTTCTGGGAAAACTATTTGAGAGATATTAATGAAACTTCACACAAATGTTTAATGCATCAAGATCTGAAGCTGAGTCGATTCTGAGGTTCATTTGATTTTTCATTTCAGAGTTATGGCCCTTGTCCTTAAAAAATTGCAAATAGTTTGTCTGCTGTTTTCTGGGAAAACTGTTTGACAGATATTAATGAAACTTCACACAAATGTTTAATGCATCAAGATCTGAAACTGAATTGATTCTGAGGATCATTTGATTTTTCGTTTAAGAGTTATGGCCCTTGTCCTAAAAAAATAATGAAAATAGTTTGTTCGCTGTTTTCTGGGAAAACTATTTGAGAGATATTAATGAAACTTCACAAAAATGTTTAATGCATCAAGATCTGATGCTGAGTCGATTTTGAGGTTTATTTGATTTTTCGTTTCGGAGTTATTGCCCTTTTACTAAAAAAAAAATGCAAATAGTTTGTCCGCTGTTTTCTGGCAAAACTGTTTGACAGATATTAATGAAACTTCATACACATGTTTAATGCATCAAGACCTGAAGCTAAGTCGATTCTGAGGATCATTTGATTTGTTGTTTCGGAGTTATGGCCCTTGCACTTAAAAAAATAATGCAAATCTATGCAAATATGAGGATGGCCATAACTTTTTCATTTGAAATGATATTTACTTCAATTTTTTTATATGGTTAAACCTTAATGTGAATTTTCACATATATTGCGGGGGTTTTGATATGTCATTTTATTCTAAAGTTATGGTCCTTGAACTTCGTGTGTTCGTTGCTTTGTTAGTCGGTCAACTTTTAGTTTGTCTTTTGTTTTCTGGGAAAACTATTAGAATGATATAAATGAAACTTAATACAAATGCTTTAAGCAACAAAATTTGAAGTTGAGTTTATTTTGAGGTTCATTCAGTTTGTCTTTACAGAGTTATGGCCGTTGCACTTTACAAAAATCTGCAAAAATGAAGATTAGCTGTAACTTTTTTATTTAATAAGATATTCACTTCATTTTTTTAAAAAATAGTATCACCTTAATATGGAAATCAAGATCTGAAGCACAGATTAGAAAATGTCAACACTTATAAGGCATGTTGAATCTGAGAAAGTTTGCAAGTGGGCGTATTATGTACCGTATGCGGTACTCTTGTTTGTGTATGCTTCAATTATTAAAATAATATTATCTCGTTACACAAATATGGTCAAAGTGTCAAACGGTTTGGATCCTGATGAGACACTGCTTTTTGCGACATTTCATCTGGATCCAAACTGTTTACATAGATAATTACAGTTTTGGTGCTGTAAATAAATAAAGCTACTGAAAAGGAACATTTATTTCAAAAAAAGGGAAATTTTATAATTGTGTATATACATGTACTAGTCTTGAAACTTTGTAATAAATAAATGAAGCATAAAAAAGTTGAATTAAGTTTTTCTTAATACACTTCTTTTCTACAGCTCTGTACAATGCTATAAACTTTCAACTATTTTTTTTCTTCAGATTTTAATGAAGACAAAGGATTTGGTAGAAGCTGTAAGTAGAAGGCATATCTTTTTCACATGAACACTAATTGCAGATAAAATTCTGTCAGGTTTATTTTCAAAGAAGTGGTATAAAAAAGGCTTGATATTTGTGTAGTCATTAAGATCTTCAGTTAAAGCCTGTTGCAAAAAATATATAAATAATAATTAAAAAAATGCCATAACGCTTAACATCATTGGAGCAAGCCCCATCAAACATCACACACTTGATAGCCTGTACAAGTGTACCGTCAAGTTTTGCATACTTACAAAGTTGTTGTTCTTAAAATCACTAAATTTCCCCAAGTTGTTGAGCTTTGCCATTGACCTGCAAAACTCCTGTTGCTGTATTTGGAATGAGTAGAAATGATTTTGTATGTAAACATTTCAGATGAATCTTGATGTGATCTACGGTGACACCGACTCTATTATGATCAACTCCAACTGTACAGATATAGAACAGGTCATGAAACTGGGAAACAAGGTAAAAAATGTTTGTCAGTAGTTGTGACTTATAACCAGGTCACGGGACAAACTCTTGAAATGGTCACTTGTCCGGCAAAAAAGACTAAGGGCTATTCCAGGAAAACCTCCCTGGGGGGGTAGGAACGAAAGTCTAAATTAGGGGTACCACCAATAGAATTTTAATTATTTTTACCCCACCACCAAGAGAATAAAAATTCATAATATACCCCCCACCTAGAGAATTAATATTAAACAACAACCCCTCCCCACCATTTGATCCGATGGAGTAAATGCTCTATTTATCACAATGGTTTAAAACATTGACATTTACAGATGCGTCAAAAAGTGTCAGTAGGAGGGAATGGGCTAATGCCATGTTTGCTCTCCACTTGTAGATAAAATCAGAAGTAAACAAACTGTACAAACTGCTGGAGATTGACATTGACGGCGTATACAAGAGCATGTTACTGCTGAAGAAAAAGAAGTATGCAGCTCTTAGTGTCCAGAAGGCGTCAGATGGCAAATACACATACCAAGAAGAGAAGAAAGGCCTGGATATTGTACGTCGAGACTGGTCTGGGTTGGCAAAGTCTGTAGGAGAGTAAGTCATTTGCCTAACTAGTGTGTCTCGGTAAATAATTATTATGTGGTTTAACCCATTCCTCCATAAATTTGCCTTTCTACGCCTTTGCTTCTATAGGAGTTGTCTGATCAGAGTCTGCTCTGTTTGCTTAAGATACAATATAGATATGATTCTACAGTTTCTGACATTGATATTCATGATGTCTTTATTTCTTACACGAATATTCATTGAGAAAAGGGTTATTGACAGTTGGTCAGCCTCGCTGTGCAAGCTGAATTTTAATCTGAATTTTAATCTTTTGAAAGTGGGAAACAAATGCATTGGCATTTGCAAGCCGTGTTGACCCAGATCAGAGGGCTTCTAGAGGATCCTTCTGATCAAAGTCTGCACAGTTTGCTATTCAAAATCCTCTTTGCCGATTATACCTTTTCATATTTAAACATTTTCAATAATAGCTCCTTTATTTCTACACCAGACCCTATACTTTGACCACTCTTTTTCAATTCTAAAGAGTGGTCAGAGTATAGGGTCTGGTGGAGAAATGACTATTTTGGTATGGACATTTATCTGTGACTCTGAACACAGATTATTAGTATGCTGAAGTTAATTAGCATGCTGAAGTTGAAGGGAATGAAGCCAGGTTTGTGAGATTGGTTTATGGTTTGTCCTTTCCCTGTTGAATATTCATATAAGAGATAATGACATGATGAATATGTATTAGCTCATTATTTATGATGGTTTATGTAGAAACTGTGAGTTGGATCTATTATAATTTCATGAACAAACAGATCTCTGATCTCTGATAGTCTCTGATCATATTTGGCTTTGATAGACAGGAACTATAGGATCATATCTTTGTCATAAGTCATTTCATATGCAAACAGAGCAGACCCTGATCAGACGGCTCCTCCAGGAGCCGTCTGATCTGGGTCTACTCTGTTTGCAAATGTGTGAAAAAGAGTTAATATGAGGAAAAGGTTAATAAGTTTCTGTTCTTTCAGTTTTGTAGTTTCTACAATCCTGTCAGGGGAGGCTAGAGAGACCGTGGTGGACACAGTTCATGCTAAGCTGATAGAAGTTAGCGAGCAAGTTAGGGAAGGAAAAGTGCCAGTAGAAGAATACCTCATCACAAAGGTATCACATCCAGATATCACTTCTGTTTTCACTTTGAACAGTTTAACCCTTTCCCCTGTTTAACCCTTTCCCTGTTCTATATTTATTCCAAATTTCAATACCTACTGAATATTCATAGACAATGTAGATATAATGAAATGTTGAAGGTGCAGCATTGTAGCCATTTTAGAAACTTAAGAAACAGATCTATCAAATTCCATTAGCAAACAGAGCAGACCCTGATCAGACGGCTCCTGTAGGAGCCGTCTGATCTGGGTCTACTCTTGTTTGCAAATGCGTGAAAACACGTTTATATGAGGGAAAGGGTCAATGTTCATGTAAGACATATTGACCTGAATTTTATAATGGCATATGTACACGGGATGTTTTGGTATTGGTAGAAACTGTAGTTTAGGATATATTATGATTTCATAAGCAAACAGAAGACCCTGATCCTACAGGAGCCGTGTGATCTTGGTCTAACCTGTTTGCAAAGGCGTGAAAAGGTGTTTATATGAGGGAAAAGGGTTAATAGTAATTTATATGTAAAATGGGTCTGACATTTTTAGCTTGGCCATTTTTCAAAGATTTTGCCATAGCCTTTGTGTTGTCATTGTGTGCATTGTACATTTATGTCATGGTTTCAATATCAGTACAGCTATAAAACTGTTTACCATCATAAGGGACATACTCTGAGAAAGATCTTTACTCTGTCAAGCATATTTAAAGAGTTATGGCCCTTTAACCCTTTCCTTCATATAAATGCCTGTTCATGCATTTGCAAACAGAGTGGACCCAGATCAGACCTGTCGGAGCCATCTGATCAGGGTCTGCTCTGTATGCTAATTGAATTTGATAGAACTGTTTCTTTAGTTTCTAAAATAGCTACAATGTTCCACCTTCCATATTTCATACTTCCAGAGATGCTGTTGGTAAACATAGAACAGGGAAAGGGTTAAGCTGCCACCTATCCTAAAGACTGTCATGGATACCAATTTGAATGTTAGGATTGGAGGAATTTTACTGTCTAATCAAAGTCAATGGATATAACTGTTTATAATTTACAGCAACTGACAAAGAACCCGGAGGACTACCCAGACAAAAAGAGTCTGCCCCATGTACAAGTGGCTATGAGACTAAACAGCAAGGGAGGCAAACGTCTTAGAGGCGGAGACACAGTCTCATATATTATCTGTGAGGTATGAATAATATGTTTGACCTACTTTCGTCTCCCCCAGTATACTGGGGAGACATTTTGTTTTTGTCCTTGGCGTCCGTCTGTCTCATGATTTTAATTTGTCAGCACGGTTTCCAAAACATTTGGTTGGATTTTCATGAAACTTCATAGGATTGATCAGCATCATGCCTAGTTTTAACATATCTTATTCCTGTTCTGGTTCCATGATTTTCTGCAGAATTATAGGACTTTGAATTTTTACAGGAAAATTTTGTCTGCAAGGTTTCTCTAAAATCTATGATCAGATTTTCAGGAAACTTCATAGGATTGATCAGCACCATTCCTAGATGTGCGTATCTTATTCCTGTTACAGTTGGATGATTTTCTGCAGTTATGGGATTTTTGAATTTTTACATGGAAAATTTTGTCCGCACGGTTTCTCCAAACCTTTTTTCAGATTTTCATGAAACTTCATAGGATTGATCAGCACTATGCCTAGTTGTGCATATTCTATTTCTGTTCTGGTTCCGTGATTTTCTGCAGAGTTATGGGACTTTGAAATTTTTACATGGAAAATTTTGTCCACACGATTTCTCCAAAACCAATGGTCGTATTTTCATGAAACTTCATAGGATTGATCAGCACCATGTGTAGTTGTGCATATCTAAATGCTGTTCTGGTTCGATGATTGTCTGCGGAGTTTTGGGACTTTGAAATTTTTACATGGAAAATTTTGTCCGCACAGGGGCGGGGTGGGGGAGACATCAGTTTCTGAATCAAAAACAGTTCTAGTTAATTATGAGTTTTGGCTGAGTTTTAACAATTTGCATATGGACAAGGGAATGGTTTGCCACGGCAGAAACTGTAGAATATGACAGCTCCTTCTGTCTGATCTAGGTCTTCTCTGTTTGCAAATACATAAATATGTATGTTTATCAAATAAGGAGTTCTTGTACCAGTTACAGTTTGGTCTTTATGTCTATACTTGATAATTTTTATACCCCCCTTTTGAAAAAATGGGGGTATATTGCTTTGCACATGTCGGTCGGTCGGTCGTCGGTCGGTCGGTCGGTAGATCGATGGTTTCCGAACGATAACTAATAAACTACTTGGCCTAGAATCTTCAAACTTGCTGTGGTGGTTGGTCATGACAAGTAGATGACCCCTATTGTTTTTGAGGTCACTAGGTCAAAGGTCAAGGTCACCATGACCTAAAATGGTGAAATAGTTTCCGATCAATAACTGCTCAAGGGTTTGGCTTGGGATCTTCAAACTTGCTGTGGTGGTTTGTCATGACCACTAGATGACCCCTATTGATTTTGAGGTCACTAGGTCAAAAGTCAAGGTCACCATGACCTTAAATGGTTAAATGGTTTCTGATCAATAACTGCTCATGGGTTTAGCTTAGAATCTTCAAGTTTGCTGTGGTGGTTGGTCATGACCACTGGATGACCCCTATTGATTTTGAGGTCACAAGGTCAAAGGTCAAGGTCACCATGACCTTAACTGGTAAAATGGTTTCTGATCAATAACTGCTCAAGGGTTTGGTTGAGGATCTTCAAATTTGCTTAGGTGGTTGGTCATGACAACCAGATGAGTCCTATAGTTTTTTAGGTCACTAGGTCAAAGGTCAAGGTCACCATGACCTTAAAGGGTGAAATGGTTTGCGATCAATGACTGCTCAAGGGTTTGGCCTAGGATCTTCAAATTTGCTGTGGTGGTTGGTAATGACTACTAGATGACCCCTATTGCTTTTTATGTCACTAGGTCAAAGGTCAAGGTCACCATGCTCTTAACTGGTCAAATGGTTTCCGATCAATAACTGCTCAAGGGTTTGGCTTAGAATCTTCAAACTTGCTGCGGTAGTTGGTCATGACAACTGTATGGCCCCTATTGTATTTGAGGTCACTAGGTCAAAGGTCAAGGTCACCATGTCCTTAACTTGTAAAATGGTTTCTGATCAATAACTGCTCAAAGGTTTGGCTTAGGATCTTCAAATTTGCTTAGGTGGTTGGTCATGACAACTAGATGAGCCCTATTTTTTTTTAGGTCACTAGGTCAAAGGTCAAGGTCACAATGACCTTAACTGGTGAAATGGTTTGCGATCAATAACTGCTCAAGGGTTTGGCTTAGGATCTTCAAACTTGCTGTGGTGGTTGTTCATGACAACTAGATGACCCATATTGATTTTGAGGTCACTAGGTTAAAGATCAAGGTCATCATGACCTTAACTGATGAAATGGTTTCCAATTAATAACTGCTCAATGGTTTGGTTCGGGATCTTCAAACTTGCTGTGGTAGTTGGTTGTGACCACTTGATGACCCCTAAAGCTGTTGATGTCACTAGGTCAAAGGTCAAGGTCACCATGACCTTAATATGTGAAACGTTTTCTGATCAATAAATGATCAGTGGTTTGGCTTACAATGTAGGATCTTCAAAGTTGCTGTGGTGATTAGTCATGACCGCTAGATGACCTCTATAGTTGAGGTCACTAGATCAAAGGTCAGGGGGTCTGGGGGGGTATACATGTTTTACAAACATCTCTTGTTGTGCCATATCTTTAACCCTTTATTCAATGAATCACGGATATCCGTCTGATGATTTTGTATTTTTGTCGTTTCAAAATCTATAGAATCGGACCCTATGTAATTCCAAAAGCAAATATAAGACATCACCAACACATTTTAGTGTATGTATTTATTTTTGCAGGATGGATCCATGTTGGCTGCTTCTCAAAGAGCTTACCACCCAGATGAACTTGCGAAAAGTGAATCCCTTAAGATCGGTAGACTGGATATTCTTGAAATTATATCTCATAATCTTGCTATTCTTTTACTCCATAGAGACACCTTTTAATGCCTTTGCAAACAGAGTAGACCCAAATCAGATGGCTCCTGTAGGAGCTGTCTCATCAGGGTGTGCTCTGTTTACTTCGTGAAATAAAGTAGATCGGATTCTAGTCTCTGCCATTGCCAAAAGTTTCTGTGTTCATGTCTTTTAAATGAAAAATTAGCTTATTAATATTAACCCTTCGCTTGCTATTCACGTCAATATACCTACCTGTAAATAGTGAAGACCCAGATGAGACAGCTCCTTCAGGAGCTGTCTCATCAGGGTCTGCACTATTTACAAGTTGATTGTGCAACCAGTGCACTCCACAGCTGTGATTGCACAGCGAAATACTTGTACACAGTGAAGATATATGTAATTATACCACAGGGCATAGGTAAAGAAGGAGAAATGTATTTTAAAATTCAGCAAGCGAAGGGTTAATGAGGTCACTCAGTTTTTAGTGATCAAGTTTTAAATCGCCTGATGGATTTACAACTTATCTCAACATTGTCCTCCAAGAGCTTAATTTCAGATTACAGCAGAATTATAAAACTATATAGGAAGATGTGTTGTACAAAAGTCAGTTTGAACTTCGTTTCTTTGTTTGAGCCTATCGGAGCAGTAGATATGTGTCTAATTAACCCTTTACCTCATGAATATTTATACACCACGCAACGAAGCTGCACGGGGTATGTAGTTTTTGACCCGTCAGTCCTTCCATCCTCCACTCCTTTTGTTCATCAGTCTGTCTGTATATCATAAAATATTGTTGCTCATCTACCACTTTCATTTCTTAACCAGTTTATCTCAAATTTGCTTTAAGAGTTATCATGAATAAAATGGATTAGTTTAATTTATAGGGGAATATGTCATGGATATGACTTTTTTCCTCTGACAGTGTGGCTGTGTGGGGTATGTGAGCTTGCTCACTAAAGTTCTTTAATTTACTGCATTTTTATAATGGTATATAAACAAGAGAAGGAAATGGTACAATCAGGTATATATGATTGAATGAGCAAACAGCAGACCCTGATCAGACAGCTCCTATGGGAGCTGTCTGATCTGGGTCTACTCTGTTTGCAAAGGTGTGAAAAGGCGTTTGTATCCGGTAAAGGGTTCAAGCATATTTCGTTGGTTTTTTTTAGACGTGAACTACTACCTGGCTCACCAAGTCCATCCCGTTGTGTCTCGTCTCTGTGACCCTATCGAAGGAACCGACGCAGCCCACATAGCTGAATGTCTAGGTAGATACTGTTGTTCTTATTGCGTAAAACAAATACAGTAGAACCCCTCTAAACCGGACAAGGTTGGGGACAGGTAAAAATTCCGGTTTAGAGGGGATTCCGATTTGGAGAGGTTTTTATATATGACCATATTTATCATCCAGTGTACATGCACATATAGACCTATTTTAATAACCAAACAAATAGTATCAAGATTATCCATAAATCAATAATTAAAACCAATTTCACAGTTTGAATACCTTATCTGTTCAGTTCACATAAGTCGTTTTAATAGTTAAAAACAACCATCAGCGATTTTCTCGATGAAACAATGAAACGACGTTCAAAATTATATAAGCAAACTGCCGATTTCCTTTGGCACTGGTTCCTTTCAAATAAGAAAGCTTGCAACGGATGTTATGCCAGCAGTTTCTATCGTTTTTCTAACTCTTCTACACTTAGATTTTGACATTTGTTCGCGGATTTTTCGATCATAACGCTATATGCGGAGAACTCGGATTTTATTGTTCATAGAATTTTGGGTCCGTAACCGTGCGATAATGGTATGAGGTGCAGTTTGTGAGTGTGCAGTAACCTCCCTTTGTTACCGGTGCGATAGTAAACATACGAAAAATAAACCTACACAAAATGACGGCATCTCCAAGCAGGATTCATTTTCCTTTTTTGGTTTTCGTTTTTGAACCATAAGAATTTGAAATCGATTCGTTTTTCCTGCCAATTAATTAGTTAAAACGATATAAACGAAGCTTATCTGTTGCTCTGCACATTAGTTAATCTCACGGCACCGACATGTCATAATCGAGTCCGAATAGACTATGATTTTCAACACCTTATGTCAGCCCTTAGCCTGCTGTCCGGTATGTAGGGGAAATTTGTAGTTCATATCTTTCAAAAATATTTGAAGATTTGTCCGGTTTCCGGAGTAGAGAGGTTTCCGGTTTTGAGAGGAATTTTGTATAGATATAAAGAAGGAATAAAACGGGACCGAGAATTTTGTCCGGTTTAGAGAGGATTCCGGTTTACTGAGTGTCCGGTTTCGAGGGGTTATAATGTATATGTACCTGGAAATATCATATAGATTACCATGGCTCATGTTTCACTAAATTATCTACCTATCAAATACAGATGTGAATTCAGATACTAAAATTGTCATTTCTCCACCAAAGCCTATGCTGTGACCTTTTGTTTAATCATATCAGACTTTACTCCATAAGTATGCCTTTCTATGACTATCCCCCTGCATTAAGCTGCCCTAATCAGCGAATAATGATACTACTTTGTGTAATGGTTGGATAAGCAAGATTCCCTGTGACAAATGTTGCTCAGGGTTTTAAGGCTAGCATTATGCAGAGCTACAGTTAAAGGTGCGTACCTAAATACTAAAATTGTCACTTCTCCACCAAACCCTGTACTGTGACCATTCTTTAAAATCGTCTCTTCGAGATGATTCTAAAGAGTGGTCACAGTATAGAATTTGGTGGACACATATAAGAGCTAAACTTGAAACTGTTTAACCCTTTTGCTGCCAATGTCGCAAAAATACACCACAACAAATAGTGCAGTCCCAGATCAGGGACTTCACTTTTTGTCTCAAACTCTATTTCTATATCTGTGCTTTATTTCTTTGAAATTTGCATTTATTGATCTCATTTCCTTATTTTACCAAATGATTTAACAATTTGGCGCCGAAAGAGTTTACACATCTTATCTAAACCTCTGATTATGTTAACAATTTTCAGGCCTTGACCCATCTGGCTATCGTCAGGCAATTCAACGTCAGGACAATGATGATGATGAAGCCTTGCTTGGGAGTGTTAAGATAAGCGATGAAGAGAAATATAAGGACTGTGAGAGACTTAAGATTGTCTGTCCATCTGACACATGCGGAAAGGAGATCATAATAGATGGGCCATTCACTGGAGCAGTAAGTGTGGCGGGAGAACTTTAGATAAAACCTGATTAATCTGAACTTTCTTGTAAGAAATGATACCACAGGCCTTTTTCCAGCGTCTACATGAGTCCTTTAAAAAAGGCCCCATTCCCAATGCAAAATAGGTGATATTTTTCCCAAGAGATAAAAATTTGATTAAAATGGGTGGGGGGGGGGATGCAAAATAAGTTAAAAAGGGGCCAAAATGCTTTTCAAACCATTGATTTTTACACACATAAAAACAACAATCATTAACCTTTTACTCCATGAATAATGACACATCATGAATATTAATTAGATAAAAAAGATTTGTAATAGCACCTTGGCATAGGAAATTTTGGCCATAGCAGAAAGTAGAATCGGATCTATATTATATCATAAGGGCTGTTCCATTTAAATGTGTATCGGGGCAGGAAGGCACTTTATAAAACAGCTATGCATGGATGGGTTCCGCTGCAAAAATAGCACTATTTGGTTTTTGCATCAGTAAAAAACTTCAGTGGGTTGGTGGTCGAATTTGAAAGTGCCTTCCTGCAACCCCATACACATTTAAATGGAACAGCCCTAAGCAAACAGCAGAGTTGTAGCCATTTGAATTACTGATTTTTCGTTGTACATGTAATAGACGTATATGCTTTTGTTCTCCAATTTTTTGTTTCATACCATTATCAGGATATAAAAAGTTTTAACCCATTCCCTCACAGGCTAATTTTAGATCCAACCTCCTTGAATAAATCTACCATAAAAAGGAGCATTTACTAGAGAAAAGGAAAAGTTTAGAATTGTGTAGTGTTGAGCAAATACTCTACTTATCACTGGTTTCAACATGTGACTTTTAGAGGTGTCAATATGAGGGAATGGGTTAGAAGGAGTCAATATGACAGAATGGGTGAAAATCTGATAAAATACTGTGTAATTATTTGCCCAAAGTTACAACATTCACCAATAAAATGACACTAGTTGAGCCCTGTCTGTGTTTATTACAGGATCACTTCATTGAAGCAACTCTGGCCCATTGTCCCAACCAGCAGTGTAACAGTGTACCGTGGAAAAGTTCCATCGCTATCTGTAACAGAATGAGTGTGGCCATCCGTAATCACATCAAAAAGTACTATCAGGTAAGGATTGCTTGTTTTCCCATGTGAAAATGTTGAACCTTTACTTCATGAATATTTATTTAAAAAAAAATGTATATATGAATATTAACTTAAATTTTATATTGGCATTTGAAAAAGAAATTGTTTTTTTGCCATGACAGAAACTGTAGAATGAGATCTAAATAATTCAGTGAGCAGACACAGAAGACCTTGTTCAGACTGCTCCTATGGGGGCTGTCTGAACTGGGTCCTATCTGTTTGCAAAGGTGTAAAAGGTGTAATTTTGAAGCGGAGATTAAGCCATTGTTTTTTGCCAAAATGCATAGACACCAGGGGGCAAAACATCTAGCTGTGTTTTGTAACGGAAAAAGGTTCTTTTTGTACACAGCAGATATCTGGGGACTGGCCTTCCGATGACATCATGAATATTTATTAGCTGAATTTTTATGATGGCATATGTACACAGGATGTTTTGGCTCAGTCAGAAACTATAGTCCAATCTATATTATACTACTATAAGCAAACAGCAGAATTTGATAGCAGACGGCTCTGATCTGGGTCTACTCTTTGCAAATGCATGAAAAAGGAAAGAGTTATGAGTTGTCAAACTTTCTATGCTTTCATTTCATTTTTAAAGCACTTTCGTTTCTTGACCAATTTTTATGCCCCCAAAGCTAGGCTTTGGCGGCATATAGTGATCGCACCGTGCGTGTGTGTGTGTGTGGGTGGGTGGGTGTGTGGGTGGGTGGGTGGGTGTGTGGGTGTGTGTACATTTTGTCCGGAGTATATTTCCTTTGTCACATCAGCTACGGATACCAAATTTGGTGTGTGAGTTCATCTTGGGATGGGGGAGTGTCGCGTACCATTTTCATGTCACTGTGACCTTGACCTTGACCTTTGACCTTGATTTTACAAAAAGCTTGTCCGGAGCATATCTCCTTTACCTTACCAGCTACAGATTCCAAATTTGCTGTGTGAGTTCATCTTGGGATGGCGGAGTGTCGCGTACCATTTTCAGGTCACTGTGACCTTGACCATGACCTTTGACCTTGATTTTAAAAAAAGCTTATGCCTTACCAGCTACAAAAAGCTTGTCCGGAGTATATCTCCTATACCTTACCAGCTAAGGATTCCAAATTTGGTGTGTGAGTTCATCTTGGGATGGAGGAGTGTTGCGTACCATTTTCAGATCACTGTGACCTTGACCATGACCTTTGACCGATTTTACAAAAAGCTTGTCCGGAGCATATCTCCTTTACCTTACCAGCTACAGATTCCAAATTTGCTGTGTGAGTTCATCTTGGGATGGCGGAGTGTCGCGTACCATTTCCAGGTCACCTTGACCTTGACCTTTGACCTCGATTTTAAAAACCGCTTATATCTTACCAGCTACAAAAAGCTTGTCCGGAGTATATCTCCTATTCCTTACCAGCTAAGGATTCCAAATTTGGTGTGTGAGTTCATCTTGGGATGGAGGAGTGTCTCGTACCATTTTCAGATCACTGTGACCTTGACCATGACCTTTGACCGATTTTACAAAAAGCTTGTCCGGAGCATATCTCCTTTACCTTACCAGCTACAGATTCCAAATTTGGTGTGTGAGTTCATCTTGGGATGGCGGAGTGTCATGTACCATTTCCAGGTCACTATGACCTTAACCTTGACCTTGACCTTGACCGATTTTACAAAAAGCTTGTCCAGAGCATATCTCTTATACCTTACCAGATACGGATTCCAAATTTGGTGTGTGAGATCACCTTCAGATGGCGGAGTGTCGCGTACCATTTTCAGGTCACTGTGACCTTGACCTTGACCTTCGACCTCAATGTTACAAAAAAGGTTGTCCAGAGAATATCTCCTATACCTTACCAGCTACGGATTCCAAATTTAATGTGTGAGTTTATCTTGGGATGACGGTGTGTCGCGTACCATTTTCAGGTCACTGTGACCTTGACCTTTGACCTAGATTTTACACAAAGCTTGTCCGGAGCATTTTTCCTATACCTTACCAGCTACGGATTCCAAATTTGATTTGTGAGTTCATCTTGGGATGGCGGAGAGTCGTGTACCATTTTCAGATCACTGACCTTGACCTTGACCTTTGACCTCAATTTTACAGTCCGGAGCATATCTTCTATATCTTACCAGATACAAAAAGCTTGTCCAGAGCATATCTCCTATACCTTAAACGTTGACAATCAACCCAGGGTCCTTTTTAACGTTGAGAATGACTTAGGGTCCTTTTTAACTAAGTTTTGATGCTTGGCTCTTTTCTTAGCTATCATAATCCAAAGGTTCTGTTTCTAATGTTAAGAACTGACTCCTGTGTCATTTTTAACAGCATCAAAATTTCATGTTACACCTGCATTGTTTTTCCGCCAAAATGCATTTCGGTGTCAAACACTTTGGGGGCATTTGTCACCCGTGACGACTCTCTTGTTCTCATATTTGTTTTAAGAATTGTCATGAATAAAAGCATGGATGAGTTTGATTTTCAGAGGAATCTGTCATGGCAAGTTTGTGACTAACATGGCATTACTGGCATTCGTATTCTATTAACACAATTCTAGTATTTATTTAGTCATTTTAGAGAAGTCCTTTGTACTATCTTACATACTCTCTAATTACAGGGCTGGTTGAAGTGTGAGGACACAGCCTGTGGGGCTCGTGTACAAAAACTCCCTCTGATGTTCCAGCGGGGTCACCCAATTTGCTCGGTCTGCCAAAGGGGCTTCCTACATCCAGAGGTAATGCAGAATGTTATTACGCTTTAAACCATTCTCTCCTAGACTATATTTAGTCCCAACCTGTTTGAATAAATATACTGAAAAGGAGCATTTACTAGAGGAAAGGAACATTTTAGAATTGCGTAGTTTTGAAACTATTGTTATAAACAGCATTTGCTGCTATGGAGCATTTGCTCTGTTTATCACAATGGTTTCAAAAAGTGACTTTTACAGGCGTCAATATGAGGGAATGGGTTAAATATTTATCTTCTACAGATCTGCTACAAGTCTTAAAGTCAGTTTTTCATGTACGGTGTGGACTCGATTTAACGAAATGGTCGGGACTGGAGCTTTGTTTTCGTAGAATTGAAATGAATTTTGCCTTTTCGGCGATCTCAAACTTGGTACTGATTAGTATTTCAGGAAACTTTACAGGTATTTCAAACTGTGTATGATATAAAGAATAAACTACCGTAACTTGTTTGTCACAGTATTAGCCCAGGTGCAAATATCACGATTCCTCTGTTTTCAAACCTCGACGCATCTATATGTAAACTAAAATGTTGACGACCACGGAAGGTGTGAAAACTGCATTTCTGTAAATTGAATGCACTTTTCGTTGAAAATACATTGAATAGACCCGAAAATTGTTTCTTAGAATATATTTTTTCGTACATCGATTTTGTTAAATTGGATACGGATCAATTAAGAAGAAGAGATGAATTTGGGACCATCAGCTTTTTTCATAGGAAATTTTTTTTCGTTGAGTTGGGTTTCGTTATTTCGAGTCCAGACTGTACATGTATTACCAGTCAAAGTGCCAAATCGTTTGGATCCTGATGATATGTTGACAGACATAGTTTGTCATCAGCACGTAATTACTTCAGCAAGTCGTATTCCATGAATATGCCTTTCTATGCCTTGCAAATAGAATAGACCTAGATCAGATGGCTCCTGTTGGAGCTGCCTGATCAGGGTCTGTTCTGTTTGCTTATAGCATAGTATAGATATGATTCAACAGTTTCTACTTTGGCAAAAAAATTCCCGTGTCCATGTGATATTATAAAAATTGATCTAATTAATATTCATGATGTCATTATTATACCCCCACAAACAGAGTTTGAGGGGGGTATACTGGAATCAGCCTGTCGGTCGGGCGGGCGGGCGGTCGGTCTGTCTGCAAAATCTTGTACGGCGAACTCCTCCTTCAGTTTCAACCCGATTCACTTGACACTTGGCATAATTGTTAATCAGGAGCAGTAGATATGCAAGACACAAATTTCAGGTCTCTGTGACCTTGACCTTGACCTTTGGCCTTGAAATTGGCAGGCAAAATCTTGTACTTTGAACTCCTCCTTCAATTTCAACCTGATTCACTTGATACTTGGCATAAATGTTATTCAGGAGTAGTAGATGTGCAAGACATAAATTTCAGGTCTCTGTGACCTTGACCTTGACCTTTGGCCTTGAAATTGGTCTTGAAATTGGCAGGCAAAATCTTGTACTTTGAACTCCTCCTTCAATTTCAACCTGATTCACTTGATACTTGGCAGAAATGTTACTCAGGAGTAGTAGATGTGCAAGACACAAATCTCAGGTCTCTGTGACCTTGACCTTGACCTTTGGCCTTGAAATTGGCAGGCAAAATCTTGTACTTTGAACTCCTCCTTCAATTTCAACCTGATTCATTTGATACTTGGCATAAATGTTACTCAGGAGTAGTAGATGTGCGAGACACAAATTGCAGGTCTCTGTGACCTTGACCTTGACCTTTGGTCTTGAAATTGGCAGGCAAAATCTTGTACTTTGAACTCCTCCTTCAATTTCAACCTGATTCACTTGATACTTGGCAGAAATGTTACTCAGGAGTAGTAGATGTGCAAGACACAAATTTAAAATCTCTGTGACCTTGACCTTTGGCCTTGAAATTGGTCTTAAAGTTGGCAAGCAAAATCTTGTACGGCAAACTCCTCCTTCACTTTCAACCTGATTCATTTGATACTTGGCATAAATGTTACTCAGGAGTAGTAGATGTGCAAGACACAAATCTCAGTTCTCTGTGACCTTGACCTTGACCTTTGGCCCTGAAATTGGTCTTAAAATTGACAGGCAAAATCTTGTACTTTGAACTCCTCCTTCAATTTCAACCTGATTCATTTGATACTTGGCATAAATGTTACTCAGGAGTAGTAGATGTGCAAGACACAAATTTCAGGTCTCTGTGACCTTGACCTTTGATCTTGAAATTGGTCTTGAAATTGGCAGGCAAAATCTTGTACTTTGAACTCCTCCTTCAATTTCAACCTGATTCACTTGATACTTCGCATAAATGTTACTGAGGAGTAGTAGATGTGCAAAACACAAATTTAAAATCTCTGTGACCTTGACCTTTGGCCTTGAAATTGGTCTTAAAATTGGCAGGCAAAATCTTGTACGGCAAACTCCTCCTTCACTTTCAACCTGATTCATTTGATACTTGGCATAAATGTTACTGAGGAGTAGTAGATGTGCAAGACACAAATTTCAGGTCTCTGTGACCTTGACCTTGACCTTTGGCCTTGAAATTTTTCATGATATTGGCAGGCAAAATCTTGTACTTTGAACTCCTCCTTCAATTTCAACCTGATTCACTTGATACTTGGCATAAATGTTACTCAGGAGTAGTATATGTGCAAGACACAAATTCAGGTCTCTGTGACCTTGACCTTGACCGTTGGCCTTGAAATTGGTCTTAAAATTGGCAGGCAAAATCTTGTACTTTGAACTCCTCCTTCACTTTCAACCTGATTCACTTGATACTTGGCATAAATGTTACTCAGGAGTAGTAGATGTGCAAGACACAAATTTAAAATCTCTGTGACCTTGACCTTTGGCCTTGAAATTGGTCTTAAAATTGGCAGGCAAAATCTTGTACGGCGAACTCCTCCCTCACTTTCAACCTGATTTACTTGATACTTGGCATAAATGTTACTCAGGAGTAGTAGATGTGCAAGACACAAATTTCAGGTCTCTGTGACCTTGACCTTGACCTTTGGCCTTGAAATTGGCAGGCAAAATCTTGTACTTTGAACTCCTCCTTCAATTTCAACCTGATTCACTTGATACTTGGCATAAATTACAGAATTTTCTCTTTTTGAACTTTGGGTATTTTTGTTATTTGGTCCTGTTACATTTTCTAAACTTGGATTTGCAATTAAGGCTACCGTGTGGGGGTATTCATCACCTTTAGTGATAGTTATAGTTTTACATGAATATTCATGGATTAGGGGGTTAAATGTTTACTTCATGAATATTGTCTATCTGTGTAGTACACAGACAGAATGCTGGACTCCCAGCTAATATTGTCTATCTGTGTATTGTCTATTTGTAGTACACAGGCAGCATACTGGACTCCCAGCTAGTATTGTTTATCTGTGTATTGTCTATTTGTAGTACACAGACAGAATGCTGGACTCCCAGCTAATATGGTCTATCAATGCACTGTCTATTGTAGTACACAGACAGCATGCTGGACTCCCAGCTAATATGGTCTATCGATGTACTGTCTATTTGTAGTACACGGACAACATGCTGGACTCCCAGCTAATATTGTCTATCGATGCACTGTCTATTTGTAGTACACGGACAACATGCTGGACTCCCAGCTAATATTGTCTATCGATGCACTGTCTATTGTAGTACACAGATAGCATGCTGGACTCCCAGCTAATATGGTCTATCGATGCACTGTCTATTGTAGTACACAGGCAGCATACTGGACTTCCAGCTAATATGGTCTATCGGTGTATTGTCTTATTTGTAGTACACAGGCAGCATGCCGTACTCCCAGCTAGTATTGTCTATCTATGTACTGTCTATTTGTAGTACACAGGCAGCATGCTGGACTCCTAGCTAAAGATGTCTCTTGGAGGGGTGTTCTGTTTTATGTCTCTAATTAGATGTAAACCATGCCTGCATATTGTCTATTTGTAGTACACAGACAGCATGCTGTACACCAAGCCAAAGGTGTCGAGATTAGGGACATCTTTCTGTTTGTATCTATTTAGATGTGAACCCCTCTTTTGTATTGTCTATTTGTAATTCACAGACAGCGTCACCGTGCTGTACACCCAGCTAAAGGTGTGTTGATGAGGGACATTCTTCGGTTTTTATGCCCCCGTTGACGATAGTCGGGGGGCATTATGTTTTGCACATGTCCGTCTGTCACGCTTTTAGGTGCAGTTGGTTGTCGCAGTTTTTCAAGTGTTATAAGTCAGTAATTTCTACATTTATACACATGAAACTTCACATACACATCAATTACCATCTGTGCTATCATTTGGCACCCTACCCATGCTGCCCGCAAGCACAAGGGCGAGGTCAAATGACTTGGAAATTTTACGTGCAGTTGGTTGTCACATTTACTTGCAATTTTTTGTCACAGTTTTTTCATTGTCTTATATCTTCCTAACCACTGTAGCTATTGCCATGGAATTGCATATACACATTAAACCCCATCCATACTTTCATTGCACACCCAACCCATGCTGTCCGCAAACCCAAGGTCAAGGTCAAATGACTTGGAAATTTTACGTGCAGCTAGGCAAGCACCTACACGGGGGCATCACTGTCTTACAGACACAATTTTCTAGTTACCTATTAAGATGTAAACCCCACCTGTGTATTGTCTATTTGTAGTACACAGACAGTGTGCTGTACACCCAGCTAAAGGTGTGTTGATGAGGGACATTCTTCTGTTGGTATCTATTAAGATGTAAACCCTACCTGTGTATTGTCTATTTGTAGTACACAGACAGCATGCTGTACACCCAGCTGTCATTCTACCAGTACGTATTTGACGTAGAGAGGGCACAGAATCACATGGTGGGCGAAGAAAAGGGTAAGTGACTTTATGCTCCTACTTTATTTATTGGGTTTCTTTCAGGGCTCCAGTAATTTTCGAATCCCTACTGGTCCAGACATACATTTCGCCATAGAACCATCCCGAAAACTTATGACATTTGCGAAAACTAATGACATTTCAAGTTTGCATGCTTGGCAGTTTTTAGCTCACTAGAGCACAAAATGCTCAGGGAGAGCTTTTGTGATCGCCTGATGTCCGTAGGTGTGCATTGTTCGTTATTCGTCGTCTGTCGTCAACAATTTGAACCTTTAAAAATCTTCTCCTCTGAATGTACTGGGTTCTCAGCTTTAATCTTTGGCACATAGCATCACCTATAGGTCCTCTATAAAAGTTATGTAAATTATGCCCCTGGGGTCAAAATTGGCCCAGCCCCAGAGGTGGCCAGTTTTCAATAGTAACATAGTGAAAAATTTGAAAATCTTCTCCTCCAAGTCGACAGGGTTCTCAGCTTTCATATTTGGCACATAGCATCATGTTAAGGTCCTCCAAAAATGTTACAGTGAAAACCGGACCCCCTCGGGGACCAATCGAACGGCCGTTTTTCAGAGGTGACCGGTTTTTTCAGGTTCGAAATTTTGCCAAGAAAACCAGTAGTGTGCACTGTTCAGTTTTAATTCACCCATCCTTATGAGTTTTCTAATGTGCAACTAGATGTAACAAATATTTGACTGATCTGAATTACGACGAAAGTAAGAGGAGACATTTTTTACAAAAGAAAAAAAAGATAAAGAAAGAATGAACTGCACAAATATTCTACTGACTTTTGGTGTTGCATATGTACATGTATTCCTCAATGATTCCGTGGACATAATAACAATACATGAGTGTGTGTGTTTAATTCACGTCCAGCATCACATACACATCTGTAAAGGTGTAACCTATCTTGTTTGATTTTTTCACTTGTGTTACAAACGGGCGTGGTAGCCAGGGCTAAATGAGACACGTTTAACCCTTAATCTGCTGGTCGCGAGCGCCATGTCATGTATGCGAACAAACTGGATCCGGATGAGACGCCGAGTAACTCGGAGCCTGATCTGGATCCAAGATGTTTGATACTTAGTCAACATTTCTACAAGAAATATAAGCGAAGTTGTGAAGTTTTGATAAAGAAGATTGTGCAAACTTTCGTAACAGGCAAAGGGTTACAGGATGTTGCAATTTTAAACTCGAGGTCACTCTTAGTACGAATGTGATAGCTTTTAACAAACATTCACCAGATTAAGGGAAAATTGGACAAGATTTCAAAATCTGTGAGCAAATGTTTTTTTTGTGTGTGCCAGCATCAGAAGGGTTAGGAAAGTGAAATAAAATCATAAATGGATTTGTAACAAAAGTTTGTTCCAAGATTAGTGCAGGTAAGGTTTGATGTAGCCCCGATCATTACTGTTATTTGTTTTTACAGTTTTCCATTCGGTCCCTTATTCATTAACTGGTCAGGATTTTATACCTAGCCATACCGTTAATCCCGACTATTGATAATTGCACTGTGTAAACAATGGTGTGAGGTGTCATGTTGGGTAAGCGTGTTGAGAGGCCAGTCAGCAAATTACGTTCCGGTCCGCTGGATTTTGGCATCCAGTTTACACAGTTGAATTTGGGTTGAAAAGAGACAAATATTTGGCGAGACCCATCCGGTATCCGGTTTTCACAGGGTCCGGTTTTTAAAGGGATTTCATAATGGGAAAAGAAGGAAAAAAGTCGGGACCGAACAAATCGGCCGGTTTCAAGAGTATACCGGTTTACACAGGGTCTGGTTTTCACAGGTTTCACTGTATATGAATTATGCCCCTAGGGTCAAAATTGGCCCCGCCCCAGGGGTGGCCAGTTTGCAACAGAAACATATAGTGAAAACTTTGAAAATCTTCTGAAACTGGAAGGTTCTCAGCTTTCATATTTGGCACATAGCATCATGTTGAGTTCCTCTACAAAAGTTGTATAAATTATTCCCCTGGGGTCAAAATTGGCCCCGCCCCAGTGGTGGCCAGTTTGCAATAGAAACATATAATGAAAACGTAAAAAATCTTCTCCTGAAACTGAAAGGTTCTCAGCTTTCATATTTGGCACATAGCATCATGTTGAGATCCTCTACAAAAGTTACATAAATTATGCCCTTGAGGTAAAAATTGACCCACCCCCAGGGTCGCCAGTTTTCTGTAGCAGACTGCTGTTTAAAGAGCTTTGTTTATACCCTTTGTTGGTCAGAGTATCTAGACCAGTGGTTACTTTTAGCATACATGTATGGCTGGATCATATTACTCATTTGGATCTGGGTTCAAATGAGCCCCGTCCCAGGGGTGGCCAGTTTTCTATAGAAACAGTGAAAACTTTGAAAATCTTCTCCTTTGATTGCTGTTGAGCGATATCAGGGCCTCATGGTCCTCTTGTTTGTCTATTTTGTTTGTTATTTTTGTCTAATGCTTTAGGTCGGTGGTTCTACCTGATACATAAAACACTGCAATTGTTCGTGCATAGAGGTCTTCCTGAAACTATGTGACTGAAATATTTTTATAGCGATGTAAAAGGCTGATACAAACAAAACGAAGTATTGTTAGCTCACCTGTTTTGAAGAAACGTCAAGCTATTGTGATCACTGGGTCGTAGGCGTTGACGTCGTCTGCTTGCAAAAGCTTTAATGTAGCTGATTAAAAAAGTATAAGAGGTATCAACATGAAAATTGATAGATTGGTAGATCTCTTTGAGGAGAAGTGTATGCAGTGGACATGCACCAAGTCGGATGAGCATTGCAGCTGCACAAAACTCTTGTTTTTATCTGTTATTTCTATTGCTTTTGTCTATTTTATCTGATGTTTTGGCTTCATTTCAGACAGAGCAAAGAAGTCACTGCAGAGTACTCCAGAGTTGGGCAAGGTCTATGAAACTTTAAAAAAGGTTCCTGAGCGCTGGCTAAAGCACAGTGCTTACTCCGAGGTGAACCTCACCAAACTGTTTGAAGGACTATTTCCTACAGCCAAGTGATATTAAGATTGTTTGTTGAAATCTACACTGACCCAGAAGTGCTGTAAAAATCTGATGTTTGAGTGCAAATACAGTATTTTAACCGTTTCCCAGTTCAGTATTCATGTGAGAAATAATGACATCATGAATACTTATGAATAGCTTAATTTTTATAGTGTAGACTTTTCAAGGGAAGATTATGCTTTGACGAAAACTGTAATATCAGATCTATATCATGTCAAAAGCAAACAGAGCAGACAGTGATCAGACAGCTCCTATAGGAGCCATCTGATCTGGGTCTACTCTGTTTGGAAATGCACGAAAAATGTGTTTATATGAAGCAAAGGGTTAAGTTATAGCCTCAGCTCAACCTCACCAAACTGTTTGAAGGACTGTTTCAAACAGCTAAGTTATATTAACCCAGTACTCTATGAATATTCATGTAAGAAGTAATGTCATCATGAATATATAGTTGGAGTGCTTTGATCAGTCTGCTGTTTGTATTTTAAGTTCAGAAAAAAGGTATCAGATCTTAATTCTTCCATAAGCCAAGAGAGCATACCCTGATCATTTGGCCCCTGTAGGATTCATTTGATCTTGAGCTGCTCTTCAAATGCAGAGTAGAGGGTTAACCCTTTCCTCCATAAATACGCCTTTGTAAAAGTCACCTGTTGAAACCATTGTGATAAACAGAGAATTTGCTCCTAAATTCTCTATTTATCACAATGGTTTCAAATTACAAAATTCTAAAAAATTAATTAATTCTCCAGTTAATGCTTCTTTTTGGTAGATTTATTCAGAGGTTGGATATAAAAATGGCCTATGAGGGAAAGGGTTAAAGGGCATTTTTAAAAATGCACATTGTAGATGGAGATGTTTTCATTAGTCTAAACGCTGTACACAATGTAATAGAGAAATTAAATGTTCTTTCAAAGTGTTGATCAAATCAGGCCTGGCTCAGAGGTTGCAAAACATTGTGCTTAAGTAGGAATTGATTCTCAACCATCTGATTGGTTAGAGTTTGTGCTGAACTCAAAATCTGACCAATCAGATACTTTAAAATGAACTTGGACTCCAACTTAGATGTTCATGGCTTATCTAGGTCATCTCTATGGGTTCTCTTGTTTTCCAAAAGTTGTCCATATATATTTTTTGTTGATTTCTTTCAACTCTACCTGTTAGTGACTCCCTTGGATGCCTTTGCAAACAGAGTAGACTCAGATCAGACGGCTTCTACAGGAGCTATTTGATCAAGGTCTGCTCTGTTTGCTTTATGGAATAATGTAGATCTGATTATAGTTTATGCCATGGCAAAAAATATTTTGTTCATATACCATTATATAAATTCAGCTAATAAATATTTATGATGTCATTATTTTTACATGAATATTCATCAGGTAAAGGGTTAAAATTGATATCCTCTTTATTATGCTCATCCTATCTGAAATAATGAAATGTGTAAAATATGGATAATATATATATATGATGTACAAAATTTAAGTGTCATTTATATTAAAACCCTTCTTTACTAAGTTATATATAAATTATTATAATCTTTTAATGCCAGAGCTACAGATAAAGGTGCGTACTCATTTCTCCATGAAACCCTCTATTTTGACCACGCTTTAGAATCGTCTAAAGAATGGTCACATTATAGGGTTTGATGGACAAATAAAGCAGCCATTCTTGAAAATGTTTAAATTTACGCATCTTCTGTGGACCTCTGCCAGACTGGTTCCATTATTGTTCATGACAGGCTCTACCTAATATAAGTATTAATTTCATTAGAGTATATTGTTACGTATAACAAGTGAATAACTGCTATGAAAAATAGTATAGAACCAGTCTAAAGTCATATCTACTCAACCAGAGCATACCCTGATCAGACAGCTACAGGAACCATCTGATCCTGATCCATGCTTAGAAAACTTTTAGTTGAGTCTGAGTTAAATTCGTTCTCAAGTTTTTGATTGGTCAGATTTGAGCCTTTGGCTCAAATCTGACCAATCAAAAGTTTGAGAACTCTAATCTGACAAAACAAAAGCTTGAGAACGAACTCAGACTCAATTAAAAAGCTTTATAAGCATGGACCCAGATCTACTCAACAAGAGCATACCCTGTTCAGACAGCTACGGGAACCATCTGATCCGGGTCAAAAGATGTATGTATTAACTATGGGGTTAATTGTTTTATAATAAGATAGAGAAATCGTCTTGCATCTATAACAATGTCCTGATATTGGTATCTAGAAAACACACATGACAGCTTAGTGCAGTAAAGTAATGCTCTGGAAACTCGTACAATGTTGTCTCGTTTGTAAATGAAATACAGTAAAACCTCGATTATTCGAATTTTCGTTATAAACGATTTCAGACCCTTTTAGGCAGGTGGCTGCTTAATGCATGATGAAAGTCATGCAGAAAGCTCCTAAAGGAGCTTTCTGCATGACTTTCACCATGCATTAAGCTGCCACCTGTCTTAAAGATCGATAATGATACGTATTTTAGTGTTCGGATAATCGAGGTTTTACTGTAATATAAATCTGATTCTACAGTTTACGCCACGGCAAAATTTGCCTGTAAGTACGTACATATGCATGCATGTACGTGTATGTATGAACAAGTAACAGAACATGCATTCATTAATTGCGGCAGCGGCCTGCTGCTGTGGTAGGAGTGGCTACCTGTGCCTAGACCGACCAATGCAACAGTAGGACACTACAGATGGATATTACATTGTACATTCATGACTTTCCTAAAAGTTGGGAATCGACAGCTTTTGGAGAAAAGCGAGACTACTGAGACAATATTCTTTAGAACAACGTGGATTTGGATTAGCTACCTATTCTTGGTGGTACAATACGTTTTTACACCTCTGCATGCTTATGAACCTTCACCAGGCAATCGCGAAAATTTGATTTGGGCTGTAGTGTCAAACCAACTTAACCGCTGGCACTGGAACGGAGAAGACATGTTTTTTCGGGGATTGATATTTCTGGAATACCTATCCATCAGTCAGAAGCATACACTGTTTGTTTGAAAGTCGGTGAAATCATGTCAGGTAAGCCCACCAGTGACGGTCATCTTGGTCAGTTTCCGAATTCATCTCTTCATACAGCTATTGTTTCGAACCAGAATTAAATGATGCCTTGGCGAACCCTACAATGATGGGTACAACACTCTCAAATGAGACGTATTTTACTCGAGTACATGAATCTTCTGCAGAAAATAAGGTTGACAAGACTCCAGAAATCGATGTTGATAATAGTGTGCTAACTGAGCAACTACCACCTGATGAGATGAACGAAACGGAACACCTTATCTAAGCCACCATATGATGGAACTCGCTAAACAACTTCATTATTTCCTTATGCACCAGTCGACCCGGTGGCAGATAAGGTCGTTGATATAAAACTTGTAGTGGGTGTTCCCAAACATTTCTCTTCCAGAATTATCTATTGTCAATGAAATTGGCAAAATCACCTTTGTCACTGTTTATGCCGTCAGCTGACTTGGGGCTAACAGTGCTATGAAAGAGTGAGAAGAGTGAAAATGTCAAGAAAAATGACAACGGGAACTGGGTATTCACCGTCAAACCAAACATTCTCCTTTTGGTGGCGTACACTACAATTCAAAATGAATTATACCTTGTAACCGAATGCATTTATCGTAGTTGCTTGGGTGACATTATATTTGGTACTCAGAGCGAAGATGGTTCAAACGTGATTAATTCAGAGGCAAAAGTAATTGTTGCAAGGAAAGTGACATTGGCGGTTGCATTCTTGCATAATCAGAAAACCCAAACCATACACAGCGACATAAAACCTAAATATATGCTGGTTTCCATGAATATAACCAATGTTTTGGTGCTGTGTGTCATTTTCAAATGTCCTGCCTGATTTCTATTCTTTTGTTATGACATATTGTTGAATAAAATGAAAAACATGAACACATTTGTAACCACATGTACTTTAGTCCATTCCAGTTCAATCCAAACAGGAACGCCAGCACACCAGGCACCTGAAATACTGATCGATAAGCAAGCAGGCTATCACTTTAACATCAGACATTTGAAGTTTGGGGTATATCATCTTGGAACTGATGTGTGAAGCGCCATATTGGGGAAGTGACACTGAATATGTCCTTGTCTTCATTATTACAAAAATGAAGGGCAAAGCTCAATCCAGATGCTATTCAGGACGTAATTATGAGAGATGGTGTCCCATCGTGGCATCCTTGAACCAGTCATTGAAATAATATCATATTAAAAGGGCAACGGCTTCAGAGGTCCTGAAGGCCGTTATATACAGTGAATTAGATATTTGTATGTAACATTTTGTAAAACTCATGGCTACAATGACTGAGATTCAGAAGGGACGGACCTACCTGATATGAATGCAACGACTAATGTAGGTTTGTGTTTGAGTCATATGTTCTAAGGCATACGCTTTAAGTCATACGTCATATTGAACATCGTTCAAATAAAGACGCTCAGAAGCTGCAGGCAGTGTCTACCTAGATGAGTAGCGTATTTCAAACCTAGCATATAGTCATCATGTAGTCATCATCAAGTCAGTTTATTTCAAATGAAGCATCTAGTCAACTGTATGCAACTTTAACAAAAAATATAATGCTTGACCTCTCATGAGAGATTTTCAACCACAAGAATTTCAAAGACTATATACACAGATCAGCTGCTACTTTAAGCATGTGATATCTAATCAGAGACTACATAGTATTTCAGACAAGTAAGCAAAGTAGAGTCAGTGCTGATGAGTTCGATATAAGTCTCATTTTTGCTTGTTGCGGCTCATTTCATATACTGAAAGTGAAATGAAAGTTCAAACGGACGAGTAAGACAGTCTTTTGGATAGGTGTTAACCCATTCCTAGTTATATTTTGTCTGATTGGTGTCCGTTTGCAATATTTCTGAAAATATGAGTACATGTATATCACTCCAGGGCCCGGTTTCACGAACAATCTCAACTTCCTACTCAACTCAACTTTGATAACAAGCTCAAACTCAATGATGCTATGTGCCAAATATGAAAGTTATGAACCATCCAGTTTCAGAGGAGAAGATTTTCAAAGTTCACTATATATTTCTACTGAAAACTGCCCACCCCTGGGATGGGGCCAGTTTTGACCCCAGGGGCATAATTTATATAACATTTGAAGGGGACCAGTTTCAGAGGAGAAGATTTTCAAAGTTTTCACCATATGTTTCCATTGAAAACAAGGTACCCCTGGGGCAGGGCCAATTTTCACCCCAGGGCTATTATTTATATAACATTTGTAGAGGGCCTACAGATGATGCTATGTGCCAAAGATGAAAGCTGAGAACCCTGTAGATTCAGAGGAGAATATTTTTAAAGGTTCAAATTGTTGACGACGGATGACGCACGCCGACGGACGACGGACATCAGGTGATCACAAAAGCTCACCCTGGGCACTTTGTGCTCTTGTGAGCTAAAAACAAAGCAATAGCAGCTGGAACAAAACTCGTGAACCTGTTTAGGGGAACAGTTGCTTATTTCAGAAATCAGTTGTACAATTAATATAGACTGAAGCTGTAGACGGCTAGCGCGGGGAATACAGATATGCAAAGGTCAGCATGCATAGACTAGCCACAGGTGGCTTAACATATCATTACACGTATGATCAAGGTCTCTGATTGCTTTTGAAATACACGTTATATAAATATGATTCTACAGTTTCTACAATGGCCAAAACTTCCTGTATCCATGTACCAATTTTATATAAAATTATGTAAATAAATTATGGTGTCGTTGTTTCTTACATGAATATTCATGCATTAAACCATTCCCTCATAGACTATTTTTAGATACAACCTCTTTGAATAAAGTCTACCGAAAAGGAGCATTAACTAGAGAAAAGGAAAAGTTTAGAATTTTGTAGTTTGAAACCATTGTGATAAATAGAGCATTTGCACCTTTAGGAGCAAATGCTCTAATTATCACAATGGTTTCATAAAGTGACTTTTACAGATGCGTCAAAAGTCGTCAATATGAGGGAATGGGACAAAGGTCGTCAATATGAGGGAATGTGTTAAAAACGGTTATGAAGACATTATTTGTACAAAATATGGAAAGAGTTTATTCAGTGCGACAGGTTTGAATTGGTTGGAGAGTTTCGTAAGACAGGACAGATCCTGTTCAGAATGCCCCTCTATGATCCCTCTGATATCAGTCTACACTGTTCACACATTAATTAACTCGTGCACTCAAAGGGTTAAACATCTGGTCGTATCCACCACACATAATAGTCAGAACAATATGGGTCTACATTGTTTACAAAAAAATCCACTAGTTTTCACGTATTCATTTGGTTAAGATCGGAGCATGCAGATTTCATTTTCAGACTAGATTCGTCTATACCAGCGTTCTTGTATAGCCTACGATGAGACCAATATGACCGTCATTTGTGCATATTTACTAGAAATATCGTGGACAGGGCAAGTCTGACCCCTGAAACACGCAGAACATGAATGAAGCTGAAGAGGACTAATCTCTCGGTACCTAGTTTTATTAATATATTCCCCTAAGATATGGTATCTGCTTTTCCTTTTGTCATTTTCTTAATATTTAGTATCATCCGTAGTTGCAATAAAAAAAATCCACAAATGTATATCGGAATCTATGCTGACATCATTCATTCATTCATTTAATTCATTCATTCATTCATTCAAAATGCCGAAAATGCAATACTCTTACATTATTAATCTAATACGTGTGTGTCTGGGCTGCAAGACCCGTCATAACCCTTTACTCCACCAATACGCCGTTCTATGCCTTTGCAAACAAAGTAGACCCTGATCAGACGGCTCCTACTTTGTCTGCAGATGATATAATATAGATACTATTTCTGCAGTTGCTGCTATCTGTATCTGTATCTACACGTCGTAGAATCCTATATAGGCTTTTACACGACGGGTGAGAAGAGACGCCACTATCATTGGCGATGATCTCGTAGGGCTGTCTTGAAAGCCTCTACGGAATCAGCATGCACTATGCTGTCAGGCAGTTTGTTCCATTGCACCGTAGTGTCTACAAAGAATGAATTCATGCATTGAGGGGTCTTGCCATTTGGGACTGCCAACCCGGCTCTTGAAATGTTGCATACTTGGTTTTCTATGTTTCTTGTATTGCAGTCTTTAAATTTGGTAGCTTTGATGCTTCTTCTCGGTTTTGCCGGCTTTGTGAATGTGGATGTTGGTAGAGCAGGTACCAAGCCCTCAACTACCTTATACATAAGTATTAGACGAAGGCTTAGTCTCCTGTCTTCAAGGGTCTCTAACCCCAGTTGTTCTCTCATTCTTGTGACTGCTCCTGTTTCTCTGACTCTATAGTTCTTTTTTATGAATCTGACTGCACGGTTTTGAATTCTTTCCAATTTGTCTATGTCCCCTTTGAGGTAAGGATTCCAGATGGTTGCGCATGCTGCTACAGCCAACAAAACCCACAGGGGGCCAGAGCGTAGGGCATAAATTGACCAAAAAACCCAAAAAATGACCCCCGAAAAAAAAAATATGAGTCTATAATATATACTCATATATATTTATTTTTTTCGGGGGTCATTTTTTTGGTTTTTTTGGTCAATTTATGCCCTACACTCTGGCCCCCTGTGACAAAACCTGTATCAATGTGCTATTATAACAATGTAATCTTATTAATATTTATAATGTCATTATTGTTTACATTAATATTCATGGAGTAAAGGGTTAAATTCGGACTACACATTCATTTAGTCCAAGCTACCCCGCTGACCAAACAGTCAAGGATCTTTAATAACGGCTGAAATATCTAATAGTATGTCATGTCGACGATGACGATACTAATGTGATTTTAACGTATGCATAGAAATAATAGAGTTTTACCGAGCTTTATACATGTCCCTTGTTATCGCGAGAGGTCGATTGAGAGAAGGCTAACGTGTTTCTCCTAAGTTTAACCCCATTTAACTTGTTATATCGGCCAATTTAACATATTGCCGAACTGAATCCATAAACTTGTGGCATAGACACCCTTGCAGCGGAAAAAAGAACGGAAGGTATACAAATGTCTTGACTATTTTCATGTTTGCCATATCGACCCAAACCGAATTCGGCAATTGGCTGAATTGCTGTGGCACTCTTTGGAATCACGTCAAAGAGTCTGAATCTGAATGTGATAAGTTGTAGCAACCAATGCTGGCTTTTACATAACGGCGGATGGAGTGCGCTTAGTCAAAATGTAGATTTATGAGACTATTTCGAAAGGGAACTGGTCATCTCGTTACCTTGCCATTTCGTAACCAGACCAATCTGGTCTCTGCGATTATGCTGTTTTCCTGTGGATTCGTGGGTCTTAAATGGAAAATTATCTTATGAGTATGACAGGTGTGCCTTCCAAGTGATTTTTTGTTGCATAGTAATATTTTAAAACATTTATTTATCTTGAAATAATAATTTTTCAGACAAAAATCATATAAAGTGTTAAAAAAACCGAGTCGCCTGCTACGAGATCTTAACCTATTTTCCTGTTGATTCGTGGGCTCTAATTGGTCAGTTTTAAAATATCATTTCCGGGCAAGAAAATTCATGTTGCGTGATTTTTTGCGGGACGATTCGGTCTGACAAAAAATCGTAATAATGATTTTTTTAAAATAATTGGTTATATATAACGCAATTGAAGAAAAATAAACATAACCCTCGATAACGTAATGGCGTTTTCCAAAATGGCGTATAAATAAAATCCAATTTAATGTTTTGATAGATGGCCCCAAAAAGGTCCATGTAAGGGTCTGCAGAAAGGTCCACATATTAACGAGCCCTTTTTATAGAGGTTATTGACAAAAACTGGGTCACGGAAATTAACTCTGTTTTGAGAAAACTACGTGATTACAAAACCCACGAATCGATGAGAAACCACGAATCAATGAGAAAAAGGCATACTGAAGATGATGATGATGATGACTTCGTAACAAGTTTACTGGTCATTTCGTAACAGATCGACCGTCGTGTAATCTCGTAACCAGTTACATGTAATATATATATTAACATGATGAAAGAAGTGCAGCACTGCTTATTGATCCCTTTGTGTGTCGTCCATAACTGTTCTAATAAGCAATTTGCGCATATGATACAGCTGCGAAAAAATTACAAAGAATGTTTTTTACAAGATTAAACTGCCCTGCTGCATTCTTTTCCAGATCATGTTGACCAAGATTGAGCGATCAGTATGTGTAGCCTCTGACAGTGAAGGATCTTTAATGGCTAAAATATCAAATATTTATATCATGTCGATGATCATGATGACGATACTAATGTGATTTTAACGTATGCATAGAAATAATAGAGCTTTACCGAGTTTTACACATGTCCCATGTTATCACGAGAGGTCGATTGAGAGAAGACTAATGTGTTTCTCCTAAGTTTATCCCCATTAACTTGTTATATCAGCCAGTTTAACATATTGGCGAACTGAATCCATAAACTTGTGGCATAGACACCAATGCAGCGGAAAAAAGAATGGAGGGTATACAAACGTCTTGACTATTTTCATGTTTGCCATATCGAAACAGTGTGCAAAGTTAAAGACATGGTTAATATGTGCAAGTTAAAAAAGATAAAAGGCCCCAAAGCCACTTAAAATCAGTAGATGACAACACAATAACAACACTTATAAATACATTACAAGAATTACATAAATGCAAACAAAACCCAAGATTTTCTCAAAAGAAACATCAAAATAGCCATATGTAACAGGCTTGCTGTTACCCAGGTTCTTTCGAGTAGTAAACTGAAAACGAAGTTTAGTCTAGGGTTTCATCTTTTAATTATGATTGTTCTTACCAAGTATTTTACAATGAGAATTGCATAGGAAGAAAAGTAAAGAAAGAGAGAGAGAGAGAGAGAAAAAGGTGGCTTGCAGTGACAAGTAGATAAGAGCTACCTTTGGCTATCCAGAGCAAAAGCAACGAATCTAGAAAAAGTCGGTCCTTATATAGCTATAAAGTACACAAGGCATGAGAAATCTCATGCTGCACAAGGATTTGTCAAGTAGGTTTTCAACACGATGTGTATACAAGGACTGAAAGACTTAGAGCCAGTGCCAGTTAACCCATTGACCCATGAAACTACAAATGAACTACTCCAGTTTACAGATTGACAAACAGGGCAGAACCTGATCAGAGGGCTCCAGTGCAAGCTCTCTGATCTGGATCTATGCTGGTTGCATTGAACTAATGTAATATACACATGTTTAATATAAAGATGTGTAAACGTGACACTATGGGTTAACGAGTTAAAGGTAAATAAGGGTAACTGTACTGCTAAAAATGATTCCTGCTACACAATAAAAGAATTAACCCTTTCCTCCACAAATACGCCATTGCAAACTGAGTCTGATCAGGGTCTGCTGTTTGCTTATGATATAATATATGGATATGATTCTACAGTATCTGTCATGGCCAAAAATTCCTATGTCCGTGTTCTTTTATAACAAATTAATCTTAATTAATATTCATGATGTCATTTCTTACACGAATATTCATGGAGTAAAGAGTTAACCCTTTCCCAAATACAAACATGTTTTCACGCATTTGCAAACAGAGTAGACCCAGATCAGACTGCTCCTGTAGGAGCCCTCATATCACGGTCTGCTCTATTTGCAAATGGAATTTGATCAGACTGCTCCTGTAGGTCTGCCCTATTTGCTAATCATTTTTTTAAATGGAATTTTATAGATCTGTTTCTATACATGTACTTTCTAAAATGACTACAATGTTCTACCTTCCATATTTCATTATAACAATTTTGACCATGAATATTTAGTCTAAAAGTATTGAAATTTGAAATAAACATAAAACAGGGAAAGGGTTAACCCATTCCCGCATATTGACGCCTTTTGACGCCCCTGTAAAAGTCACTTTGTGAAACCATTCTGATAAATAGAGCATTTGCTCCATAGGAGCAAATGCTCTATTTATCAGAATGGTTTCAATACTATACAATTCTAAATATTTTCTTTTCTCTAGTAAATGCTCCTTTTGGGTAGACTTTTTCAAAGAGGTTAGATCTAAAAATAGCCTAAGTGGGAATGGGTTAAGCAACTCTCTACTTCTTTATTGTCCGACTTAATTTTTAACCCTTCACTATATAAATACACCTTTACAGACAGCATCGACCCATATTAACAGATGGAGGATGTTGAAGCCGTCGGATTACGATTTGCTGTGTTTACTTAATTAAAAGAATTATATTGGTCTGATACTGATCTGTTTCTAAATTCCTGTATTCATACCCCATTATAAAAATGAATCTAATTAATTTTCATGATGTCATTATTTCTCATATGAATATTCATGGAGTGAAGAGTTAAATGAAATATTCTTTCTCTAATTTTCTATGAGTCTAATTACAATTTGGAGAAAAAGACAAAAATCTCACCAGTTTCTTTGCTGGGAAATTTCAAGACTGTTTACTTCTCCCTGTTTCGAGCTGAGAGAGAAGTTTGAATATATAGAACATATAGGGAAATTCAAAATCAGGACCAAAACTTCTCCCTCAATACCACTAAACTTCTCCCTGATGGAGAGCTCCAGGTTGAACCCTGGTATGGCGGTACTTATTTCTTCCTATAGGAGCCATCTGATCTGGGTCTACTCTGTTTGCAGATGCGTGAAGACTTGTTTATATGAGGAAAAGGTTAATCCATTTGCCAAATTATGGAATGATAGAAAGATGTGTTGCTATTTAACCATTTGCCTCATACAAAAGCTTTTGCACACATGCAAACCAAGTAGACCCAGGTCAGATGACTCCTGTAGTTGTCCAATCAGGGTCTGCCCTGTTTGCTAATGAAATTATAATAGATCTGACTTTATAGTACAGTTTCTACCAATACCAAACATTCATGTGTACATATGCCATTATGAATATTCAGCTAATAAATATTCATAAAGTCATTATTTCTTACATGAATGCTCAACAGGGAAAGGGTTAAATATCTACTTGAATGTTTTTTGCCTTGTATAAAATGATGATAAAAGTACATATGCTTGGTAAAAACAGTTGTAATTTGGTTCTACCCGCAGGTGGACAGAGCTCCAGATAAGATGTGTAAATTCAAACATTTTCAAGAATAACTTCTTTATTTCTCCACCAGACCCTAAGTGTTGACCACTCTTTAGAATCGTCTCGAAGAGATGATTCTAAAGAGTGGTCACAACATAGGATGTGGTGGAGAAATAATGATTTTAGAATTTGAGTATGCACATTAATCTGTAGCTCTGGGTTGGGTAAAGCATTTTGTTTGCATATGTAAAAAAGTGTCTATATCAGATAACTGGTTTAATAGATATTTGTATTTGTTTCAGGTCTGGTGTAATGCTGAAAGGAAGCTGTACAGATTGACAAGAAGAAAAGCAGTTATTAAATAGTTGAACACATAGTGTTTGCCGAAAAGTTGGTTTCATTGAAGCATGCTAATAACACATTTTTAAAAATGTAATTAATATTGAAATTGAATATATGAAATGTGAAGTATCAGCTGGTAATTGGAAAACCCATATTAATAAAAGGGTAAACTAAAACAGGATGGTAAAGATATGAAATATATTCACCGATTATCTATGTATTCAGTGTCATATAAAGAGAGTAACAAAAAAGGCTAAAAATGAAGAAAATGAAAACTAATAAGTGTAAAATGTGCTTAAGTGTAAGGTAAGGATTAAAAAGTACAGTGCATTGTAAATAAGAAGGTTTGCAGCAAATGGAAGGAAAGGAAGAATTTTGTATTCTGAAATAAAATATTTTTATAGGATTTGGAACCACAGATGCTTGTATCTGTAAATAATATTGAATTTGATACATGAAGGAAAAATATCAAAATCAAAATGTCACATCCATATTATAACCCTAACTTTTCCAATGCTTTTCCCGGAGGTACAAATATGCATATGAATAATCCCGAAGCTCAAGTCCCATTTATATCAAATGCACCACCAATGAACTTGTATCCTCAATACCCTATAGCTCAACCGACAATGGTGCAGCATGTGATGGTTCCTGTTGCTGTGCCTG
This sequence comes from Azorinus chamasolen, assembly GCA_963576725.1. Taxonomy (NCBI): domain Eukaryota; kingdom Metazoa; phylum Mollusca; class Bivalvia; order Cardiida; family Solecurtidae; genus Azorinus; species Azorinus chamasolen. The sequence goes on along the minus strand of OY755251.1, from coordinate 8,127,232 downwards.
TTCAGCCTGATGGGCCACCGGTTGTACAAAACCCTGGTCAGTTTCCTCAATCGGCTGCACCATACAATGCTCCTGGCAGGCCTAGAGAAGGCAGAAAGAGAAAAAGCGATGAATTGAACTATTACCTTGGTAATGATAGAAATAGATCAAGGTCACGATCAGCTGACAGATACTCTGATGAGAGAGACACAAGGCATTCTCATTCTAGGAATGATGACAATTACACCAGACAAACCTTTCCTAAGGCCCATAAGAACAGGAACTATCGCAGGCGCTCTAAAAGCCCAGTGGATGATCGGGATTCTGTGAGTCCGGAAGGAAGTAGACACTCCAGGCATTCATTGTCCTATAAATATTCAGATAGATCGGACAGAAGGCAAGATAGTCCTGGTGATTCGCGAGAATATTATAGAGATTCTAAAGAACATTCTTCTAGAGAGAGTAGGAGTGACTATAGAGATGTTTCTAGAGATAGATACAGGACAGATGACATTGATAAACATAATAAACATCAGTATGAAGATAAATACACTAGCAAAAGTAGAGAAGGTGACAGACAAGGATATCATGAATTTTCAGATAGGAATAATAGATATACAGAACATGGAAATGACAGATATGATGAACATTATGATGAAGACAGAAGAAAACATTGGAATGAAAGCAAAAGAATTTTAGAAGGTAGATCTAGGAGTGATGAATATGATAGGCAAGATTATCGTGACTCGAAACGCAGAAAGCATGATTATGAAAGGAGTGATTGGTTAGACAGAGGAGACAAATCTGTGCATTCTAGGGGAAATTACTCTGATCGACACAGAGATGATAGACATGAAAGGGAGACTCAGTATGATAGAAATGATAAAAGAGAAAGTGATGATGGTATAGATTACGACAGACATGATAGGTACAGTGACAGAATTGATGAAAAACGAATAGAACGGCATAGGGACTACATTTCAGACACTCATTCTAATAAAAGTAATAGTAGGCTGAAAATACATGTAGATACTCGTGGTAAATGGATTGAGACTGATAAAGAAACTAGTCCAGTGTCAGACGATGAGGCTGGTGCAGACTGGTCCAGAGAAAGTGATCACTTAAGTAATGCAGATATAAGTAATGATTTGAATATAACAATTGAAAATGATAAAGTGTATCAGGACAGAAGCAGTACAGTACGTGACAGACCAAAATTCTTTGAAGATGGAGTTGAAGTAACTGAACCAAGAATATTTGAGGATGGCATTGAAGTCACTGGCTCCAGGAGGTGTGATCGAGTCGGTGATTGTAGAAGTGATAGAGGAAATAAAAGATCCGGACATGGTAGAGCGAGGCTGTATGAAGATGGGCACAGCCCAAGAGACGATGTAGATCAGAGAGAAAACTCTATTTCAAGGGACCATCATAGCCGTTCCTTCGATTCAAGATCTCGTAGAGATGATTTTGAAAATGTGTCAGAAAGCGGGAGCAGTAGAAGTGGCAAATATCATTCAAGGAACTTAAGTCACGATATTGAGGGAGGTGGACATGAGTATGACAGGAGAGACCCAATTTTATCGAGAACTCCACTACCATACCACAGTCAACCCCAGCAAAGAGAACATTCTAACCCTCAGAAACAGCATGTAGACCTTTCTGTAGGCAGTTATCCTGTATCGGATCACCCTCCAATTGGGGTAAAGCCTGTGTATCCTAAAATTGATGTTGACTTTGAAGTGCCCAAACTGTGCTTTGCTTATAGTTCAACATCGGGCTGTCAAAACCCAAAGTGCACAAACTGGCATGTGTGCAAACATTTTGTGCAGAACAAATGCTTTTATACGGAAAGCTGCACGAAGGGACACGACTTTTTCATTGGAGGAATATACAATGCTCTCTTTGAAATTAATAATAGGAAAATTGATTTCAAGCAGAAAAGTTTAGGCGATGTGAAATATAAGATTATTGGTAAATTAAGAGAGCAGATAAGACAGCGTGCACAAGCACGGCTGGAGATGGAAGTAAAAAAACCTGCAGCTGTTGAGATAGATCCAGAATTTGATGCAAGTAACTATAACACAATAGGTGACTTTATAAAGTCTGATGATGAAAGCGAAACTGAGAAAACAGCAAAATCTGCTGAAAAGTGTAAAGAATCTGATCCTAGAGGTAACACTGTGGTATGCTCAAAAGAAAGTAATGAAACTGGGCAAGATCAGAAATCTGACAAAGACATGGACACAAATGAGAAGGGTAAAACTGAAGAAAATAAGAAAGTAGATACAAGCAAACATGATGAAACTAAACAAAAAGATAGTGGTGTTTATGAAAACAAAAGTGGTGACTTTGTTAAAGTTTGTGAAAAAGATGCCAAAATTGACAGAACTGAATCTTTGAGTCCAGTTTCAGTAGAGAATATTGAAAACTGGGAGGAATATGAACGGTATGAAAAGGTGTCAGAAGATGGCTCAGAAATAAATATAGATAAAAATGATGAATTAGAAAATGTAAGTTCAGATGAAGAAGTGCAAGACAATGACATTCCGTTAAGCCATCATAATATTTTGGCAAAGGCTGCCATACCAATTGGTATGAATGATCCTCTTGTGTTCAACCCATCCAAGAATGCTCCGCCCACAGCCCTCCCTGATAGGCCGGTTGGAATAAATGAGCCAGTAATATTTAATGTGACAAGACCTCCCCCACCAACAATTCAGGTTAATACTAATTCATTATTTCCAGCAGCTCATTCTATGGGTCTGCCAGTGCCAAACATAGCACGTTTTCCTCCTCCTCCTTTACCAGGTCAGCTACATCCAATGATGCCTGTAAATGCTCAGCAGTTGGCTCGTATGCCTCCACCAGGACCACCAGTGAACCAAATGCCTCCACAGATGCCTCCAATTAACTACATGCCGTCTCCTTCACTTCTTCAAGAAGTCATTGAAAGTCTACAATCCAATCAGACCAAAAAGGAACAAGTTAAAACTTCAAGACCTAAGCGAAAATGTCCAGGTGATCTTGAAAGTCTAGCTGAAAAAAATCCAGAATTGAATGAAGTCATCCAGACACCTTGGCAGTTTCCCCACAAGGGTATACTTAATATGACTGTGATAGATTTTGTCACAGAAACGGAAGCTTATAAAGAAGAATTTGTAGCTGAGTTGTTGAGAGTTTTGATAACACTCGACTTGCCCTATGTTACAATGAAGAAATTGTTACTTCTGATTAAGGAAAAAATGTCAATTAATATCAAGTCAGAAATGGACATGAAAAAAATTCTCTCAATTTATCCAGAATATTTTCTTATTATTGAAACTGTGGAATCGGACGATGAAGATGATGGCACTGTTAAACGGAATATAAAGATTAAAGCTAAAGTTAGTCTTGGTTTTTGTGAGAAACACGGGTATATTCCATTTGCAGCGGGCAAGTGTTCCTGCAATGCTCTGCATATTTGTAAATTCTACCTTTTGAGCTCATGTTCCAAACAGCATTGTAAATTTGGACACAAACTCAAGACAAATCACAACATGACAGTATTCAGGTCGCACAAATTGCATCGAATGACAGCTAAAGAAGTGATGGCATTTATTCGGGATGTAGATAATAGGCATGTAGAAATGATCCCAGAAGTGTGTAGATTTTACAGTAGAGAGAGGGGGGAATGTTACAAGGGGGACAGTGTAGATCCAGAAGTGATTTGTCATAAGTTACATGTGTGTCTGTTCTATGCAAAGGGGAATTGTTATAAAAGGCCGTGTCCACGGTCACACTGCATTAGAGACAAGCAGCCATTTGCGCTGTTACAAATGTATGGACTTGATCCAAATGTTGTTGGAGATGAAAAAATACAGCAAATGCTAATGGATATGACCAGTGAAATGGAGAGGAAAAAAGCACTTAGAAATGCTCCTTGTCAATCTAAAAAGAAAGACAATGACAATGCTGATAGCAAAATGGGTTCTGGACAAGAGTTAGCAGATAATGAACAATCCAAAGAAAATGAAACAGAAAATGAACAAGACAAAAGTGGCATTGCTCAGAAATTGCCAAACAAGGTAGCTCATGCAGTGAAAAATTTGAATATCAAACTGCCAACAGTTTGCAAGTTCTACAACAACGAGTTAGGGTGCAAAAAGCGTGACTGGGGCCCACAAGGCTACTGTTTGTTCATCCATGTTTGTCAGCATTTCGTCTCAGGAGACTGTAAATTCGGGGACAAGTGCAAGAGGTCACATGACTTGGTGTCCGGACAAGCTGGTCTGCTTCTCCAGAAACACGGTCTAAGCACTAGTGAGTATTCTTCGAGAGAGATTGCAGATTTACTGAATAATCCAGCAGAGCTTCTTGAACAAGTGGCTTTGAACATTGATAGTCCTCCAGCTAAAAGTGTGTCGGATACAAAACCAATAGCTGGTACCTCAGAGCAACAGGCAAGAAAAGCAAGTGAGAAAAATGAAATGGTTAAAAGAATGAGTGATATTTTGGGGAGATTTCAGGGGGGTGCAGGATACCAGAGTTACAGTGTTGAAGATATTCTTGAGCAGATAGTAGAAAGAGGTAAACAAGAGGAATTGATGAGAAAATCTGAGCAAATAGAAAATAGTGAAAAATCTGAGACAGAAAGTGCTGGTGATTTCAACAAAACCGTAACCAAAAGTGATGGTAAAGAATCAAGTGAATCGAAAGTGAAAACAGCTACAGCTGAAGACGATGAGTTGATCATTTTAAGTGATGGTTAAAATGAGGTGTTTGATTGATGTGATCTGTTTTGGGAAAGTATTGATGGAATTTGTGTAATTTTCTCAGATCATTCTAAAGAGTGGTCACAGCATAAAGTTTGGTGGAGAAATAAAAGAGCTATTTTTTTAACCCTTTACTCCATAGATACGCCTTTGCAAACAGAGTAGACCCAGATCAGATGGCTCCTACAAGAGCTGTCTGATCAGGGTCTGCTCTGTTTGCTTATGATATAATATAGATATGATTTTCTGCCATGACCAAACAATTCTGGCATGTGCTACAATAACAAATTAATCTAATTGATATTCATGACATCATCATTTCTTATATGAATATTCCTGGAGGAAAAGGTTATGTAAGCTTTTAAATAATGCCTCTTCCCTGTGCTTCTGTAGAAGATCAGTGATGGATACTCAGAATGTGCTATTAAATGTATGTGAATGGATGTTTCTTTGTGAAATAGTAGAGTCTGCACTTAGACTGACATTGTATTCCATTAAGGTCAAGGTTTTCAAGCAAATTCAGGATAATGTGTGTGTTTATGGGTGGCAAAGGTTCAAATATTGTCAAGTATTATCTGTAAGCTCTGGAATTTGTGAGGTTGATTCCGGCTGCCTACAGGTCGCTTCTGGTTAAGCAGGCTGATTCCGGTTAATCATGTGACAATATAGTATTGATTAGAAACCACAAAAAATGTGTAACACATGCCAAAAGTGTTGTGTAAAGTGAATGTATGGTGTGTAATGGGAGTGGGCGGGGCTAGTTATACCTGTGACAGGCAAGTTGTTATTTGTGCTGCAGAATTGCAAGTTTTACTACAAGTTAAAATAAGTGCAAGTGACAGAGCATAGATGATGGTGTACAATGTATATTCAAATGTGTACCTAAATCGTCATTTCTCCACCAGACCCTATGTTGTGACCAATCGAAAGAAGATTCTAAAGAGTAGTCACCGTTCGAAGAGACAATTCTAAAGAGTAGTCACAACATAGGGCTTAGTGGAGAAATAAAGGAGCTATGCTGGAACATGTTTTGATTTACTCTTCTTATCTTGGCCTATGAAGTGAGGTATTCAAGACATGATTACAAAACTCGAGAGATTCATTATAGAACCTTTGTGTTGAGTATCTTATGAAATGATTATAGCATAATGTGTGCTACTAAATCAGTACTGATGACTTTTGTTAACAGTTTGCGTGCAAATTAGAAGTCAAACAAATGATGACTTCTCATTGGACTCCTTAACCCTTTCCTCCATAAATATTTCTTTCTACGGCTGTAAAAATAACCTATTGAAACCATTGTGATAAATAGAACATTTGCTCCTATAGGAGCAAATGCTCTATTTCTCACAATGGTTTCAAATTACAAAATGTCTAAAATGTTTCCTTTTCTCTAGTTAATGCTCCTTTTCGGTAGATTTATTCAAAGTGGTTGGATCTCATTGGACTCCTTAACCCTTTCCTTCATATAAATGCTTTTGCACTTATTTGCAAACAGAGTAGACCCAGATAAGATGACTCCTGTAGGAGTTGTCTGACCTTGCTCTATTTACTTATGGCATGATATAGATCTAATTGTACAGTTTTTGTCATTGCAAAAAAATTCCCATGAAACTTTTACATTGTAAAAATTTCTTTAGGAGCCATATGATCAGGGTCTGCTCAGTTTTTTTGTAAGAAATTTTAATAGATCTGACTCTACCAATACCAACGAGCCCTATGTACATGTGCCATTACAAAAATTCAGCTAATGAATACCGGTAGTCATGATGTCATTATTTCTTGCATGAATATTCAACAGGAAAAGGGTTAAGTGTTTGCAATTGAGTCATTCTAATTTACATTCAAAAGTTGTTTGATAATGTTTCAATAGAGTGGTATTATTTTGTATAGAATTTGGAAGGTTGCTGTGGCTTTATATCCCAATTTACCTCAGTATTCGAACACATAAGCATAGGCAAATTGTGAAGACCCTCCTAAAGGAGCAATTTGATCAGGGTCTACACTATTTGCTTTTACTATATCAGTTTAATTTAAAACTATTAAAATGGTGTCCAAAGTGACTTATTCAACTTTACAAATCCATTGAGATTAACCCATTATCTAATTTTGACGCCTCTGTAAAAGTCAATTTTGAAACCATTGTGATAGAGCATTTGCTCCATAGGATCAAATGCTCTATTTATCACAATGGTTTAAAACTCCAACATTCTAAAAAAATCCTTTTTGCTAGTAAATGTTCCTTTTCAGTAGATTTATTGACAGAGGTTGGGTCTAAAAATAGCCTATGAAATAATGGGTTAAGTGTTCGAATACCTTAGGATAACCCTTTACTCCATAAATACGCCTTTCTTGACTTTGCAAACAGAGTACCTATAGACCCAGTTCAGACGGCTTCTATAGGAGCCGTCTGATCAGGGTCTGCTCTGTTTGCTGATAACATAATATAGATATGATTCTGCCATGACTCAATTTGGCCAAACTTTCTGTATTCATACACCATTAGAAGAATACATCTCATTAGTATTCATGGTGGCATTATTTCTTTCATAAATATTCTTGAAGGAAAGGGAAAGCTGGGGTAGTACCTTATGATATTACAGAACTGATGTTGATAAGAGATTTGCCATGTTTTGTAAACCTTTGCCTCTTTAGCCCATTCCCTCATAGGCTATTTTTAGACCCGGCCTCTTTGAATAGATCTACCGAAAAGGAGCATTATCTAGAGAAAAGGAAAATTTTTAGAATTTTGTAGTTTGAAACCATTGTGATAAATAGAGCATTTGCTCCTATAGGAGCAAATGCTCTATTTATCACAATGGTTTCAAGAAGTGATTATTACTGAGGCGTAGGAAGGCGTATTTATGGAGGAAAGGGTTAATACATTCCCTCATATTGATGCCATTTGACACCTCTGTAAAATTCACTTTTAGAATTTAGTAAGTAAAGAAGCATATCTTTCAAATTCCATTAGCAAACAGAACAGATCTTGATCAGACGGCTCCTATAGGAACCGTTTGATCTGGGTCAACTCTGTTTGCAAATGCATGAAAACATGTTTATATGAAGGAAAGGGTTAAAGTCACTTTTTGAAACCATTTTGATAAATAAGAGCATTCATGTGTCCAACTCCTGAGACGTACAGCACTTGGCAGATTTACTTCAAACTTTGATAGATCATCAACCTCAATATGAAAATGGTCAGAGAGAAGGAAATTTTCTACATCAGCCATTTTTACCAAAGTTACGGACTTATCGCCAGAAGCGGGGCATAGACAATTTTGCCAGAAGCGAGTCATAGACAATATTGCCATAAGCGGGGCATATGTGTTCTATGGACAGAATTCTGTTTTTCATGGCATAGCTAAGTGTGTTTCATGGGGTGGCCAGTATTATGGCTACCATGATTACTTTAAGTAATCAGACAGACAAGCTAGGCAAGTAGTGGAGACCCAGATCAAAGGACTGCTGAAGGAGCAGGTTGATCAGGGACTGCACTATTTGCTACTATGTCAGTCTAATTTAACCCATTCCCTCATAGTCTGTTTTTAGACCCAACCTCTTTGAATAAATCTACCGAAAAGGAGCATTTACTAGAGAAAAGGAAAATGTTGGAATTGTGTAGGTTTGGAACCATTGTGATAAATAGAGCATTTGTTCCTATTTATCACAATGGTTTCAAGAAGTGACTTTTATAAAGACGTATTTATGGAGGAAATGGTTAAAACTGTCAAAATGTACAAACTGGTGGAGACATGATTAGGCCTTGAGGTTATAAAACTTTAATCTTGAGTCTGAGGTCATTCTTAAGTACAGTAAAATGCCTCAAAACCGGACGTTCAATTTTGTATAAATATCAAATTTGTAGACAGGTGGCAGCTTAATGCAGGGTGAAAGTCTCCTCTAGGAGCTTTCTCCATGACTTCCACCCTGCATTAAGCTGCCACCAGCCTAAAAGTATCTGAAATTCAGATTCTGAATTCTTCTCTACTAGAATTGCGGTTTAGAAACCAGTCAGATGCTTGGTAATGAAGTGTTATAACCTATGACCCAGGTGTCTGAATGCTTAAGGAAACGATTTTATTGCTGTGTTATCAGGGATGGCAAAATCTAAATCTGGATGACTTGTCTGTTTTTGTCAAAAGCTATTTTTTACTTGCTGTATGATGAATTAATAACAAAACGTATAAAATTGCACCTGTCCGTAATGGCTTTGGAACGATGCAGACAATGGATTTTGCCACCTTTGGTTATTCATGCACACTGTATTTTGAGCATGGCATGTATAGACATTTGTGCTTATTATATATTTTTCATAAAAATATTATTAGCTTGTCTGTTTTCGAAGAAAAAAGTCGAGCTATTGTGATCACTGGGTCATAGGCGTTGTCGTAGTTGTAGGCATTTACGGCGTGTAAAAACCTTAATGTAGCTGATCAATCAAAAAGTATAAGAGGCATCAACGTGAAACTTCATACCAGTAAGTTGGTAGATCTCTTTGAGGAGAAGTGTATGCGGTGGACTAGCACAAAATCAGACGAGTGTTTGCGCCGCACACGGCTCTTGTTATCTATGGCATGTAGATAATAAATCACATAAAGATTTTCATGAAAATACTATGTATAATTTGTAAATGTGGCATGCTGATAATAAAGCTCTTGATGATTTACATGAAAATATTATTTTTTTAAATGTGACTTGCAGAATCTGATGATAGATCTTTGATTCTTGTGTTGAGTAGATTGATGATGCCTCTCTTCATATTATATGTGTTGATCTGTTTGCTGTATGGTAGACAAAATGGTTTTCGATTGCTTACTAATCAACCTTTTTATGGTAGAGTGTTCTTGTATTTGATTGTGAGGTAAGTCATGATGAGTACAGTACGTTATCCTTTTGACTTTAACCCATTCCCCTATAGGCTATTTTTAGACCCAATTTCTTTAAATAATATTTAATCTTCTGAAAAGGAGCATTTACTAGAGGAAAGGGAAATTTTAGCATTGTATAGTTTTGACACCATAAATTGTCATAGAGTATAAGGAATTACCCTTTCTGTTAATGAACTTTTATGCATGAATTGATCACTTCATGAATATTCATTATCTTAAACTGTATAAGGTGAAACTTTAAAAAGAATTAGGTTACATGTGTTTATATAATTTCATAAGCAAATAGAGTTGGTCTTGATCAGATGACTCCTACAGGAACCGTCTGATCTTGGTCTACTCAGTTTACAGAGGAATGTAGAAGTGTTTATATGTAGGAAAGGGAAAACCCTTACTCCATGAATATTCATGTCAGAAATGAGGACATCACTAATATTAATTAGGTTAATTTTAACACATGGAATGTTGCCAGAGCAAAAACTTGAATTGGATCTTTATAATTCCATTAGCAAACAGAGCAGACCATGTTTGCAAAGGCTTATTTATGGAGTAAAGGGTTAAGTTTCCAGTAGTATATTCTAGTGTTAATTTGTGTCTAATCATGATCCTAGTGCTAGTCAAAGCCAAGATTAAAATTAATAAGCAGTGGTAGTTACACTCCAGATTTCATTATTATTATTGAATATGTGAAAGAGTGTCAGTCCCTCTTTATTTCATACAAACGTGTTAAGTCAAAGCGAGATGTGAGAGATTGTGTAAACAAGAGCACGCAATGGTCTGGTTGTTCGGTAATCTTTTATTAATGACTACACTTCAACCTGCATGGTTCTTATACACAGGTCTTCATCAGGATTAAATGTGCGGGATGAAGTGTATACATGTAGTATGAAATGTGTAAAATGCTCAGGATGAAATGTGTAAATTTGTACAGTGTAAATAGGTATTAATGGATACTTTTGGATTATAATTACAAATTATTATTTGTGATGCCGATCCATTGTTTGCGATACTGGTCTATTTTTTGTAGCTTTGTTGTCATTGTCTCCAATGTGCACAAGATGTTACAAATCTTCATCCAAACTGTTTGTAAAATTAAACAGAAATAACTTGTAATCTGCATCTTTTTTACAGCTATCAAACTTCATTACAATATTCATGATGTCATTATTTCTGTCATTATGGAGTAAAGGGTAAAACTACCACCTGTCATTAACCCTTTCCTCCATAGATATGCCTTTCTTCGCCTCTGTAAAATTACCTGTTGCTCTATTTATCACTCTGGTTTCAAACTACAAACTTCTAAAATTTTACTTTTCTCAAGTTAATGCTCCTTTTCGGTAGAATTGTTTAAAGAGGTTGGGTCTAAAAATAGTTTATGAGGGAATGGGTTAAGACTCAGAAATAGTTCTCCTTTTGGGATTATTGTTATTGAGAGGTTGTATTGTATATATTCTGGACATTAATGACTGGATCTCTTATAAATATGGGCATTAATGAAATATTGATACTGTTACAGTGAAGAGAATACTAATTCTGGGTTTTAAGACAGGTGTTAGCCTAACCCTTTTCTCCATACATGTATTTATAAACGTCTTCATGCCTTTGCAAACAGAGTAGACCCAGATCAGACAGCACCTATAGGAGCCATCTGATCAGTGTCTGCTCTGTTTGCTTTTGACATGATAATGATCTGATTCTACAGTTTTTGTCAAAGCAAAAACATTACCTTGAAAAATTTACATTATAAAAATTCAGTCAATAAATATTCATGATGTCATTTATTCTTACATGAATATTGAACAGGGAAATGGTTAATGCAAGACAAAGGTAATGAAGAAAGTTATCGAAGGAGATTTGTACCTGATTTTTCTCTGCATTTTTCCCTCATAAAAACATCTTTTTATGCCTTTGCAAACAGAGCAGACCAAGATCAGATTCCTCCTGTAGGAGCCATCTGATCAGGATCTGCTGTTTGCTTATAAAATTCTATAGATCTATGTGATTCTACAGTTTCTGCTAAGTTAAATTTTGTGTTCATTATACATTATTAAAAAAGTCAGCTAATAAATATTCATCATGTAATTATTTCTTACATGAATATTGAACAGGTAAAGATTTAGGCAATTGCATACTTTTTATACGCCCACCTAATAAAGGTGGTCGTATATTGTCGTGGCCCTGTCCGTCCGTCCGTTCGTTCGTCCGTCCGTCCGTCAACATTTTGTTTGTCCGCTGTTTTCTGGGAAAACTATTTGACAGATATTAATGAAACTTCACACAAATGTTAAATGCATCATGATCTGAAGCTGAGTTGATTCTGAGGTCCATTTGATTTTTCATTTCAGAGTTATGGCCCTTGTCCTTAAAAAATATGCAAATAGTTTGTCCGCTGTTTTCTGGGAAAACTGTTTGAGAGATATAAATGAAACTTCACACAAATGTTTAATGCATCAAGATCTGATGCTGAGTCGATTCTGAGGTTCATTTGATTTGTCGTTTCGGAGTTATGGCCCTTTTACTTAAAAAATAATGCAAATACATGCAAAAAGTTTGTCCGCTGTTTTCTGGGAAAACTATTTGACAGATATTAATGAAACTTCACACAAATGTTTAATGCATCAAGATCTGATACTGAATTGATTCTGAGGATCATTTGATTTTTCGTTTCAGAGTTATGGTCCTTGTCCTTAAAAAATAATGCAAATAGTTTGTTCGCTGTTTTCTGGGAAAACTATTTGAGAGATATTAATGAAACTTCACAAAAATGTTTAATGCATCAAGATCTGATGCTGAGTCGATTTTGAAATTTATTTGGTTTATCGTTTCGGAGTTATTGCCCTTTTACTTAAAAAAAATGCAAATATATGCAAATAGTTTGTCCGCTGTTTTCTGGCAAAACTGTTTGACAGATATTAATGAAACTTCATACACATATTTATTGCATCAAGACCTAAAGCTAAGTCGAGTCTGAGGATCATTTGAGTTATGGCCCTTGCACTTAAAAAAATAATGCAAATCTATACAAATATGAGGATGGCCATAACTTTTTCATTTGAAATGATATTTACTTCAATTTTTTTATATGGTTAAACCTTAATGTGAATTTTCACATATATTGCGGGGGTTTTGATAAGTCATTTTATTCTAAAGTTATGGTCCTTGAACTTCGTGTGTTCGTTGCTTTGTTAGTCGGTAAACTTTTAGTTTGTATGTTGTTTTCTGGGAAAACTATTAAAATGATATAAATGAAACTTAACAACTTAACACAAATGTTTTAAGCAACAAAATTTGAAGCTGAGTTATTTTGAGGTTCATTCAGTTTGTCTTTACAGCCTCAGTTATGGCCGTTGCACTTTACAAAAATCTGCAAAAATGAGGATTAGCTGTAACTTTTTTATTTAATAAGATATTCACTTCATTTTTTTAAAAAATAGTATCACCTTAATATGGAAATCAAGATCTGAAGCACAGATTAGAAAATGTCAACACTTATAAGGCATGTTGAATCGGAGAAAGTTTGCAAGTGGGCGTATTATGTACCGTATGCGGTACTCTTGTTAAAATGTCCATAATCAGTAAATGCTACAATAAAACCTCACTAAACCGAAAACTCAAGCATCATCATTGTTCATTATGACAGATGTTCTCCGGGAGCTTTCTGTGTGACTTTCACCTGGCATTTACCCTTTCCTCCTTGCATAATTTTTATTCATGGAATAATGATGTCATGAATATCAATTAGATTAATTCACTATAATATCACATGGACACAGGAATGTTTGGCCATGCCAGAAACTGTAGACCCATATCTATATTATATCAAGCAAACAGAACAGACCCTGATCTGGGTCTGCTCTGTTACATAGGCGCATCTAGGTATTTATGGAGTAAAGGGTTAAGCAGTCACTCAATGTATATGCCTGGAACATTTGTGTATGAATTGATCACTTCAGGAATACTCATTAAGATATAATTTTCAAGGGAATTTTTTACTTGGACAAATATGGCAGGATCAGATCTATAGAATTTCATAAGCAAACAGGTCAGACCTTGGTCAGATGACTCCTACTGGGGCTGTATTGATCTGGGTCTACTGTTTGCAAAGGTGTGAGAAGGAGTCCATATCAGGAAAGGGGTTAACACCATTGAGAGTGTTTTGTAAACAGTTTTGCCATCTTTTTTCTTTCTTTTTTCTTTAGAAAAATATAGATATTAAAATTTAGCCAGAAGAAATAACTGCAGTTTGCCTCCATTCACAAAGTAAGTTCTAGTTGCTTCCCTTTGACGTTGAAGGTTGAGTGCAAAAACTGTCGTAACAATCTATGATGAACTTTGCCAACAGTTTGATCTAGATGAGACATTACCTCATAGGATATTTTAGAGCCATTACCTCACAGGTTATTTTTAAACCATTATCTCATAGGCTATGTTTAGACTCAACCCCTTTGAATAAATCTACTGGAAAGGAGAATTTACTAGAAAATTTTAGAATTATGCAGTTTTGTAACCATTGTGATAAATACAGCATTTGCTCCAATGGAGTAAATGCTCTATCACAATGGTTTCAAGAATTGACTTTTACAGAGGCGTCAAGAGGCGTTCAGTATGAGGTTAACCCTTCGCTTGCTATTCACGTCAATATACGGCAATATAACTACCTGTAAATAGTGAAGACCCAGATGAGACAGCTCCTGCAGGAACTGTCTCATCAGGATCTGCACTATTTACAAGTTGATTGTGCAACCAGTGCATTCCACAGCAGTGATTGCACAGCGAAATACTTGTACACAGTGAAGATATATGTAATTATACAACAGGGCATGGGTAAAGAAGGAGAAATGTATTTTAAAATTCAGCAAGCGAAGGGTTAAATAATTTTTTGTCTCACCAGGATCCAAACTCTTCCACACTCTGATTGTGTTATTGTTTTTTTCCCAATAAATCAACGTGACCAATTTAACCCTTTCCCTTTTCCCAATTTTCAATACCTACTAAATGTTCATGGACAAAATAGTTATAATGAAATATGGAAGATGGAACATTGTGGCCATTTTAGAAACTAAAGAAACAGATCTATCAAATTCAGTAAGCAAACAGTGCAGACCCTGATCAGATGGCTCCTATTGGAGCCGTCTGATCTTGGTCTACTCTGTTTGCAAATGTGTGAAAAAGGAAAGGATATTTTAATCCTTCACTTTATATAAATGCCATTTCATGTCTTTGCAAACGGAGTAGACCCAGATCAGACGGCCCCTGGACATTGTAGTAGCTGTCTAGACAGTTCAGGGTCTGCTCTGGTTGCTTATGAAACTAAAAGATCTGCCTCCACAGTTTCTACCAATACCAAAACTGTCATTGTACATAATTATGCCATTATAAAAAATCAGCTAATAAATATTCATGATGTCATTATGTCTTCCATGATTATTAATCAGGGAAAGGGTTAAATGCTTATAAAGGTTTAATATGATATGGTTACAGCAGTCTTGCACTCCATTCTTATTGTGCTTTAACTCATTCCCCCCTAGACTATTTTTAGACCTAACCTCTTTGAATAAATCTACCGAAAAGAAGCATTTACTAGCGAAAAGGAAAAGTTTATAATTTTGTAGCTTTGAAACCATTGTGATAAATAGAACATTTGCTCCTATGGAGCTCTATTTGCTCTATTTAACACAGTGGTTTCAAAAAAAGACTTACAGACACGTCAAATGTGACAGTAAAAAGTTGCTGAGATAAAAGTTTATCTTCATGATTATTTAATAGTGTGTTGTTTTAACCCTTTACAGCCCAACAGAGTAGACATACATCAGACAGCTCCAATAGGAGCTGTCTGATCAGGGTCTGCTCTGTTTGCTTTATGAAATAATTCTAATTCTATAGTTTCTGCTATGGCATCTAGTTTATATTAATGATGTCATTATTTCTTACATGAATATTCATGGTGGAATGGGTTAAAAGCTTGTTAATGATTCATTGAGTTTGTTTGATAGTTGTTGATGAAGAATAAATTGTATCTTGAACTTAATTAAATGTGTAGTAACCTACTAAGAAGGAATAAATGCCTGTATGAAGTACAGTCTTGATGTTTTTGTGATCTGTTTGTTAGGTGACCCACCAAACAATAATAGTGTAAAACGGCCACTTCATCCTCTCTTTCATATAAATGTAAATGCTTTTTCACGCCTTTGCAAAACAGAGTAAACCCAGATTGGCCCCCACCCAGGAGTGGTCAGTTTTCAATAGAAACATATAATGGAAACTTTGAAAATCTTCTCTCCTGAAACTGGAAGGTTCTCAGCTGTCATATTTGGCACATAGCATCATGTTTAAGTCCTCTACAAAAGTTATATAAAGTATGCCCCTGGGGTCTAAATTGGCCCACCCCAGGGCTGGTCAGTTTTCAATAGTAACATACATGTACATGTATAGTGAAAACTTTGAAAATCTTCTCCTGAAACTGTTCAGGTCATCTACAAAAGTTATATGAATTATGCCCCTTGGGTCAAAATTGGCCCTGCCCCATGGGTAGCCAGTTTTCAATAGACACATATAGTGAAAACTTTGAAAATCTTCTCTGAAACTGGAAGGTTCTCATCTTTCATATTTGGCACATGGCATCATGTTCAAGTCCTCTACAAAAGTGATATAAATTATGTCCCTGGGGTTAAAATTGGCCCCGCCCCAGGGCTGGTCAGTTTTCAATAGAAACCTGTATAGTGAAAACTTTGAAAATCGTCTCCTGAAACTGGAAAGTTCTCAGCTTTCATATTTGGCACATAGCATTATGTTCAGGTTATGCCCCTTTGGGTCAAAATTGGCCCTGCCCGAGGGGTGCCTTGTTTTCTATAGAAACATATTGTAAACTTTGAGTATCTTCTTCTCTGAAACTGGAAGGTTCTCAGCTTTCATATTTGTTACATAGCATCAGGTCCTCTACAAAAGTTAAATAAATTATGCCCCTTGGGTCAAAATTGGCCCCGCCCCAGGTGTAGCCAGTTTTCAATAGAAACAGATAGTGAAAACTTTGAACGTCTTCTCCTCTGAATCTACAGGGTTCTGAGCTTTCATATTTTGTACATAGTCATAGCATCATGTTCAGTTCCTCTACAAAATTATGCACCTGGGGTCAAATTGGCCCCGCCCCAGGAGTCGGTTTTCGAGAGAAACATTATAGAAAAAAAAAATGGAAATCTCCTCTGAAACTGGAAGGTTCTCAGCTTTCATATTTGGCACATAGCATCATGTTCAAGTCCTCTACAAAAGTTCTATAAATTATGCCCCAGGTGTCAAAATTGGCCCCTTCCCAGGGGTAGCCAGTTTTCAATAGAAACATATAGTGCAAACTTTGAAAATCTTCTCCTGAAACTGGAAGGTTCTCAGCTTTCATATTTGGCACATGGCATCATGTTCAAGTCCTCTACAAAAGTTATATAAATTAGGCCCCTTGGGTCAAAATTGGTCCCACCCCAGGGCCGGCTAGTTATCTATAGAAACATATAGTGAAAACTTTGAAAATCTCCTCTGATTGTCTGGTGAACGATATCGGGGGCCATTCTGGCCCTCTTGTTATTGCATATGGAGTCATATAGGAAGGAAAGGGTTTACATATTTATAGGAACGAAAGGGTTTATATATTTATAGGAATGAAAGGGTCTGTAATTAGTTGGACATCTGGATACAGTAACCCCCCTCTAAACCAGACATTCAAATAAGGTCCATGTCAGTCTTTAAGACAGGTGTCGGCTTGATGCAGGATGAAATTCATGCATAAAGCTCCTTTTTGAACTTTCTGTATGACTCTTATCCTGCATTAAGCAGTCACCTGCCTAAAAAGACCTTAATTCTTCTTTATTAAAATTCAGGTTGCGAGCCTTTTTATACGCCCGAAGGGACGTATTATGGTATGGCGCATGTCGTCCGTCCGTCTGTCCGTCCGTTAGCAATTTCTTGTGCAACTAACTTTTCCTTTATTTTTCAACATAATTTCTTCAAACTTTCAGGAATGATAGATACTGATGTGTAGTTGTGCATATCAGTGAGATAACTCTCATATCATTTTTCATTCTGGAGTTATTGCTCTTTGATAGTTTCGGGTAGCAATTTCTTGTGCAACTAACTCCTCCTTTATTTTTCGACATAATTTCTTCAAACTTTCAGGAATGATAGATATTGATGTGTAGTTGTGCATATCAGTGAGATAACTCTCATGTCATTTTTCATTCTGGAGTTATTGCCCTTTGATAGTTTCGGGTAGCAATTTCTTGTGCAACTAACTCCTCCTTAATTTTTCAACATAATTTCTTGAAACTTTCAGGAATGATAGATATTGATGTGTAGTTGTGCCTTAGCCCTAATAGACCTCATATGCGCAACTTCTGAAGGTTCACGCATTGTGTGAATAGAACAGCCTTCGGGCGTATATTGCCCCGTCTCGCGGTGCTCTTGTTACTGTATGAGGTAACTCTGATACAAATAAACAAACAAAACATCATTAGACTCGGGGCCAAGTTGCACCAAGGACAAAGTGACTAGTACCCCCTTTTTATACGCCCGTTTGACAAAATGGGACGTATTATGGAATGGCGCTGTCTGTCCGTCTGTCTGTTACTCTCGAATGGGTACTTGTGTGACTTTTTCCTTTGATCTTTTCTTGTGTGACTAGTCCCACAAGCAAAACATGTTTTTGGCTCTTACTTTGGAGTGGAATGATCTGGAAGCTAACCCTAACCCTATGTCCCACAACTGGCCAGGTTAATGTTACAAGAAATGGCCAGGTTAATGTCACAAGAGATGGCCAGGTTTATGATTTTAGTGGCGTGACTAGTCGGGGGGGGGGGGAAAGTCGCACAACTACCCATTGCTGAATGCGGTCCATCTGTCTGTCCGTCTGTCTGTAACATCTCTAACTCAAGTTCTGCTTTGTGGATCCTTATATCCTTCTCAAATTTAACCACAATGTTTATCTGGACATGCTACAGTAGCATATCCAGTCCCGGTATGCATCACCATGGTTAACTTTGCACAATTGTACTTAGAATTTGTGCTTAGCATTTGCGTTAAGCAAATATGTTAATCTCAATTTATGTTTTTAGAAGTCCACTTATTTACATAACCCTTTGAGATAAAGCTTTGAAACTTGGAACACTTGTTTACCATCACAACCTTCACCTGTAGGCAAGAGTATATAACTCTTTCAAGCATTTTGACATAATTATGGCCCTTTTTAACTTAGAATTTTTTGTTAATGTTTTTGTTAAAGTCCATTTATTTACATAACCCTTTGAGATGAAGCTTTGAAACTCGAAACACTTGTTCACCATCACAAGCTTCATCTGTAGGCAAGAGTTAATAACTCTGTCAAGCATTTTGACAGAATTATGGCCCTTTTTAATTTAGAATTTTTTGTTTAGTTTTTTGTTAAACTCCACTATTTACATCACCCTTTGAGATAAAGCCTTGGAACTTAGAACACTTGTCTAACATCACAAGCTTCATCTGTTTGAAAAAAAAAGGGGACATATTATGTAATGGCACTGTCTGTCCATCTGTCTGTAACATCTCTAACTTAAATTCTGCTTGGTGGATCCTTCTCAAATTACACCACAATGTTTATCAGGACATGCTACAGTAGCATGGGTGTGTCCCGGTATGTATAGTCAAGGTCACACAATTGGACTTCGAATTTGCGTTTAGCCACACCCTTCGTGTCCGCTCCATAACTCTTAAAACCTTGGAAGGATTTCAAAATGCTGTGGCACAAATGTTCTCCATAACAAGGTGATGTGCAGACAGCAGGAATCAGGCACATTCTTCAAAGGTCAAGGTCACATTTCAAGGTAAAATGTTTTAGCCTTAATTTTCTTGTCTGTTCCACATCTGTATAACCCTTGGAAGGATTCCAAAATGCTGTGGCACAAATGTTCTCCTTAACAAGCCGATTTGCAGACAGCATGATTCAGGCACGTTGGTGAAAGGTCAAGGTCACAATTCAAGGTCATGGTCACAATTCAAGGTCAGTTATTCACATTTTCTTGTCCAGACGATAACATGGCTAATTTCATTTGATTGAAACTTCATACATTGACAAAGCACGATGAGAGAAAGTGTCATGTATAAGGGTCATAACTCTGGCTTCAATACTTTTGGAGTTATTGCCATTTGTTACATTTTTGTCCGATTAATAACTCCTGCTCTACTGATGCTATAGGAATGACATTTCATGTATGGAAAGAGCATGATGGAAGGAAGTGTTATGCACACGTATCATAACTCTGGCTTCAATAATATTGGAGTTATTGCTTCCCATTTTCTGCAGAGTTATTGGACTTTGAAATTTTTAAATGAAAATTTTGTCCGCAGGGTTTCTCCAAAACCTTTAATTGGATATTCATTTAATTTTCATAGGATTAATAAGCATCATGCCTAGTTGTGCATATCTTATTCCTGTTCCGGTTTGATGATTTTCTGCAGAGTTAATGGGACTTTGAAATTTTTACATCGAAAATTTTGTCCACGGGTTTCCCCAAAAATCTTGTTTAAGATTTTGATGAAACTTCATAGGATTGATCAGCACCGTGTCTAGTTGTGCATAGTTTATTCCTTTACCAGTTCGATGATTTTCTGCAGAGTTATGGGACTTTGGAAAATTTTGTCAACGCTCTGGGGGAGACATCAGTTTTTGTATCAAAAACAATTCTAGTTGAATAATATGGGTTTGAACCTCAGGGTTTTTACTACTATCTTGATGTGTCGGCTATCTTCAGAGTTCATTATCCCTTTCCTCCATGAATATTAATGTAAGAAATAATGACGTCATGAATATTAATTAGATTAATTTGTTATAATAACACATGAACACATGCATATTTGGCTCCTATAGGAGCCGTCTGATGTGGGTCTACACTGTTTGCAAAGGCATAGAACAGCGTATTTATGAAAGAAAAGGTTCTATTCCTGTTATAGTGGTTGCTTCAGGGAGGATTGTACGTAAGAATTGGATCTATATCATGTCAAAAGCAAACAGAGCAGACCCTGATTCTATATGAGCCAACTGATCTGGGTCTACAGTGTTTGCAAATGCATGAAAAAGCGTATATATGAGGGGAAGGGTTAAAGTCTCACAATGGCTTCAATAATGTTAGTAAGAAATTATTATGCATCACTCTTTTGGTACCTATTTTGCACGGACTCGTAGATAAAATTGTCCGAAATTTACAATTAAAAACTAACAAAACTTGTACATGCATATATATACTTCTATAATTTAGCCCCAAAGTTTCTCAACACGATTTCTGTTGATCGTCTTTAGTGTTATTACACCAATCAACAACATAATGCTTTCTCATTCAGGCATTCTTTCGGCCCGAATTCTTTCTGACCCCTGCTTCAATATGTTTCTTGTTATTACATATAATAAAAGTGAATGCACCGCTATGACAAAAAGTACAGTTGAACTTTGATATATTGAACTTCAAGGATACATACAAATTACTTCATGCAAATTACTTTGAGATAACAGAAGCTCGAGTCATCCGATTTTGAATCTGAACAAATCCCAAGTTCACAGCTTAATATGCAAGTCTAAAGTAATGCTGAAAGCTCCTGTATGAATTGTCAGCACTACTTTCGACCCGCACTAAGCTGTCTTATGTGTTTCTAGATATGTGTAGTGATACATTTATGATTTTAGGGCAATTCAGTTCTGTATTGTAAATTTTGCAAGGATTGAACTTCTACTTCGAATTATCCCGGAGTTCGAGGCTTCGAGCTCGAGATATCGACTGTGGACTATGGCTTCTACAGGAGTTGTCAGAAATGTGTCTGCTCTGCTTGCAAAGACATTTTTAAGAGATCTTCATCAAGTAAAGGACGGACACGTTTTGTCTATGCCTTTGCAAACAGCATAGACCCAGATCAGACAGCTCCTGTAGTAGCCGCCTGATTAGGTTTTGTTCTGCTTGCTTATGAAATAATATAGATCTGATTCTATATAGCTCCTGTCTTCTGTCACTGTCAAAGATGCCGTTCATGCTTCCATGATAAAGTACTCTTAATCAACATTCCCTTTTTTCACGAGGGAATGGTTAATTAACCATTTCCCTCATATAAGCGTGTTTTCACGCTCCTAGAGGAGCCGTCTGATCAGGGTCTGCTCTGTTTGCTAATATAATTTGATAGATCTGTTTCTTTGCTTTCTAAAATGTCTACAATGTTCCACCTTCTATATTTCTTTATAGCTATTTTGTTAATGAATATTCAATAGGTATTAAAATTTGGCCTAAATACAGAACAGGGAAAGGAAGCAATGCGGGATGGTTTCTGTAGAAATTCATTTATGAGATGCTTGCATTACAAGTTCAAGGCTGGATTGTTGCTGTCAGTTTTGATTTAAGCTTTTTTAAATTACTCCATAATGTGGTATAACTTTGGTCTGTTTTAGTTTTATCCCAAAATATACATCAGTACACAGTAGAACCCGTCATAAGCAGGAATTCATTTATTGAACATAGTCCCTGGGTCTTAAAAAGCATGCAGGCCTTTGCTTAATGCAAGGGAAAAGTAATGCAGAAAGATCCTATAGGATTTTGGAACTGCATTAGGCTAACACCATGATTAGATCTCTTTTTGGTGACCGCTTTTAAAAGACAGGTTCAACCGTATTTTTCTCAGCGTCACAAAATATGGTCCGCAAATAGGCCCGTTGGGAACCGACTAACATTCGGCTATTGGTTTAGTGTATGCTTTAGTTGTTATACTTCGGATTTTATCTCCAATATCAAGTGTCCGAAGACAAGCGGAAGTACGTGACCTCTGACCTGATGAATTATTAAACGTAAAACACCCACCCAACATCAATATCAAACATTCCAACGTGAATATCAATATTCTTCACTGATTACTTTTATGTCCGTTATCTTTTTTCGAGATTTACTCGCACGGAAAGATTTGAATCGTTCGGAAAGACACATATCTCTCTATATAGTGACTTACCTGTAACTTTCGCACCTGTGACAGGTGTTTGAGATTAACGCTGTGACGTTTGACGCTGATGGTACCAAAACGAGAGGAATTCCTTAGTTTCCACATATTTTGGTAAACCTAGAACATTTCTCACAGAGTCACTTTTACAGGTAAGTAGATATTTCTGTTAATGATATTAGAATACATTTTTTGAGAAACGAAGCCATGAAAATAGACGGCCGGGTCATTTTGATTGTGATGTATGTTTGTTTACAAACGAAAAAAAAAATGAAATCAATGATAGGAACCAGTTACGTGCTGAATTGTGGTGTATGGGTTTTTTTCAAATCAAAGAACCCAGGATCACCTTAGTACTTAGATACGATAACGTAGCTCTATTCCTAAATAAACTGGACACTAGTCATTATCAGTCTTACAGCTACGATATCGCATCTACTTAGTACTAACTAGTAGGCTTATTGTATATATATTTAACCCTTTACTCCATAAATACGTTTTTCTATGCCTTTGCAAACAGAGAAGACCCAGATGAGACGGTTCCTGTAGATGCCTTCTGATCAGACTCTGCACTGTTTGCTTATGAAATTATGATAAATCTGACCCTACTGTTTTTAATAATTCCAAAAAATCATGTGTACATATGTCATTATAATAGTTAAAATATTCCTTATGCCATTATTTCTTATAACGATATGAATATTCATGGAGTAAAGGGATAAATAGCTGGTTGAGAATACATATATTAATCAGATCTGATATTGTCAGAAAAACTGAAAGTGAGCTCCACTGTACAAACATGAACTTTTAACCCTTTACTTCATATATAAATGCCTTTTCACACATTTGCAAACAGAGTAGACCCAGATCAGACGGCTCCTGTAGGAGTTGTCTGATCAGGGTCTGCTCTGTTTGCTTATGCTATAACAGAGACATATACATATATATTATTCTACTCTGTTTGCAAAGGCATAGAAAAGCGTATTTATGGAGTAACGGGTTAAGGATCCTGACTCTCTGATATCTAATACACAACTGAAAAAAAGGCGGGCTACTATCATAGAGGATTATCGTAGTAAAATGATCTATATTGTCTGTGTCATAGTTTAAGCAGAATACATTAAAATGTCTGTTGCATTAGTTAACCCTTTACTCGATGAACACTCATGCAAGAAATAATAGCATCATTGATATTAATTTGATTAATTTTTTATAACGGCACATGAAAACAAGAATCTTTAGTCATGGCAGAAACTGTAGAATCTATTATCGTATCTACCATCAAGGGCTTGGTGCAAAACTATTGTAACTCCTTCACTTTGTGAAAGAGTTACAATAGTTTTACACCAAGCCCTCGCCATATATTATTTCATAAACAAACAGAGCATACCCAGATCAGATGACTGCTACAGGTGCCGGAGTATATGGTTGATATCTTGGGCATTTGTGATAACCACTTATACTGCTATAGTCACCTTGGAGTTATGGCCCTTTGTTTGCAGTGTAGTTGTGCGCCTTGGTATAGTTTACACTCTAAGAGTCTTGTTGAGGGTTGTAGTAGATGATATTATTGTACAGATAACAGCTGCTTAAAGAGCATAGAGTTAAACATTTAAGTTGAAAGTAAGCAGAGTACATTTTTCACTATAGAACAAGGAACTGATTATTTAAACCCATACATCGTCACAAGTAAACCAGTCCATTAGCTATGCACACTAGTTGTTTTTTCTTCATTATTTGTTACCATGGTATTGAAGCAATTCAGATCCCATACTGATAAGTTTCATTACCCTTTATATATCTTTGCAGCATAGATGTAGATCAGATGACTCCTTTCAGATCATGGTCTGCTGTTTGCTTATGAAATATTATAAATCTGATTATACAGCTACTACCAATAGTTACCTATTGTTCAAAGAGTGAACCCTTTACTCCATATATACACCTTTAATGCCTTTGCAAACAGAGTAGACCCTGATCAGACCGCCCCTGTGGGAGTAAAAAATATGATCAACCCATATTCACATTTTATTGTAAAAAATATTTTATTTTTTTTCTTACATGAATATTCATAGAGTAAAGGGTTAAACTCATAATTGCATCATCACAAATAAAGAAATCCAATAAAGCAATGTTTAATACTCTATGTCTCATCAGAATCCAAACTTTTTGCCACTGACATATTGCAGTTTTTGAAAGAAATTTACGAAAAACATCATTTGAGATTTAAAGCAACCGAATCCCATCACAGGAGATGGCTGGGTCTAGTCTGTTTGCAAAGGCATAAAAATAATTATTGATGCAGTAAAGGGTTATGAAAACAAATACATGTAGATGCAAATATGTAATCCGTTCCTTCCTATAAATATGTAAACACTTTTCCTTCCATGGTAGATATGTAAACCATCGTTCCCTCCTATAACTATGTAAACCCTTTCCTTCCTCAAACCCCTTTTCAAACAGTCAGTAGACCCATCTATAGGAGCCATCTGATCAGGGCCAACTGTGTTTGCTTATGAAATTATATAACAGATATGACTCTTAACCCTTTGCTTGCTATTCGCGTCAATATACATACCTGTAAATAGTGGAGCTGTCTCATCAGGGTCTGCACTATTTACAAGTTGATTGTGCAACCAGTGCACTCCACAACAGTGATTGCACAGCGCAATACTTGTACACAGTGAAGATATATGTAATTATACAACAGGACATGGGTAAAGAAGGAGAAATGTATTTTAAAATTCAGCAAGCGAAGGGTTAAAGTTTCAACTAATACCAAAAAATCATGTGTACATTATAAAATTCATCTAATAAATATTCATGATGTCGTTGTTTCTTATATGAATATTCAACAGGGAAACATTTACTTAACCCATTCCCGCATAGGCTATTTTTAGACCCGACCTCTTTGAAAAAATTTACCAAAATAGAAGTATTTATTAGGGAAAAGGTAAATTTAAAATTTTAGATTTGTGTAGTCTTGAAACCGTGGTGTTAAATAGAGCATTTGCTCCTATGGAGCAAATGCTCTATTTATCACAATTGTTTCAAAAAGTGACTTTTACAGAGGCGTCAAAAGGTGTCAGTAGGACCAGGGAATGGGTTAATGTTAGTAATTTGCTATTTTGCCAATTTACAAACTGCATATGCCTGCGCGGTTAAGTGGTTACTGTAATTTCATGCTCATTGTCAAAAATTTGCGGTAGTTTGTGTATCACTTTCTAATCAGTATAAACCAGTTGAATGCAAGAAACAAGTTAACTGTGGAGACCCAGATTAAAGGGCTCTGATAAGGGTCTGCGCTGTATGTCATTCAAACTCCTCTCATAAATTATTTGCATTTCATACTGAATGGGCGCTATCATTAAATGGAAAATTCCACACTCAAAAGGTTAAATGTATAAAGAGATCTAATATCATTTTAATATCATTTGGTTGTTTTATTTGTGTTTACAATATAATAGTGCAAACAGTGCAGACCCTGATAATAGGGGTCCTGAAGGAGCCCTCTCATCTGGGTCTACACTGTTTATCATATGTTTTCTTTTAAAAAATCCCTGAATATTCTTGGTAAGTTTGACCTGTTTGAATTTCGGAATAGTCCATTTGAAAATTCACCATTGAAAGGGTTAATGTCACCTTAAAAGGTTAATGTCACCTTCTTTA
Source organism: Azorinus chamasolen (assembly GCA_963576725.1). NCBI lineage: Eukaryota > Metazoa > Mollusca > Bivalvia > Cardiida > Solecurtidae > Azorinus > Azorinus chamasolen. The sequence continues at coordinate 8,100,963 of OY755251.1, read as the reverse complement.
TTGATGAAAAAGAAAAGTGTACGGCATTTTTCTCTGTGTTGATTGCCTTGTTCTGGCTGACATGGTAAAAATACAAATAGGGTACATGTATCTTGAGTTTTGAACATGTATGTACTGCATTATCTTTAATAAGTGCTATGGGGCGTAACATTTTTCAAAAGGAGGTTCTTAAATTTTATACGCCTTTGGTTGCTTAAAATGCAGAATAAGAGCATTACAGAAAGCTCCCTTATGCGTCTGTCACACCTTACCGGATAGCTCTAACGGACGTTCGATAGAAAACAGAATCTTTAATCTGTTCATCTCTATCCGTATGGGTTTCTTGTTCGTTTTTCATTTAGCGTGTGTGCTTCTTGTCAGGAAAGGGCCGTTCAGTCCGGCAGAAAGTTTTGCATATGCACAAAACTCAGAACGGACAGCACCGGACAAAGGCACCCACTGAATTACGGTATCTATGCGCTGGGATGTGATTTGTTTTGAACTCATGCGTTCCTTCTCCTGGACTTGTCCAGTTTGCATCTGTTGATGTCCGGTAGACCTGATTCATGGCCGGACTACTACCTGACATACAACAGGTCAATTGGAGATGTTCTGGACACTGACTGCATGTTCAGCGGATGATTAATGACAAGGAATACATAGAAACTGACAAATAATGATTGTGAAACAGTGGTATACGAAACCAAACAGACTCTTTGACCCTTCAGGAACCTCTCCAGAGTCAGAAAGTGAGATAGTGCAACCTTTCTCCATGCCCTAGCCTTACCTTTCCCAGCATTCCTAAACTTCAATTTTAGTGGCGTCTCAGAATTAGTTTAGCAAATGAGACTGAAGATTTTCAAGTCATAGGACTGTTTATACCCATTTTGTCAGTCACGTGACCGGTACAAAAATGTTTCTCAAACGTTCAAAGAATGTCTCGTCAGTTTCTCATTAGATCATTAGTAGTCCCCCCTCCCCCCTCCCCCCCCCCCCCCCCACCACACACGAAATAAGGGGATGTTTATTAGAATGGGGTTGTTTATTAAGGAGAATATGGTATGTAGAAACGTTTCTTGTGTGGCACGCTTATCATGTAAACTCTTGACCCAAATAACTTTTTTTCGGTGGTGCTTTGACAAGTATTATTAACCCTGTAGAGTCTCTGCATTGTGGTGGCGAATTTGTGACCAGTGAAAACACTGTGTGGATCTAGATAAGATTCGGAGCAAATTATGAGGGTTTGAATGACAAACTGTGCAAACCCAGATCTGGATCTACTCCTCTGGCAAATGTTTGTTGAATCATTTTAAAAAAAATATAGTTGTTGTGCACTGATGAAGATGTAAATCGAAACATGTATGCAGTAAAATAAAAAACGTGTTGGTTGTTAATTTATCCCATATATTGAATCATTTTATACATTCAAGGGTAGCCAGTCCCTGCCATAACCCTTTGCCCCATAACTACACCTTTTCACGCCTCTGCAAACAGAGTAGACCCAGATCAGATGGCTCCTATAGGAGCTGTCTGATCAGGGTCTGCTCTGTTTGCTTATCAGATAATATATAGTTCTACCAATTCTGTCAGGATAAAAATTCGCTTGTTTGTAGTGCCATTATTAAAAATCAGTTAATTAGTATTCATGATATTATTATTTCTTGCATAAATATTCATGGAGTAAAGGGTTAACCCTTTCCCTGTTCTATATTTAGTCCACATTTTAATACCTACTGAATATTCATGGACAAAATAATTATAATGAAATATGGAAAGCGGAACATTGTACCCATGTTAGAAACTAAAAAACAGATCTATCAAATTCCATTAGCAAACAGAGCAGACCCTGATCAGATGGCTCCTCTAGGAGCCATCTGATCTGGGTCTTCTCTGTTTGCAAATGCATGAAAAGGCATTTATATGAGGGAAAGGGTTAATAGGCCTTTGCAAACAAACATAGACCCAGATCACCCAGCTCATGTAGAGTCTGATTCTCTACTAAGTCTTGTAGCATGGCAACACATTCATTTACTTTGTATTTTTAATAGTTAACCCTTTCCTGGTAAGAAATAGTGACCTCATGAATATTTATTAGCTGAATCTTTATAATGGCATATGCACACATAGGATTATTTTGGTATTGGAAGGAACTGTAGAATCATATCTATTATAATTTCACAAGCAAACAGAGCAGTCCCTGATCAGACGGCTCCTACAGGAGCCATCTGATCTTGGTCTACTCCGTTTGTAAAGGCATGATAAAGTGTTTGTATGAGGGAAAAAGTTAATATTTATAAAGTACAGAGTCATGCATGAATATTCATGAATCAATGTGATATCAAGGACAGCAGGCGGAAGTTAAATACCCAAGGCTAGCCCTCTTAAAAAGCAGTGAAGTTCGGAGATATATGTGGACATTTAGTTGTTATAAGGGGGAAATGTGTGTCAATGAATTTTCAAAATGCAGTGTGTTAAAATGCGGTGTGTATCATAACTGTTTAATCCATAGGTGTACTTTTTAACGTCTTTGCAAAAAGAGGAGCCATCTAATCAGGATCTGGTATTTTTGGAATTGTATATAATAGGATCTGGTTCTGCAGTTTGCTGGCATGGCAAAAACATCCTCTGCAGGTTCAGAAACCATTAAGAAATAAAGCTAATTTATATTTACATACAATAGAACCTGTCCTAAGCTGTCATTTGTTTATTGAACATAGGAGTCTTATTAAAAGCAGGTGGTTGCTTAATACAGGACAAATGTATTACAGAAAGCTCCTATAGGAGCTTTATGCATTTCTTTTGACCTGCATCAAGCTACCACTTGCATTACAGACCCAAAATTAAACATCTTCTTGATGGCAGCTTAACCTTTTCCTCCATAAGTATGCCTTTCTACACCTCTGTAAAAATCACTTTATGAAACCAGTGTGATAAATAGAGCATTTGCTACTGTAGGAGCAAATGCTCTATTTATCACAATGGTTTCAAACTACAAAATTCTAAATTTTTCCTTTTCTCTAGTTAATGCTCCTTTTCAGTAGATTTATTCAAAGTGGTTGGATCTAAAAATAGCGTATGGAGGAGAGGGTTAAGAAAGGTTCTGTTGTGTATTTATTATTTCTTACATGAATAGTCATGGATGAAAGGGTTGACTTACCCGATACTATGGACAGTTATAATATACTAATCTTTGCAAGACAAGATGTGAAGTAACTTTGCATCTCAGATATGTTTTGTAAAAGATATGCAAGAAAAATGTGCTTTTAGAATTGAGGGTGTATGGATTGTTTGGAGGCTAGACCTTTGTTGAAAGGGTAAGGACAATTAATTGAATATAAATACTGAGTTGTAATGACTACAAGGAAGTAGAGAAAAACGTTACTTCTTTAGTAGTAGTTAACAAGTGTTATGGACGTGATTGTGTTTAATAATTCATAAACAGTAAGCAGCAACAATGGATTTACAGTTTGCATTTTTCAACCCTGTCTTTATGTCAACTTTAAGCCATGACCGAGTGACGCGAAGGGAATGTTTCATGCTGGATGAGATCAAGCATACAGATGGTAAGCCAGCAAGACTCGTAATCCTTAATTTCCATGCTGAATCAGAGGACCAGATAAGATGCCTAAATTAACACATTCCCTCCTACTGATGCAGTTTGTAAAATACATGTTTTGAAACCATTGTAATAAATAGAGCATTTGCTCCTGTGGAGCAAATGCTCTATTTATCACAATGATTTCAAAACTACACAATTCCAAAATTCTCCTTTTCTATAGTTAATGCTCTTTTTCAGTAGATTTATTCACAGAGATTGGGTCTAAAAATAGTCGAGGAGGGAATGAGTTAAAACATTTTCAAGAATAACTTCTTTATTTCTCTACCCCTATGGTTAGATTCCTCTCTATACTGTAGAGTGATCACAACAAAGGGTTTGGTGGAGAAAGGACGATTTTAGTATTTGAGAATGCCCCTATATCTGTTGCTCTGTAAATATTGGCCCTTCTGTGTTTTTCAATCCTTCTCTCCATAAATATTCATGTATCAAATAATGACAGTTTTATCATCACAGAATCCAATCAATATCATACCTTAAGCAAACAGAGCAGAGTATTTATGGAGGAAAGGGTTAACACTTTACTCCATAAATACACCTGTCTACGCCGTTGTTAACAGAGAAGACCAAGATCAGATGGCTCCTGTAGGAGTCATCTGATCAGGGTCTGCTCTGTTTGCTTGTGATATGATATGTCAGTTTCTGGCATGGCCAAAAATTCATGAGTCTAGGAGCTATTATAACAATTCATCTAATTGATATTCATTATGCTATTATTTTTCCATGAATATTCATGAATTAAATGGTTAAAGCAGATGACAGTTTTTAGGAGACAGCAATTACTCAGTGTTAACCCCTCAAATGGTGGAAACGAGAACACTGGCCTTTACAAACAGTGCAGTTCTGAGAGTTCCAAGAGGATCCCTCTGATCAGGGACTGCATTCTTTGTCCTTTAAAATCTTTTCATAAATCATATACATACACAGTCCCTCATTAACATTTTCCTTCATATGATCGCCTTTTTGTGCATTTGCAAACAGAGTAGACCTGCATAATCAGTTTGATCATGGTCTTCTGGTTTTTCTCTGTTTGCTTATGAAATTATAATATTTCTCACTCTACAGTTTCTACCAATACCAAATCCACCTGTGTGCATATGCCATTAAAAAAAATTCTGCTAATAGTTATTCTTGATGTCATTATTCCTTACATGAGTAAAAACAGGGAAAGGGTTAACCCTTTCCTCCATAAATACGCCTTTCTATGCATCTGTAATAGTCACTTTTTGAAACCATTGTGATACATAGAGCATTTGCTCCTTATGAGCAAATGTTCTATTTATCACAAAGGTTTCAAAATAACAAAATTCTAAAATTGTCCTTTTCTCAAATTAATGCTCATTTTCTGTAGATTTATACAAAGAGGATGGATCTAAAAATAGCCTATGAGGGAAAGGGTTAAATACTAATGGACAATCCCACCTTAAACATTCAGCATTCAAGGGATCAAGAAGGGAGTTAAGTGTCCTAGGAAAATTGATAGGATGATATCTTGAGAACAGATTTGAGTTTCCTTGTTATGTTTTGTTTTCCCGGTAAGTGAGATAGATTTTTGCTACACATTAGCTCTTCGCACGCTAAGTAATATTTCGTCTGCAACAATCATCGTCTGATTCATTTCTTAAAATAAAATTTCTCTCATTTATTTGCAAAAAAATCTCGTCTAAGTGGCATCTGATGAGATGCCACATTATGCGGCATCTGATCTGGATCCAAACTGTTTGCATATATAATCACGGTTTCGTAGCTAGCGGCAACAAGTTAAAACCTCTCTACAATAGTAATTTAACCTTTGAATGCAGGACAATAATTATTTGCAAACAGTGTAGACCTAGATCAGAATTTCCTTGCAAATTATGTTTCATATATAATGAGTGTCATTAGCAAACAGTGTAGACCTAGATCAGAGGGCTCCTGCATTGTTTGTCAGCCTGTCCTCTTGCACATTATAACCTTAAAGTCACCTTTCATACATAATGACTGTCATTTGCAAACAATACAGACCTATATCAGAGTCCTTTGATCAGGGTCTGCACGGTTTGTCACTCAAAATCATCTAGTAAGTTTAAGCTATTCGCAATGAGTGGAGTCATTTTGTTAAACACTGATGGGCTATTCCACTCTGAAAATTCACCGTTGAAAGGGATAACCACCAGCACCAAATAGGGGTCCACTCCTGCTGGTCTCTTTATAAGGGGTTTTAATACCTTTGAAACCCTTGGAGAAGAGTAGACTTAGATCAGATGGCTCCAGTAGCCATATGATTATGGTCTGCACTGTTTGCTTATGGAATTTTATACACTGTAACTCTACAGTTTTTGCCAAAGTAAAAAAATCATGTATTCATGTGACATTATAAAAATTAGCTGATGAATATTCATGATGTCATTATTTCTCACATGAATATTCAACAGGGTAAGGATTAACCATTTCCCTAATGAATATTCATGTGAGAAATTATGCTTTAACTGTGTACCTAATGAATTTTCATGTGTATATGAACATTCATTGGCTGATTTTTCATACCCTCTCCCACATATCAATTCTTTTTTCACGCCTTTGCAAACAGAGTAGACCCAGATCAGACTGCTTCTATTGGAGCTGTCTGATCAGTATCTGCACTGTTTGAGTACAAAATTATATAGATCTGATTCTACAGTTTTTGCAGAGGCAAAATAAATCCCTTGAAAATTTTACATATAAAATTTAAATTAACACTTTCCCACATATAAACTTTTTTGTGCCTATGCAAGCAGAGTAGACCCAGATCAGATGGTTCCTATAGGAGCCATCTATTCAGGGTCTGCTCTGTTCGCTTTTGAACTTGTAATGGACCTGACTCTACAGTTTCTACCAATACCAAAAATTCCTATTTACATATGCCATTATAAAAAAATATTCATGATGTCATTATTTCTTTCATGAATATTCAACAGGGAAAAGAGTTAATGAATATTCGTGAAGTGACCAATTCAAGCATAAATGTTAAATGTTCATTAGCCCTTTACTCCATAAATATGTTTTTCTACGCCTTTGCAAACAGAGTAGACCCAGATCAGAGCTCCTATAGGAGGAACAGTCTGATCAGGGTCTGCTCTGTTTGCCTATGATATAATATAGACATGATTCTACAGTTTCTGCCATGGCTAAAAATTCTTGTATCCATGTGCTATTATAACAAATTAATCTAACGATATTCATGACATCATTGTTTCCTACATGAATGTTCATGGAGTTAACCCTTTCCCTCATATAAACGTGTTTAGAGGAGCCGTCTAATCAGGGTCTGCTCTGTTTGCTAATAGAATTAGAAAGATCTGTGTCTTTACTTTCTAAAATGGTTACAATTTCCAACTTCCATATTTTATTATAACTATTTTTTGTCCATGAATATTCAGTAGGTATTAAGATTTGTAATTACCATAGAACAGGGAAAGGGTTAAGGTTGAGGGAAAGGGTTGAGTGACACACCCATATATACAGGAGCAAGTATTGTTATTAATCAATAATTATTGCTATCATAAAACCTTGCACTTGACTCATCGGTTTGTTGTCATGGCTATTTTTAGCTGTCAGAATAATCAGGTAATTTTGATACCTTGCCTAGGGGATTTTCCAAGCTATTTGAATGAATTCTACTCATTGGGTAAAATGATCAACCTATCTCCTGCTAATTGTAATAAGTTATGTTTTTTTGCAATTTTTTTGGTTAACACTTACCTTCATGGATATTAATGTAAGAGATAATGACGTCATGAATATTAATTAGATTAATTTTTATAATGGCGCATGAACACAGTGCATTTTGGACATGGCAGAAACTGTCGAATCATATCTATAATATTTCATAAGCAAACAGAGCAGACCCTGATCAGAATGACTCCTACGTATATACAGGAGCTGTCTGATGTGGGTCTAATCTGTTTGCAAAGGTATTTATGGAGTAAAGGGTTAACCTTTATGATAGAGACACCTTTGCAAACAGAATAGACCTTAAATGCCCTTGTAAAAAGTGTAGACCCAGACCAGACAGCTCCTTTAGGAACCGTCTGATCGGGGTCTGCTCTGTTTGCTTATGGATTTATATAGATCTGATTCTTCAGATTCTATTACAGCCAAAACTTTTCATGTCATTTTAAAATTCAGCTAACTAATATTCATACATACATTATTATCCTACATGAATATTCATGGAATAATTATTGTTAAAGCTGTAGCAATAGAACTATTATTATTAACCCTTACTTATCAAAGTGGTTTCTCCCATTAAATATGTGTTCAACCCTTTCCCTTATAGTGAAAAAAATTGTTTATATGAATGAAAGGGTTAAGTGCTCATGATAACCCTTTACCTGGTAGAGAGACCCCATTTCACACTTTTGCAAACAGAATAGACCCAGATCAAATGGTTGTGATAAGAGTTGTCTGATCAGGGTCTGCTCTGTTTGTGTATGGATCTGACTCTATAATTATGTTCTGCCATGGTCAAACATGCCTGTGTTGTCATACCATTGTAAAAATATAATAATTTAACAGATGTTCATGATGTCATTATTTCTTACATGAATGTTCATCCGGTAATGAGTTAATATGGCCCCATAACATAGGTGATGTCATCCTCACATCCTATAGCTTTATTTACTTGAACAACTCTTTGCCTGCTACTAGCACCTGTGTTAAAACAGTTTGGATCCAGATTAGATGCCAAATAGGTAATCAATCAAATAGGTAATCAATCAGGATCCAAACTGTTTGAGACTCTGCTCATTGTATTTTTTTAAGAAAAAAATGTAGAAAATGTATTTCTAGAAATTGTGACAGTTTTTGTAGATGACAAATGCAAAGAATTAACCCTTAGATTTGAGAACCAAGCAAATAAGACCTTTGCAAACAGTGCAGACCCGGATCAAAGGGCTCCCTCAGGAGCCCTTTGATCTGGGTCTGCACTGTTTGTTACAGAAATGATTTTCGTCAATGATAAATTTTGATACAAGTTTTGTTTAGTTAATAATCAGAAAGGGAGGGATCAGTTTTAATGATTCAGCAGGTTAAAGGTTAACCTTCATTGACAGGTTATCACCACAATCTCAACTGTTATCATGTTATCACATTACTGTTTGCTATTTGCTTTAACCCCCATATGCTGCATTTTTAAACTTACTACCGAATGTACAATAGTTTGAAAATTGTTAGTTTCACTGTCATAAGCTTGGATCCTGATTTGGCACCAAGTGATATGACCTTTGATCTCGATCTAAGCAGTTTGCAAGTCAAGTAACATTTTGCAGGATAAAGATTAACCCTTTTACTCCATATATACAACCTTTTACGCCCTTGCAAACAGAGTAGACCCAGATCAGACTGCTCCTGTAGGAGCGGTCTGATCAGGGTCTGCTCTGTTTGCTTCAGAAGATATATAGATCTGATTCTACAATGTCGACCATGACCAAACACTGCTGTGTCAATATAAGAATTCAGCTAATTGATGTTCATGATATTTTATTTCATGGAGTAAAGGGTTAACTCTTTGCTGTTACCATGGTAACCTATGCAAACAGTTTGGATCCAGTTGAAAGGCAGATTAACTTGGGATGTGATGAGGATCCAAACTGTTTGACACTATGATTGCATTTTTGAAGAGGAAAGAAAGAAAAGATAACTTTCAGAAATGCAGCAGACGACATGTTTTGCAGATGACAATTACTTAGTGTGCACATTAAATGATTCATTTGGATGTTGTAATTGACTGGAGTGAAGACATAATTGAATTGAGTGTTCAGTGAAACATAAAACAAAAGTGACTAGTCAAGACTAGTGTTTCAATTATTACTGTTATTGAAATTGACTTTTGTGAGACAAAAATGAAAATATCATCGACTAATGTGACAAGTCAGGAAATTTGCAAAGTACAACCAGGTAACACTTTTTTTAACCCTTTACCTGTCAAATATTCATGGAAGAAGTAATAATATCATTAATATTAATTAGATTAATTTTAGTAGTGGCATATGAACACATGTCATTTTGGCTCAGGCAGGATTTGTAGAATCAGATCTATATTATACCATACACAAACAGAGTAGACCCTTACCAGAACACAGGGGTAAGGCATGTTTGAGTCAGTATATGTATATACGTATACAATGATTGTATACTACGGTATATATATACATATACTGACTCAAACGTGTCTTACCCCTGTGGACCAGATGATTCCTATAGCAGTCATATGATCCAGGTCTACTCTGTTTGCAAATGCATGAAAAGGTGTTTATATGAAGGAAAGGGTTTACCCTTTCAATGCTGCATTGTCAGAGTGGAATAGCTCATCAGTGTTTAATTAAAGAGTCCACTCAGTATGGATGGCTTAAAGTTGTTGGAGGATCTTGAATGACAAACAGAGTAGACCCTGATCAGAGAACTCCTCTCGGAGCCCACTGATCTGGGTCTACTGTTTGCAGATGACTGTGCATGTGTATCCCACATTCAAAGGGTTAAATATTTTTGCTAGAAGCAAACTATTATACATGTAGTTGTCGGATGTTTTATATTTGAATTCACGCTACACTTGTGTTTTGTTTAAAAGTTTTCAAGAAATGTTCATGGCAAGTTTTGTTTTGCCCCACAATGTGGGAGGTATATATAATGTGACTTTTGTCAAAGTTTCACCAGTATGGGCAGATATGCATGAAAGAAGAATTTATGTTTATGATTGTATTATGGCCCAGTGACATTTTTCTTTACATATGAACTGTTCGAAAGTGGAATGAGAGCAATAATTATTTCAGTAAATTGAATACACTTTTCGCTAAAAATACATTGAATGGACACGAACATTGTTTCATTAGAATGGATTTTTATGGTTCCATCAATTTCAATAAATTGGATACAAATTTATATTGAGATAAGAAGAGATGAATTCTGGACCTTTACCTTTTTTCATAGAAATGGGAATTTCGTTGGAATGAGTTTCATTATTTCGAGTCCAGACTGTATTATAATTTCATGAGAAAACAGAGCAGAATGATTCTGATCAGATGACTCCTACAGGGTCAGGGTCACCTCTGTTTGCAAAGGCATGAACAAGTATTTGTATGAGGGATATTGTTAGGTCTTTGAATGCATGAATGTTCCAGGAATTGCAAACAGTAGACCCAGATCAGAGGGCTTCTAGAGGAGTCCTCTCATCAAGGTCTGCACAGATTGTTTCAAAATCATTTAACTCTTTGCACGCTAGCGGCGAAACTTATTACCTATGCAAACAGTTTGGATCCACATGAGAGGCAGCATAATGCGGCGTCTCATCAGGATCCAAACTGTTTGTCATCTTGACCATATTTTTGCAAAAAAATGAGAGAAATTTTATTTTAAGAATTGAAGCAGACGACAATTGTTGCAGACGAAAAATTACTTAGCATGCAAAGAGTTAAAATCATCTACCAAATTTAGGCCATTCATATATAACTCTTACCTCATGAATATTCAGTAAAAACAATGACTGTATGAATATTAATAAGCAGAATTATTAGAATGGCATTATGGAACAGAGGAATAATTTTACCATAGCAGAATCAATATTATTTCATTAAGCAAACAGAGCAGACCCGGATCAGAGGGATCGTATAGATTTGGTTTGGGTCAACTCTGTTTACAAAGGCGTGAACAGATTTTTCTGTGAGGTAAAATCTATAGTTAACCCTTTCCCTGTTCCAAATTTCAATACCTGCTGAAAATTCATGGTCAAAATATGGAAGGTGGAACACTGTAGCCATTTTAGAAACTAAATAATCGAATTTCATTAGCAAGCAGAGCAGACCCTAATTAGATTGCTCCTATAGGGGTCATCTGATCTGGGTCTACTCTGTTTGCAAATATGTGAAAATGCATTAACATGAAGGAAATGGTTAGACACTGATGGGTCATCACACTATGAATATTCAGCATTCAAAGGGTTGAACCCTTTACTCCATAGACAACTCCACTCTCACACCTTTGCAAATAGAGTAGATCCAAATCAGACGGCTCTGGATGGAGATGTCTGATCTGGCCTGAGGTTACAAAACTTTTTGCTTGAGTCTGAGATCATTCTCAAGCATCTGATTGGTCAGATTCTAAGCTTGCTTAGAATCTGACCAATCAGATACTCAGATAATCAGACTCAGATATTTTATAACCTTGGAGCCAGGGTCTACTCTGTTTGCTTACATAATTGTATAAATCTGGTTCTACACAGTTTCTTCCCGTGCCAAAAACTCCTGTTATAAATATTCAGCCAATAAATATTCATGATGTCATTACATAATTTTGTATTTCTTTTATGAATATTTATGAAGTACAGGGGTAATCTACATCTATCTTGAGTTTGTCTTGCATTTTCTCATCACATCATGTTGACTCACTACACAGGAAAGTCAATCATGTCATTTTCCTTAAATAACCTTTTCTTTCATATAAACACATTTTCATGCCTTTGCAAACAGAGTAGACCCAGATCAGACAGCTCCTTGAGGATCTGGGTTTGCTCTTTATGCTTATAATGGAACTATAATAGACTCTACATTCCTACTAATACCAAAACATCATGTGTGCATTATGCCGTTATAAAAAATTTGTTTAATTATTTCTTGCATGAATATTCAACAAGGAAAGTGTTAACCCTTTCCTCCATAAATATGCCTTTCTATGCCTTTGCAAACAGAATAGACCCAGATCAGACAGATCTTACAGGAGCCGTCTGATCAGGGTCTGCTCTGTTTGCTTATGATATATTATAGATATGATTCTACAGTTTCTGACATTGCCAAACATTCCTATGTCCATGTCCTGTCATAAAAAATATTTAATTAATATTCATGATGTCATTATTTTTTGCCTGAATATTCAACAAGGAAAGTGTTAACCACCCTTTTACCTTATGAACAGTTATGCCTGAATTGATCACTTCATGGATATTCATTAACTTTTCGTTAAAATTTTCAAAAGAAGTTTTTGCCTAGACACAAATTGCAAGATCAGAGCTTTATAATTCCATAAACGAACAGAGTAGACCCTGATCAGACAACACCTATAGGAGCTGTCTGAACTGGGTCTACTCTGTTTGCACAGGTACATGTAATGCACTAATATGCGAGAAAGGGCTAAATGGCACATTGTAAAAAGTTTAGACCCACACCAAGGGTGCATTGTATCAGGATCTATACTGTTTGTCATTCAAAATCTTTTGACCAAGTTATGCCTTTCCTCCATAACCACATCTTTCTACGCCTTTGCAAACAGAGTAGATCTAGATCAAACTAGATCTAGATCAAACGGCTCCTATAGGAGCCTTCTGATCAGGATCTGCTCAGTTTGGTAATGAAATGATATACATATAGATATGACTCTACAGTTTCTATCATTACTTAAATTTCCTGTGTTCATAATTATGCCATTATAAAAATAAAATGAATCTAATTAATATTCATGACATCATTATTTCTTACATGAATATTCATGGAGTAAAGGGTTAACTCTTTCATAATTTGAATGATTCAACAGTAATAGACTACTCTACTATGAAATTTCAGAACTCATTGGATCTTACATGAGTTTGGGTAGTATGCTATCATTTTTATCACACAGTTGAATAAAATCATATGAGCATTGACAAGTGTCATTGTTTTAAGATAATGAAGTATTAATAGATAAAATGATGTGAGATTCTGTTTATCGCATAAAATGGGAAAACAGAAACTTTGATAAGCACAACAATCACTTGCATATGAACATCATGTGAACAGTTTCTATACAAGAAATAAATGTTTGGATGCATGTATAATTAAGTCATTGTATTTCCTTCATATAAATGCCTTTTCATGCATTTGCCAACAGGGTAGACTCAGATCAGATGGCTCCTGTAGGAGATGTCTAATCAGGGTCTGCTCTGTTTGCTTATGGAAATTTGTAGATCTGATTATGCAGTTTCCACAACGTTTTGTTGATTTTGTCCATTAATATTTATGACGTGAAGAACTTTTGAATAAATATTAACCGATCCCCTCATAGGCTATTTTTAGATTCAACCTCTTTGAATAAATGTATCGAAAAGGAGCATTAACTAGAGAAAAGGACAATTGTAGAATTTTATAGTTTGAAACCATTGTGATAAATACAGCATTTGCTCCTATAGGAGCAAATGCTCTATTTATCACAATGGTTTCAATAGGTGATATTTATCACAATGGTTTCAATAGGTGATATTTACAGAGGCGTAGAAAGGCATATTTATGGAGGAAAGGGTTAAACACGGGAAGGGTTAACCCTTCACTCCATGAATATTTATGTCAGAAATAATCATCAGGCAGTATGAGTATAAGTAACTGGTAGATGAATTACTTGTAGATGAGTTCCTTGTAGATGAGGTTTTAAAATATATGTAGTTCAATACAGGAAATTTGGCTATGGCAGAAATTAGTCCATAAACAAACAGCTGTCATCTACATGATCTGTCTGATCAGGATCTACTCTGATTGCAAAGTTTTTATCTATGAAGTAAAAGGGATTTTTTGTTTTTTTAAGGAAAGGTAAACCTTTAATTTGATGTTTAACTAGGAAATTATATTACGTCACATGAAAGGTTATTACTTTGTAGCCAACAAATAAACGCATTGTTACTGTCACATGATATATTATCAATTTTAAGGCATAGAACAAATGGCAGATTCATGTGATAAAAACTGTAAATATAAGTTCCAGCGCTAGCAGAAGAGCACTCAGACAGTTCAACAGTGTAGATCCAGAGTGCTAGCAGAAGAGCACTCAGACAGTTCAACAGTGTAGATCCAGATCCAGGCAATTACAATGTAGTATCATTTTTCATCCTCAACTATATGTATAAAATTATGCCAAAAAGGGCCACATCTTTTGACGTCAATGACGTCACATTGCTCTGATGACGTACCATTTTGTTTATTATACTCTGATGAAATCTAATGGATTCATGTCAGTTAAAAAGTAAATTTTGTTTAAAAAAAATCTAAGTTAGTTCTTCATTAATTTTTATCTATTATCTCATTGCTTATGGAATTTTATAGATCTGATTTCAGTTTCTACCGTAGTGAAAAGATTGCTTTTTCATGTTCCATTGTACATGTATTTATTCTGTCCATGAATATTCATGAGGGGATACAATCTTGAATAAGTATTGACCCATTCCCTCATACTGACACGTTTTGAAGCCTCTGTAAAAGTCACTTTCTGAAACCATTTTGATAAGTAGAGCATTTCGAGGGCTTGGTGCAAAACTATTCTAACTCCTTCACTTGGTGAAGGAGTTAGAATAGTTTTGCATCAAGCCCTCAATTTGCTCCATAGGAGCAAATTTAATGCTCTATTTATCACAATGGTTTCAAAACTACACAATTCTTCTGAAAATTTTCCTTTTTTCTAATAACTGCCCCTTTTCGGTAGATTTGTTCAAAGAGGTTGTATCTAAAAATAGCCTATGAGGGAATGGGTTAAACATTGAAATGGTTAATAGTAAGATTTATCTCTCTTTATATCATTAATTAACAGATGTAACAGTGTTCATTCAGAGTTATCTCCCTTGCACTGTTGGATTTTGTGTCGTAAAAGCCTTTTTTGCTGGTGCCAATCAATGCTATTCCTAAAGAGCTGTAATCAGTAAGAGTTACCCCCCTTGGACCATTTTGAATATTTTGTATCTTTTAGAGTTTTTTTTTTTTTTACCAGACTGGGTATGGATCAATAATGGCACCAAGCAGGGCAGAGCTTAGGAGAGTCAGTTAGTAATTATTGATGATTCTTCTCGCAGACATGACCGTACTGGCTTGCCTGAGAGATTGTCGGTTCCATTTATTGGAATTTTCAAAAACAAGTTGAATCAAACATTACTGTAGATTATAGAATAAACAGGAAATATTTTTTTACAAATACGTGTGTCTACTCATGGAATTGTCCACTGAACTTGATTTTAGAATGTATCAACATTGAGATTGGTTATAGTGAAAGATTTGGAAGAGTTTTGGTAAGGGAAACCGGTGTTTTGTGGAATTGAACACCAACCACTGTGAGGGCATTTTGGAATTTAGAAATGCCAGTGATGCAATAGGAAGTGAATGGAATTGGGAAAATAAGCTAGCTTGATTGAAAATTGCAATTTTGCATGTCAGTAATTGGCACTAGATGTGTGATTGTGATGTGGATTAAGTTCCAGGCGTCAGATTGGCTGTGGATTTGTGAAAGTGAAATGTATGTTTTGAAATAAGGATTGATCACTGAATTTAAGTAGGTCAGCGATTCTCTGGTAATGCAGAAATATTCTGTCGATGCATTTCTGTGATGAATTTTTAATGTATGTCTAGTTTTAAGGATCCCTTACCTTAAGTATTTGTACACACAATTAGGCATATAGTGCAGATTCAGATCAAACGGTTCCTGGGGGGGGGGGGGGGCTATTTGATCAGGGTCTACCCAGTTTTCTTCTGTTTCTAATTGAAAGTATTCAAAATGGTGCCATTGAATTATTCAGCTTTACAAATTCATGGAGAGTGGGATTGGGTGTCTGAATGCTTGGGGAAATTAATAGGCTACTTATGGGACTTTATGTCAGTGTAGAAAACAGACAGTAATTATTAAGCCTATAAAACTAAAAAAAAGTTGTTGCTAAAATTTATTTATTCTGTATTCTATATTCTATACATTAACCCATACCCTCATATTGAAGCATTTTAATGCATCTGTAGGAGCAAATGGTATGTTCAAAACTACACAGTTCTGTACTTTTCCTTTTTTCTAGTAAATGCTCCATTTCAGTAGATATATTCAACGAGGTTTGGTCTGAAAAAAGCCTTTGAGGGAAAGGATTAAGGACAGCTATTCTGCTGATTCTACAATTAGTTCAGCATGGTTTTGATAACTTTAACCCTTTCACACACAAAAAAACGCTTTTACTGTCTGTTCCTCTGTGTAGGAACTGTCTGATCTGGTTCTGCTCTGTTTTCTTATGAAATTATAATACAGTTTTTACTAATACCAACAACAGTTACTCTTGTATACATATGCCATTATAAACATTCAGCTAATAAATATTCATGATGTCATTATTTCTCACATGAATATTCAACATGGAAAGGGTTAAATGAAACTAATGGAGATGCAGATTTGTAGACCCAGATCAAACCGCTTCTTCAAGAGCAGTTTGACATGGGTCAGTGAAACACTATTTGCATTGGTTTATCTGACTTGAATATAATGGTGTATGAAATACAGTTAGACCTGTCTTAACTCTTTCCCAGTTCTATATTTAGTCCAAATTCAATACCTACTGAATATTCATGGACAAAGTAGTAATAATGAAATATGGAAGGTGTAGCCAGTTTAAAAACTAAAGCAACAGATCTGTCATGTTTATTCCATTAGCAAACAGAGCAGACCCTGATCAGATGGCTCCTACAGGAGCCATCTGATTTGGGTATTCTCTGTTTGCAAATGCATGAAAAGGCGTTTATATGAAGAAAAGGGTTAAGTGGCCATAAAAAAAGGACTAACTATTGGTCTATATGGCAGATGATAGCTTAAAGAAGGTCAGACAGCAAAGCAGAAAGCTCCAATAGCAGCTTTCTGTGTCACTTTTGACCTGCATTAAGCTAAATTAGACCTCTTTATGATGGCCGCTTCAGACAGGTTCTAATGTAACTAATGCTTAGGTAGGTAATAAAGGGTAGACTAGATTGTGTTGTACCCCCATGATGTTTGTGTCACTTTAGAGAGATCTTTTCTGTATCATTTGTGCATCCATTTTCCATTTGTGTATCGGCCATAGTGCTGAAAGGAGAACATTGACACCTGGCCTGCGAGCAGAGTGTCTGACACTTGGCCTACAAAGTATTTACCACTTGGCCTGCAAGCAAAGTGGTTGGTATTTGGCCTGAAAACAGCATTTAACACTTGGCCTGCAAGCAAAGTGGTTGATATTTGGCCTGAAAACAGCATTTAACACTTGGCCTGCAAAGCAAAGAGATTGGCACTTGGCCTGCAAGCAAAGTGGTTGATACTTGGCCTAAAAACAGAGCATTTAACACTTGGCCTGCAAGCAAAGTGGTTGATACTTGGCCTGAAAACAGAGCATTTAACACTTGGCCTGCAAGCAAAGTGATTGGCACTTGGCCTGAAAGCAAAGCATTTAACACTTAGCCTGCAAGCAAAGTGATTGGCACTTGGCCTGAAAGCAGAGCATTTAACACTTGGCCTGCAAGCAAAGTGATTGGCACTTGGCCTGAAAGCAAAGCATTTAACACTTAGCCTGCGAGCAAAGTGATTGGCACTTGGCCTGAAAGTAGAGCATTTAACACTTGGCCTGCAAGCAAAGTGGTTAACACTTGGCCTGTAGTCAAAGTATTTGACACTTGGCCTTAAAGTATCTAGCAGTTGAAGCTTGACCTGCAAACAAAGTGTTGAAACTTGTCCTGAAAGCAGAGCAATTAAACTTGGTCGGCAAGCAAAGTGTTTAGCCCTTACTCCATAAATATGCCTTTGCAAACAGAGTAGACCCTGATCAGATGGCTCCTACAGAAGCCACATGATCAAGGTCTGCTCTGTTTGCTTATGAAATAATATAGATATGATTCTGCAGTTTCTACTTAGTTCACAAATTCCTGGGTCCATATGCCATTATAAACAAGAAATATCTTTTAAAAAGATATTCAGCGGCATTCAAATATTGACATAATGTACAAAACAATAATGATATTAAATCTCTGCCAACTTAATTTCAATGTTTCGAGATTCTGTTAGTACAGGGAACTAGATCTATGAAGGGTTGCTTGTAATTATACTAGCAGAGAAGCATGCAATGGAAATGACTTGGAGTAGAATAAGCAATTATGGAAAAAATCAAGTTACTTTTATAGGAAATCACTATGAAAATGTACAATGTCAAAGTATTTTTTTTAAAACTATCTGAAGTTAGTTCTTCATTTTACCTATTATGAAAAATTACTTGAAAGCATGTATATTTATATTGATATGAAGATAACTAATTGAATACACTTTAAATAAAGCATACAGAATTTAGTTTTTGTTTGAGCAGAGGCTGTAATTACTTAAAGAAAGGTATTTATCTATAGCCTGGATCAACGCATTAATTGACATGTGTGCATCTTCATTAGTGACACCATTAACTGAATATACATGTATTTTTAAAACAATATAAAGTTAGCTATCTCAACCTACTACTTGATCCAAAGCGCCAGGTGATAGAGCCGTAACAATAGCCTTCAGTAAGTAGCTTTATATCACAGAGAGCGAATAACCAGAGCCTTAATTGGTGCTGTGGTCGGGGATAGTAATTAATACTATTAATGCCACTACTCTAATATACTAAACAACATTTCTTCTTTATTTCCTATAGCATTGCCTGTGGATTATGGTGGTTTCGGCAAACTACCTGTTCGTCAAAGTGGATGTGATCAAATGTGGTATTAAATTGATAGCAAAATGATAATAAATGTTTAAAAGTTTAATAGTGGTTTTTGGCAAACTGGCAATAATGCTCAGCAATCATTACCATGAGGTGATAAGTACGATAATGGGTTAGGAACTGATATAAAGTATGACACACCAAAAATTGAATAGTCAAAATTGATCCACACCTTTTGAGGATAATAGATGTATATATAGTTTTATTCAGTAATATTGTTTATGTATTATATACTCTAGTTTTGATAATGACCAAAGTAACAAATAATTCATATTGTTTTACCGGTCATGGTAATAAACAACTATGTGACTACAGTATTGTACATGTATTTGAATCCACCAAAAGTTGAACTAAACAACATTTTGACTGAAAACAAAAAGCATAAAGTGAGTGGCAAACAGTTTGGACCAAGACTAAAATCAAAACTGAATGGGATAATAAATCATTAGTAATGTGTTATGTGGTCTGGGGCTGTTTTAATGACTAAACAATGTGACTATATTATTTGAAAGCACCTCTTAATCACTCATTGTACCCAATGTTGAGTAAGTGTGAATATGTCACCTGCTTAGCTAATGTCCTGATCTGTATAAACCCAAAAAATGGACCACATATCAATATTTAACATATAGATAGTTATTTAATGATTTTGATTATTCAATTTTCGCTTTTTAATTCAAATTTTCAATTTTTGCCGAAACGTCCTGGGCCGAATAAATAGATTGCCAAAACGTCCTGGGTCGAAACATCGGGGGCGAAACTTCCTATGCCGAAACGTCCTACATTCAGTTTGGCCATGTGTAGAGGCATTATAAAAAGACTGTATGCCAGTCAAGGGATTGACTAATGAAAATACGGTTTACTAGAAAATACTAATGGGTCATATGCAAATTACAATGTAACATAGTTTCTGATTGGTGGAAAACTAGAACAAAAGTGAAAATAGACAGCTAACCGCTGAAAAATAATCTAACAGTAGCTGATATTCATGATGGCATTGTTTCTTACATGAATATTTACGGAGTAAAAGATTATCACTTGACTAGAAACAGTGAAGCACTTGACTAAAAAGATTATTTTACATTTGACTTGTAAGCAGAATGTATTATCACATTTGACTAGAAGGCAAACCATTTGTCACATGGCAGGAAAAGCAGAGTATTTGACACCTGACTTGAAAGCACCCTGTGCACCTTGAAATTGTGATAGAATCAGGCAGAAAATACAGGAGTTATTGCCCTTTTTAGGTTATTTGAGTACACAGTGCTCATGATGAGCTTTTGTGAAAATCATGTGTCCAAGATTTGTTATTCTTATTTGTCTGTGGTTACAATTACCTCAACAACATCTCTTCTTAGGCGGCTAGGCAAATTCTTACCAAAATAGAAATGGTCCCTGTGAAGTCATCTAATAATTGATTTGCCATGGCAACTGAAATGAAAAACTTTTAACAGTCTTCTTGTCTGCAACTACTTGATCAATTTCAATATAACTTGGTAGAAATTATTCTTTGATAAACCTCTTCAATTTTTTTTTATTAAAAAATTGTGATTTGTTAAAAACATAGCCACCGGAGGTGGGGCCAGAGGCTAGACTTCCTTGTATGGCAATAGGGATATTTAATATCCTTTGATGCTTAACCCTTTCCCTGTTGAATATTCATGTCAGAAATAATGACATCATGAATATGTATTAGCTGATTTTTTATGCCCCTCCCCCTTCCCCCCACCCCCAATAACAAGGGGCATATTGGTTGGTTGGTTTGTCTGTTTGGTCCCAACTTTAACATTGGTAATAATTTTGTAGCCATTGCACATATTACATACTTCAAACTTGGCATGCATGTGCAACTTATGGAGGCAAACATTTTCAGGGGCAACTTATTAAGGTCAAGGTCATACATCAAGGTCAAAGGTCATATTGGGGGCATAGTGTTTCACAAACACATCTTGTTTATAATGGCATATGTATACAGGATGTTATGGTATTAGTAGAAACTGTAGAGTGTGATCTATTATAATTTCATACACAAACAGAACATACCCTGAGGGAAAGGATCAAGGCTATATTTCAATACTAATTTAACTCATTACCTCATAGGCTATTTTTAGATACAACCTCTTTGAATAAATCTAGAGAAAAGGAAAATTTTAGAATTTTGTAGTTTGAAACCATTGTGATAAATAGAACATTTGCTCCTATAGGAGCAAATGCTCTATTTATCACAATGATTTCCTAAAAAGACTTCGTCAAAAGTCGTCAATATGAGGGAATGGGTTAAAGGATTCTATAATTATTATTATCATAATTAGTTAACAGAGCTCAAACTAGAGGGTGATTTTGGGAGAAAAAGTCTCCCTAACCCTGCTGACATCTCCCTGTTGTAAGTTGAGTGAGAAGTTTAAATATATAGAACATATAGGAGATACAAACTCGGACCCAAGGTTTCTCCCTGAATCCAACTGACCTAATCTCCCTCCTGTGTTTTAGCCCTGTAATAAATATACATATCTACTAGGGGTAGGGCTAATATCTATTGTATGTCTATAGTGACAAATTGTTATTTGTAAAAAAAATGGCCATCATGGTTAGCTTCTTCTCTGAAATCACTGGTCAGATTTTGGTATACTCATGTTTGAATGTTCTTGAGGTGACGCTCTTCAAATCAAATATTCTTCAAAAGTGACTTGCGAAAAAATGCCCTGTCCTTTGTAATTCAGCAATATGTTAAACTGCCTGCTAAGTTTTTAACCCTTTCAATGTTGAATATTCTAGAGGATATTGGATGGCAAACAGTGCAGACTGTGATTCTAGGAGCCCTCTGATCTGGGTCTGCCCTGTTTGCAAATGCCAGTACACTAGTTTCCTACATCATTTGGATCAATGGTCTGATATACTATACACAATTGATGGTATGATCTATTGACTCAGATGAGTGATATAGGGCTATCCTGACCCTCTTGCTACTAATCTTTTCACTGAGTATTTAACCCTTCTCTTGCTGAATTTTAAAATACATTTCTTCTTCTTTACCCATGTCCTGTTGTATAATTACATATATTATATTCACTGTCTACAAATATTTCTCTGTGCAACCACTGCTGTGGAGTGCACTGGTTGCACAATCAATTTGTAAATAGTGCAGACCCTGATGAGACAGCTCCTACAGGAGCTGTCTCATCTGGGTCTTCACTATTTACAGGTAGGTATATTGATGTGAATAGCAAGCGAAGGGTTAATAGCAGCAGATATCTTGATTTCTCCACCAAACTCTACGTTTTGACCACTCTTAAGAATCGTCTCAAAGAGATGACTCTAAAAAGTGGTCACAACAGAGCTATTCTTGAAAATGTTTTAATTTATGCATCATATTTTGGTTTCGTTTAGTTTTTATATGCCCCTTTGAAAAAACAGGATGTATTAATGGCGCTGTCTGTCTGTCCATCTCTCTGTTTGTCCATCTGTCAGTCTGTAACATCTCTAACTCAAGTTCTGCTTGGTGGATCCATCTCAAATATGACTGCAATGTTTATCTGGACATGCTTCAGTAGCATATTTAGCTCTGGTACATATATCCAAGGTCAAGGTCGCACAACTGGACTTAGAATTTGCGTTAAGCAAATATGTAACCTCAATTTATACTGTTACCATCTCTAACTCAAGTTCTGCTTGGTGGATTATTCTCAAATTTCACCACAATGTTTATCTGGATATGCTACAGTAGCATGGGTGTGTCCTGGTACTGGTATTTCCAAGGTCAAGGTCGCACAATTGGACTTAGAATTTGAGTTTAGCATTTGTGTTTAGGAAATATGTTAACCTCAGTTTAATTATGTTGAATAAGGCCTCGATGGGCATATATTGTGCCCACTGGCACTCTTGTTATCGAGTTTAACGTCGTTTTAACAGTATTTCAGTCATATCACGACGTCCAGCTAATTACAGGTGGAGGAAAACCCCAGAGGTTCATCTGTGCACAGAAATGCTACTATAAAAATATCATCTAATAAATATTCATATTATGTCATTATTTCTTACATGAATACTGAACAGGGAAAGGGTTGAGCAGATCATAATGTGATAGACTAAGAATAAGCTTTTTTCTATTGGTAAATTTCAACTTAGTACCAGTAAGTTAATGTCACAACTGTTTAACACCCTCAGAGCTATATATAAAAGTGCATATTCTGATTCTAAAATTTATCCACCAAACCCTATGCTGTGACCAACTGAAATTGTCATTTTTCCCACCAAACCCTATATTGTGACCACTCTTTAAAATCGTCTCAAAGAGATGATTCTAAAGAGTGGTCACAACATGGAGTTTTGTGGGAAAATAAAGGAGATATTCTTAATGCTTTCCCTGTTCAGTATTCATGTGAATGAATATTTATAATGCCATATATACACATGACTTGTTGGTTGTGGTAGAAACTGCAGAGTCAGATCTATTATAATTATACCTCCGCAAATGAAGTTTTAGAGGGGGTATATAGGAGTCAGTGTGTTGGTTGGTCATTAGACCTGTCTGTCTGTGGCACAATGTCTGTCCATGGTACAGCTTATCTGTCTGTCTGTCTGTCAGTGGCACAATGTCTGTCTGTCCATGGCACAATGTCTGTCCATGGTACACTTTGTCTGTCTGTCTGTCCATGGCACAATGTCTGTCCATGGTACAGTTTGTCTGTCTGTCCATGGCACAATGTCTGTCCATGGCACAGTTGGTCTGTATGTCTGTCCGCGGCACAATGTCTGTCTGTGGCACAACCTGGTTTGATTTGCGATCAAGGCAGCTGAGCGGGGCTATTCCATCACCTTTGGTGATAGTTCTAGTTTCAAAAGCAAACAGAGCAGGTCCTATAGCAGCAGTCTGATCTAGGTCTGCTCTGTTTGCAAATGTGTGAAAAGGTGTTTATATGAGGGAAAGGGTTGGCATCTACCAGTATGCCTCTTACATGTATCTATTCCTCTGCACTCTTTCGAAAATTTTGAGAAATGCTACTTCCAGAATTGCAGATGATGGTATTTTGTTTCTTAGTGTTGAAAGGGTGCAGCAAACCATTTACAAAAGAAACCTAATTTTGCTGCTGGCATGTGCACACTGTCTTGCATTAGCCAGTCTCCGATATCATGCAGGCAAAATGCAAATCACCAGCTTGGCTGGAAATCCTTCTTTAACCTGGCGGACTTAAGGACAAGGCATTTCTTAGCATTATCTATTTACTCCATACATACGGTACATCTTTTAATGCCTTAGCAAATAGTAGACCAAGATCAGATCCAGGGCCTGCTCTGTTTGCTTATGAAATAAATATAGATTTGATTCTATAGTTTCTGTCATAATGAGAAATTACCTTGATCACTGTGTCATTATAAATACCTTAATTCATTTAATGATATGCATGATGTTATTATTTCTTACATGAATATTCATGGAGTAAAGGTTTATAAACATGTGAACCCTTGAGTTAACATGTTCTATCGAGTTATTTTATTTCTTAACTGACCATTTACCTCATGAATATTCATGTAAGAAGTAATGACATCATGCATATTTAATAATTTTTAATAATAATGACTTATGACCACCATGGCAGAAACTGTAGAATTAGATCTGTATATTCCATCAGCAAACTTAACAGATTTGATCAGACATCTGCTGCAGGAGCTGTTTGATCTGGATCTACTCTGTTTGCAAAAGTGTGAAAAGGTTTTTATATGAGAGAATGGGTTGAAAATAATTATTTCCTTTAATAGCTCTTTCATTTCTCTGCCAAACCCTGTATTGTGACTATGCTTTAAACTTTTCTCTTGGAGACGATTCTGAAGAATGGACATAGGAGTGTTACTTAGAAATGACAATTTACTCTAATTATTCTAAGTATGCAGACCAACAAACATTGCCAAATGCAGACCGAGATCAAATCACAGTAAAACCAGCAGTTAAAATTAGCATCAAAACCAGCCTTACAGACAAGTGGTTGCTTAAAGAGGAAGTTAGGACCCTACAATGAGCGCATATTTTCAATAATGTCAGAAAACTTAATATTTGTTATGTTCAATCTTTATAATGAAGATTGACAATTTGAACTTATATCGAAAAATGCCCTTCTGATACAAAATTTAATTTTTGTTCTACAACAAAATATTATCGACCATCATTGGTAAAGAAATGATGGAAATTGGACATTGCATAAAGAAGCGAGCAGAATAAATACTAATACATTGCCAATTAACATATCAAACATAATTATGAATGTTGTGTCTTCTTCAGTGTTTTTTTTTTATTGGCTTTCTTGCGATAAACTTCTTTTCTGCATATAAACAAATGAGTTTTGTAATTTTTAGGCACTTTTGAAACATGTGGAATGTAGGGACCTCCCCCTTTAATGCTGGTTGAAAGTCATGCTGAAAGATCCCATAGGAGCTTTCTGCATGACTTTCAACCTGCAGTAAGCAGTCGCCTGCATAAAAAGACCTTAATGATATTGTTCTTTGATAAGATTCTGGTTTAGAGAGTTCCTGCTGAAGTCCTAGAGCAGTAGTTTGATGTATACTTTTGTCTACATTATTTGCTGCTAAATGAATCTAATTTAAAGTTTAAATGGTGCCAAGTTGAATTATATCTTTAAATGATTTAATCTTATCAGTAGCAAATAGTGTAGACTCTCCATCACTCTGCATAGACTGTTGTGTAAATTTGTTTTGTAATGTCCATTCCATTGACTGTTTCGCAATACCCATTCCATATCCTGTTTGCAATGTCCATTCCATTCCATTTTATTTATTTATTTATTTTTTTGACTGTTTTGCAATGTCCATTCCTTAGGCTGTTTTGCAATATCCATTCCCTGGACCATTTTGCAATGTCCATTCCATAGACTGGTTTGTGATGTCCATTCCATAGACTGTATGTCCATTCCATTGACTGTTTTTTTATGCTTCCACATAGTGGGGGCATATAGGGTTGCCCTTGTCCATACGTCTGTCCATAGGTCTGTATGCACATCTAGAAGAATTTGTCCGGGCTCTTTCTTGGAAAGTATTTGTCCAATCCACACCAGACTTTACACACATGTTTGTGGCCATTATATCGTGGTCAAGTTTGATAGCCATGTAAATCGCCTCAGTTGTTTAGGAGTTGCGGCCCTTTATTTGCAAAAATGACTTTAAAAAATATCTTGTCCGGACTCTTTCTTGGAAGTTTCTTGGAAAGTATTTGTCCAATCCACTTCAAACTTTACACACATGTTTGTGGCCATTATATCTTGGCCAGGTTTGATAGCCATTTAAATTGCTTCAGTCGTTTAGGAGTTGTGGCCCTTTATTTGCAAAAATGACTTTAAAAATATCTTACTTTCTGTGACAAAAACCCTGAAGTGGGGGCATCAGTGTCCTTATGGACACACTTCTAGTTTTTTCATTTTTTGTGTGTTTTTTTGCAATGTCCATTCCATAGACAGGTTCCATATTCTGTTTTGCAATGTCCATTCCATTGACTATTTTGCAATATCCATTCACCATAGGACTAAACCCCTTTATCTGTTAACCCATTCCCTTGACGACTTTTGATGACTCTGTAGAAGTCACTTTGTGAAACCATTATGATAAATAGAGCATTCGCTCCTATTGGAGCAAATGCTAGATATTTATCACAATGGTTTCAAACTACAAAATTCTAAAAAGAAATCCTTTTCTCTAGTTAATGCTCCTTTTCGGTAGATTTATTCAAAAAGGTTGTATCTAAAAATAGCCTATGAGGTAATGGGTTAATATCCATGTAAGAAATAATGACATTATAAATATTTATTGTTAGCTGATTATGTATAATGTCTTATGTATACAGGATATTTCGGTATTGGTAGAAACAATACATTGTAATTTCATAAACTAACAGAGCTGACTCTCCAACAGGAGCCGTCTGATCTGGGTCTACTCTGTTTGCAAATGCATGAAAAAGCATTTATATGAAGGAAAGGGTTAAGTAGGCAATAGCCACAGGGGATCAATAGATTTAATTCATAACCTATAAATATCTATCTCTAGTATGAGTCATACTGATATAGAGAATATAGGAAAAACTGACAGGATGGGCTGATAAATGATCAAACAGGCTTCAGATCTATCCTAGTTTTGTTTTGTCTGTTCTATTGTGTTGACTACAAATTACTTTCTGGCCTTCTCACAATAGTGTTTCTGATTGTATCATTTGTTACTGAATATTTGTTAAAGATTAAGCCTTTCCTTCATACAAACACATTTTCAAGCCTTTGCAAACAGGGTAAACCCAGATCAGATGGCTTGAGTCCTGTAGGAACTATCTGATCAGGGTCTGCTTTGTTTGCTTAGAAATTATATAGATATGACCATCCAGCTTTTGACTAAGCCAGAAATTCCCTTGATAGTTTTATATTATAAAAAAATAAGCTGATTACTATTCATGAAGTGATCTATGCATGCATAAATGCTGATTAAAAATCACTTTTTTACATCAATACAAACAGAATAGACCCAGATCAGATGGCTCCTATAGGAGGTCTCTAATCAGGGTCTACGCTGTTTGCTAATTGAATTAGAAAGATCTGTTTCTTTTCTTTCTAAAATTTCTACAATGTTCCACCTTCCATATTTCATTATGGTTATTTTGCCCATGAATATTCAGTAAGTATTGAAATTTGGAATAAACGTAGAACAGGGTAAGGGTTAATCCTTTGCTTTATGAATATTCATGGTAGCCTATTATGAATACCAGCTTTCTGTCTCAAATTCTCAGTGTTGTTATATTTTCTTCGGGATCATTAGTTTCAATGTAACAGTATAACCTGGGTTATCCGGCACCTGACTTTACCGACAACCTGATATATCTGACAGCACTCTTTGGTCCCGAAAATTTTCTTCTTTATTCTTTATGCTTCTACTTTTAACGGAACCTGCTGTATCCATTATTCGACACTTTTTGGTGGTCCCAATGTGATAAATGCAATGGTTTTTACACCTGCGTATCTGCCACAGTGGGATTGCACATGGCTGAGTGTCTGCTCACCCTGATTGATTGAGCATTTATTGTGGCCCCATCGTTTTGAGGACAGGCTAAATCCATAATTAAAGGTGATTATTGTTGTGGTCATACAAATGAGAAAATGTGATTGTCTCAATAATGTTAGGTGTAAACTCAACATGAATAGCATTTACAGAATGAGATTTTCTTTACTTATCCAGTCAGATTTAGGCGATATTTTTAGTATGTATGTGTCTTTTAAAATGGTAGGATCATCTTTTGGAAAAAGAAAGCCATGAACTGGCGTGTGCACAGACACCAAAATGCTAAAGAATAATGTTAACTTTAGATAAAAAATAGAATTAATCAACAAGTTTGAAAGCGGTTTAATGAGGCTGTACGAGTTGTCATTGAAGTTTGGAATTTGCAGATTATCAGTGGTTGATATTCTCAAAAGGAAGGAATTTGATACTTGATATATTTCTAGATCACCTGAGCTCAGTGTGAGCTTTTGGGAGACATGAATGTCAGGCATCCATTGTCCGTCGTGTGTTGTCAGGCGTCCGTCGTCAACAATTTAATTGTGAACACTCCACTGGTCACAATTTTAGTCCAATCTTCATGAAACTTTGTTCAAATGATTGTCTTGATAAAATCTCGGACGAGTTCAAAAGTGGGTCATGTGGGGTTAAAATTATGTCACTAGGTCAAGTAGCAGGTAAACCTTGTGAACATTCTAGAGGTAATATTTTTAGCCCAATCTTCATGAAACTTTGTCAGAATGATTGTGCTAATAAAATATCCAACAAGTTTGAAAGTGGGTCATGTGGGGTCAAAAACTAGGTCACTAGGTCAAATAGTAGAAAAACCTTGTGAACACCCTAGATGTCACATTTGTAGCTGAATCTTCATGAAACTTTATCAGAATGATTATTTTGATAAAATCTTAGACGAGTTTTAAAGTGGGTCACATTGGGTCAAAAACTAGGTCACTAGGTCAAACAGTAGAAAGACATTGTGAACACCCTAGTTGACACATGTTTTGTCCAATATTCATGAAATTTAGTCAGAATGATTGTCTTGATAAAATCTGGGACAAGTTTGAAAGTGGGTCATATGGGGTCAAAAACTAGGTCACTAGGTCAAATAGTAGGAAAACCTTGTGAACACTCAAGTGGTCATTTTTTAGCCCAATCTTCATGAGACTTGATTAGAATGGTTGTTCTAATAAAATCTCGGACGAGTTTAAAAGTGGGTCATGTTGGATTAAAAACTAGGTCACTAAGTCAAATAGTAGGAAAACTTTGTGACCGCTGTATAGGTCCAATTTTTAGCCAAATCTTCATGAAACTTGGTCAGAATGATTGTCCTGATAAAATCTTGGATAAGTTTGAAAGTGGGTTATGTAGGGTAAAAAAGTAGGTCACTGACCCTAGTGAGCCATATACTCTTATAGGAGCCATCTGATCAGGGTCTCCACTGTTTGCTTATGATATAGATACCATTCTACTGTTTCTGCCATGGCCAAAAATACCTGTTTCCATGTGCGGTTTAAACACTAATCTACCCGGTAATTAATATTCATGATACTGTTATTTCTAACATGAATATTCATGAAGTAAAGCGTTGAAATAGGTAGTGTGGTTTACTGGCAGGTTTTATGCCCACGTTCGGACCGTTAACTATTATAGTCAGGGGGCATTACGTTTTGCACCTCTCGGTCAGTGTCCATCCGTGTGTGGTTGTCAGTTTTTTCATTGTCTTATGTCTCACTAATCACTAATGCTATTGGCATGGAATTGGATATACACGTTAAACACCATCCTTACTTTCATTGCGCACCCAGCCCATGCTGCCCACCAGCCCAAGGTCAAGGTCAGATGACTTAGGAATTTACATGCAGCTAGGCAAGCACCACCACGAGGGTATTGCTGTGTCTTACAGACACAATTTTCTAGTTTTTCATTATTTGGTAATAAATTTAAACTTTTAAAACTTCTGGTTTTGTAACAATCAGCCATGCTACAAATTCATTTTACAGAAATGTTTTGTCAGTATCTCTTTTCCCAAAGAGAATGAATTTTGGGAAAAAACATGACCGTCAGGAGCTGGTATAGCCACTTTGTCTGAAATGCGGGCCAAGTTTTAATATCATTTGGCAGACATATTTGATTTGTTCACAATAACTCACACAACCTGTTGACAAGGTGAGTGATATAGGGCCCATTATGACCCTCTTGTTGTATAATTGTTTTGACAAAGCTTAAGGGACATCCAATGCCAGACAAAATCTTTGGAAGAATTGCGTGGGCGATCACAACAAAACTCCAGTGCAAGGTTATTTCTTGGGCGACTACTGGTGAATTTATAAAGCCTCTACAAATCAAGTGGATTAAGATGATTAATCAGGATCCAAACTGTTTCACACTTTGTATTTCAAAAGAAGAGAAAGAAAAATCTCTAATTAAGCAGAAGACACATTGTGCAGATCACAATTACTTAGGGGGATAGGAGATGGCTTTTTGGTGCCCCATTGTCTGATATAAGCCGAGAAACTGCCTCCTATAATAACAACGGAGCAGATCTTAACCCTTACATTGCTGAATTTTCAAATGGACTATTCCAAAATTCAAACAGGTCAAGCTTATGGTGAATATTTAGGGATTTTTCAAAAGAAAAGTGTAACATGACAAACAGTGTAGACCCTGATGAGAGGGCTCCTCTAGGAACCCTCTCATCTGGGTTTACACTGTTTACAAAGGACATTAGTGACTTGTGTCCCACATTGTATGGGTTAAATTGATTTTGTCTATCCACAAACAGAAAGAGTAAAAATATGAGAAGAAACAATTTTCAATGGTCTTGTATGACTATTACTGTTTGAATGTTTAGTACAGTAAAACCCCGCTAATGCGACCACCAAAAAGGGGCATAATTCTGGGTGGCAGAGGCAGGTGGTAGCTTAATGCAGGACGGAAGTTATGCAGAAAGCTCCTATAGGAGCTTTCTGCATAACTTTCGTCCTGCATTAAGCAACCACCTGCTTTAAATGATATCAGTGGCTGTTTATTAAGTGGTCGCATTAGCGGGGTTTCACTGTATTATAAAAGTCTCGCTAATACAACAACTCAAAAGAAGCACATTTCTGGTGGGTTTTTAGCTCACCTGAGCAAAGCTCAGGGTGAGCTTTTGGGATACTTGAATGACCGGCGTCCGGCGTCCGTCGTGCATCGTGCGTCGTCCGTCGTCAACAATTTGCTTGTGAACACTCTAGTGGTCACAATTGTAGTCCAATCTTCATGAAACTTGGTCAGAATGAATGTCTGGATAAAATCTCGGACGAGTTCGAAAGTGGGTCAAGTTGGGTTAAAAACTAGGTCACTAGGTCAAATAGTAGGAAAACCTTGTGAACCCTCTACAGGTCACATTTTTAGCCCAATTTTCATGAAACTTGGTCAGAATGATCGTCTTGATAAAATCTTGGAGGAGTTTGAAAAATGGTTCATGTGGGGTAAAAAACTAGGTCACTAGGTCAAACAGTAGAAAAACCTTGTGAACACTCTAGTGGTCACAATTTTAGTCCAATCTTCATGAAACTTGATCAGAATGAATGTCTTGATAAAATCTTGGAGGAGTTTGAAAGTGGGTCAAGTGGAGTTAAAAACTAGGTCACTAGGTCAAACAGTAGAAAAACCTTGTGAACACTCTAGTGGTCACAATTTTAGTCCAATCTTCATGAAACTTGGTCAGAATGAATGTCTTGATAAAATCTTGGACGAGTTTGAAAGTGGGTCAAGTGGAGTTAAAAACTAGGTCACTAGGTCAAACAGTAGAAAAACCTTGTGAACACTCTAGTGGTCACATTTTTTGTCCAATCTTTATGAAACTTAGTCATAATGATTGTCTTGATAAAATCTTGGACGAGTTTGAAAGTGGGTTATGTGGGGTTAAAAACTAGGTCACTAAGTCAAATAGTAGGAAAACCTTGTGAACACTCTAGAGGTTACATTTATAGCCAAATCTTCATGAAAATTGGTCAGAATGAGTGTCCTTATAAAATCTTGGACAAGTTTGAAAGTGGGTTATGTGAGGTTAAAAAGTAGGTCACTGGGTCATATCTTAGAGAAATCTTGTTTACACTCCAGTGGCCACATTTTTAGCCCAGTCTTCCTCAAACTTTCTCAGAGTGTTTGTCTTGGTGATATCAAGGTTGAGTGTGATCATGGGTTGGGTAGGAATAAAAAGTAGGTCACTAGGTTACATCTTTGAAAAAATACTTTAGAGGGCACATTTTAGCCCAATCTTCATTGGTCAGAATCATTGTCTTGATCAAATCAATAGACTAAATTTTTGAAACTCTTATTCTGCAGACCACTGCTCATGATTCACTGCTCATGATCCACTATCAACATTGTTCATATATTGCCCCTAAGGTCAATATTGACCCTAACCATGGGCTACCTAGCAAAAATCTTAAATCTATGGTAATCAGGTGAGCGATTAAGGGCCATCTTGGCCCTCTTGTTTTTAAACAAGTAGTAGCTACTAACCCTTTCCCTGTTGTATTATTCATGATGAGAATAATTATTTACAGAATGTTTATAATGGCTTTTTAGCTCGACTATTCGAAGAATAGTGAAGCTATCCTATTCGCCCCGGCGTCCGCGTCACACCTTGGTTACGGTTTTTGTTAAAGTCCACTTTTTGCCTTTAACCTTTTGAACAAAGCTTTGAAACTTGGAACACTTGTTCACCCTCACAAGCTTCATCTGTAGACAACAGTACATAACTCTTGTCAAGCATTTTGACAGAATTATGGCCCTTTTTAACTTACAATTTTGTTAAAGTCCACTTTTTGCCGCTAACCTTTGGAATAAAGCTTTATAATGTTTGGTTAAGGTTTTTGGTAAAGTCCACTTATTTACATAATCCTTTGAGATAAAGCTTTGAAACTTGGAACACATGTTCACCATCACATGCTTCATCTGTAGGCCAGAGTACATTACTCTGTCAAGCATTTTAACAGAAATTATAGCCCTTTTTTCATTAAAGAGTTCAAAGAGATCCAACATCCTGAATACTATTAAAGATATTTTACTGAGACTTTGATTACCTCCATCTAGTACACTATTTTAGTCCACTATCAAGCATTTTTACACTAACAATTCTGAGAGTAGTCTAGCGCGCTGTGACAGCTCTTGTTTATGCCCCCCCCCTTTATTCCGCGCGGGGGGGGGGATAATTTTTTGTAACCATTGCTTATACATACCGGTACTACAAACTTGGTATGCATGTGCAACTTGTTGAGCATTTTAGGGGTGACTTATTAAGGTCAAGGTCAACGGTCAAATTACAGTTCCAATTTAGATTGGCGATAATTTTGTCATCATTCAACATACATCCTTCAAACTTGGCGTGCATATGGAGGCAAACATTTTTAGGGGTTACTTATTAAGGTCAAGGTCAAAGGTCATATCGGGGGCATAGTGTTTCAAACACACATCCTGTTTACTATTGGTAGAAGCTGTAGAGTCAGATCTAATATAATTTCTTAAGCAAACAGAGCTGACCCTACATGACCCTACAGGAACCGTTTGATCTGAGTCTACTCTGTTTTCAGAAATGGGAAAAGGTGTTTATATGAAGGACAGGGTTAAAACAGGAGTTGTCTACTCTAGGTCTACTGTTTGCAAAAGTGTAGAAAAGTGTATTAATTTATGGATTAAAGTGTTAACAGTACTTACGATATTTACTAACAGAGCAGATATTGGATTTCTGTGATATATTGTCATGTAAGAAGGACGGAACTTATTATCTGCCAATGAGTCATAGCCTAGCACTGGACGGAATGTGCTGTTCTAAGAATTAGTGGACACTGTTGTAGCATCGTTCTTGGACAGTTGGCTCTCGTTAATCCTTTAATGTTGATTAACCCTTTGAATGAAAGTCATGTGTGCACTAGAATTTGCCAACGGTGTAGACCAGATCAGAGGGCTCCTAGATGAGTAGGAGCCGTCTGTTCAGGGTCTGCTCTGTTTGCTGTGTGTTCAGGGTCTGCTCTGTTTGCTGTGTGTTCAGGGTCTGCTCTGTTTGCTGTGTGTTCAGGGTCTGCTCTGTTTGCTGTGTGTTCAGGATCTGCTCTGTTTGCTGTGTGTTCAGGGTCTGCTCTGTTTGCTGTTTGTTCAGGATCTGCTCTGTTTGCTGTGTGTTCATGGTCTGCTCTGTTTGCTGTGTGTTCAGGGTCTGCTCTGTTTGCTGTGTGTTCAGGGTCTGCTCTGTTTGCTGTGTGCTCAGGGTCTGCTCTGTTTGCTGTGTGTTCAGGGTCTGCTCTGTTTGCTGTGTGTTCAGGGTCTGCTCTGTTTGCTGTGTGTTCAAGATCTGCTCTGTTTGCTGTGTGTTCAGGGTCTGATCTGTTTGCTGTGTGTTCAGGGTCTGCTCTGTTTGCATGTGTTCAGGGTCTGCTCTGTTTGCTTTCTGTTCAGGGTCTGCTCTATTTGCTAACATGTTACAGATCTGATTCCCTTTACCATGCCAATACATGTCCTTATATTATACAGAGGTCCAGATAAGATGCGTAAATTTAAACATTTTCAAAAATAGCTCCTTTATTTCTCCATGAAACCCTTTACTGTGAGCACTGTTTAGAATCGTCTCTTCAAGACATTTCTATAGTGTGGTCACAACATAGGGTTTGATGGAGAAATGACGGTTTTAGTATTTGGGTACACACCTTTATCTGTAGATCTGTGTCATACATTTAGTACAATAAGTTGATTAATTAATATACACTGAAAGGGCCATCTAATGATCTGATGTAGTTTAGGAATAAAACAGATACAGACAAACATAAACCTATGAAAGCCCACTACTCTCTTTTTTCTTTTACACGAGAAAAACACCATGTCAAAGTCCTGGTATTCTAATATAAAAAACACATACAAATATAAATTATGTATGTATGTATGTCGACTTTCGTTAATTATCTGAAAACTTCAGGTGGCTGTTTAGATATTCTTTTCAGTGTACAAAATGGATGGGATCTGTCATTAATATTTATAGAGTAAAGGGTTAACTAAGTCTTTCGCACTAAAACACGGCATTCAAAAGGGTTTTTTTTCAGATAAAGTTAGATGAAATGATAATTTATGGAGTATTTACATCAAAATTATGTCTTCATACGTAATAGGAAGGTTGGTCAAGGCTATTAGATGACCCCTATTGATTTTGAGGTTAGTCGGTCAAAAGTCAAGGTCACAGTGACCTTCAACACAAAAATCTTATCAGCTCAATAACTTAATAATTATCAGGTGTGATGTCTTCATACTTAGTAGGAAGGTTGGTCAGGGCAAGCAGATCCTTATTGATTTTGAGGTCAGTTGGTCAAAGGTCAATGTCACAATGACCTTCAATTTAAAAACAAATCCGCTCAATAACTTTATAATTATTAGGTGTGCTGTCTTCATACTTAGTAGGAAGGTTGGTCATGGACAGTAGATGACCCCTATTGATTTTGAGGTCAGTCATAAAAGGTCAAGGCCACAGTGACCACCAACTCAAAAAACCTTGTTCGCTTGATACCATGAGCCCACTCCCATATAATATTGCACATGTAACGACAGCACATACATGTACTTCGGGAGTTTAATGCTCCGACACATGGAGTTTTTGTTTCATCTTCTAATATTTCCCTAACCACTGTAGCTAATCGCATGGAATTGTATATATACATTAAATACCATCAATACTTTCATTGCACACCCAACCCATGCTGCTTGCAAGCCCAATGTCATGTAAGCCAAAGGTCAAGGTCAAATGACTTAGGAATTTTACGTGCAGTTGGTTGTCACAGTTTTTTCATCATCTAAATATATCTTAGTAACCGCTATAGCTATTGGCATGGAATTGCATATACACATTAAACACCATCCATACTTTCATTAAGCACCTAGCCCATGCTGCCTGCAAGCCCAAGGTCAAGGTCAAATGACTTTTGCATGCAGCTAGGCAAGCACCACCACGGGGGCATTGCTGTGTGTTATAGACACAATTTTTGTGTCACCTGCCGAGAGGCAGTGTGTCACTTAGGGATCACTTTTCTGTCGCCTGTCCGTCTGTCAGGCACACATTTTTTGGCTGTCATTTCTAAACTAATCATTATAGAGCTTTCAAATTTCACACATGGAACAAGCATGATGAGAGGAAGTGTCATGCACAAGGGCCACAACTCTAGCATCAATATTTTTTTTAGTTATTTCCCTTTTCATATTAACAATAAGTTTCTGTGTCAGCTGCGAGCAGGTGACACATGTTTATTGATGGAGGAAAGGGTTAAGTTTCTTAATGGTTTTTCCTTCAATGTCTTCTTTAAAATTTAACCTTTATTTTATCAAGTCATCTGATTTCTTAATTACGACCATTTACCTCATGAATATTCATGTACGGAGTAATGACATCATGCATGCATATAAATTGACTGAATGTTTAAAATAACACATGAACACATTTATATTTAACCAAGACAGAAAGTGTACAATTATATCTATATTATGTCAAAAGCAATCAGAGCAGACCCTGATCAAGCGGTTCCCACAGGAGCAGTCTGATCTGGGTCTGCTCTATTTGCAAGGGGGTAGCAAAGCATATTTATGAAGTAAAGGGTTCAGTGGTTTGTCAAACAGTTTGGATCCTGATGAGGTGCCGAATTACTCTGTGTCTCATCTGGATCGATACTGTTTGCAAAGATTTCATGGTTTGCAGCAATCCTTGTAAGTTGATTTCTGACGACTTTGGTGGTGAAACAGTATACATGGTGCAGAGACGGGAATCAAAAGGCACTTAATTTAATCATTATTTTATTACTTTTTTGCAAATACCAATGGCAAAACGGACAAATATCTGGCTTATTCCTATATGAACCTTCATTGCTCACTGTAATGAAAAAAATCTCAGACATAGTCTAGAGGACAAATAACTGGCTTATATCTGGGCCTTTGTAAAATTTCGAGACGAAGAAAAGAAGACATTTTCTTTTTCGAAATTGAAGTAATTGGCAATTTGTTCAGAGAATTTCCGATTTTAGATCATTAAATGTTGATTGATCCTCTCAACACTACATAATTTATATCTGTTGAAAGGAAATATTTGTAACTTTCCGAAAATGTTTATTTTCTTTTCGAAAACAGTGTCAGATTATAAACCCGTTACTCCATAAATAGTGATGTATTAGTAATATGACTTCACCAATTGTAATTAGATGAATTTTCTAATAGCTGTGAACACAGAATATTTCGACCACAGCAGAAGCTGTAGAATTAGATCTACATGTATATTATTCCACACAGCAAACAGAGCAGACCCTGATTGGAAATCTCCTACTGGAGCAATCTGATCTGAGTCAATTCAGTTTGCAAATGTGTGAAAAGATGTACCTATGGAGTAAAGGATTAAACAGTTTACTTAAAGTTGTCTAGGTCTTTTAATCCTTTGAATGTGGAAAATTAGTAGTACTGGCTTTTGCAAATGGTGTAGACCCACTGATCAGGGGCTCCCAGAGGAGTCAGGTATTCTGATTAGAGTCTGCACTGTCCTAATAAATGAGCTTTAGTAACGGTAAGTTAAACCCAAATGACCTTTCTGCTTTGAATATTCAACATTCAAAGGGATACTAATAATAAATCCTGTATTTGATGTATATTAATGCAGAGGTCCAGAAGATATGTAGATTGAAACATTTTCAAGAATAACTTCTTTATTTCTCCACCAAACCCTATGTTGTGACCACTCTTTAGAATCGTCTCGAAGAGGTGATTCTAAAGAGTAGTCACAACATAGGATTTGGTGGAGAAATGAAGATTTTACTACTTGAGTATGCAGGTTGAGTATCTGTTGCTCTGTTAATGTAAGAAATAATGACATTGTGAATATTAATTAATTTTTATAATGACTTATAATATGAACAAAAGAAGTTTTGGCATAAACAGTAGAATCACATTTATATTATTCCATAAGCAAACAGAGCAGACCCTGATCAGGTGTCCTCTACAAGGCCATCTGATCTGGGTCTACTCTATTTGCAGAGGCAGAGTTCGAGATAAGATGCATACATTTTTCGAGTTTAAATTCTTTATTTCTCCACCAAACTGTATACTCTGACCACTCTTTAGAATCGTCTCAAAGAGATGATTCTAAAGAGTAGTTACAACATTGGGTTTGGTGGAGAAATGGCGAGTTTGGTATTTGAATGTTCACCGATATCTTTTAATATAAATTAAGCCAGTCTATAAGGTAAAGGGTTAATATCACATGAATGCACCGACAGATGTTGCAAGAGTCACAAGATGAATAACCCTGTGTTGTGTTCACTTATTATGCATCATTTTGAAGGTTTTGAGGAAAACTTACATAACATAGGTATGGATGAAAATACTGTTCTAACTCGGAAAACAAATCTGGATAGAACTGAACAGTGATTTTTCTCACAGAATTGAACGATGTAGATTGTGAAAAATGTGCACAAGTGGCTCAAGACCTCACAGGGTCAGAGGTCAGCGATACACTGGCCTCGAAGCATGCAAGATTGAAAAAGAAATTGAAAACTTCGTAGAAAATTTCAAGAAAAAGGGCTCGGCGCTTGATAATCCCTCAGCCCTTCAGCGTCCACCGAGTCTAGAATCATGCAGTTCTTCCCAGTCTCGGTCATCCCGACCGTCCAGTTCGATGTACTCATCAGATTTTACTGACGAGAGTCCAGAAAAGACAGCATATTTACTGCCGGAGATAATTCGGCGCTATAGGTATTGTAGCACAACTACTAGTGATTCGGATGGAGGAGAGGAAGATTTTCGTAGATTGCTGCTAGCTTACAAAGACAGTAAAAGGCATAGTACTGATGTAAGTGTGGCAACAGCAAGAAGTTCAGTCACAGAGGGTCCAGATGGACTTCCAGGTAAAACGAATAGTCGTTGTTAGTGCTGCATGTATCCTGTTGAATACAATAAAACCCCTCTAAACTGAAATTTTAGTAAATTTAAGACGAATTGGTACATTAACCCTTTCCCTCATATAAATGCCTTTTCACGCAATTGCAAACAGAGTAGACCCAAATCAGACGGCTACTGTAGGAGTCGTCTGATCAGGGTCTGCTCTGTTTGCTTGTGGGTTGAAATAGATGTTCTACAGTTTGTGCCAAGATAAAAAGTCTTGTGTTCATCTACCATTATTAAAAATCAGCTTACACAATGTCATATTCATGGTGTCTTTATGTCTCACTTGAATATTGAACAGGGAAAGGGTTGAATTAATTTTAGCTCCAGTGTCTTTTTCAAAACGTTGAGCTATTGTCATATCCCTCTCATCGGCGTCAGTGTTGGTTAACCTTTTTGTTAAGGTCCATTTCTCACATACCGTCAAAGATATTTGGTTCACATTAAATTTTGGTATATGCATGTTTACTATCACAAGGGGGGACCTATTTCACAAGGGCAGCTAACCCTAAAATTAATTTTGCCATAGTTATGCCCCTTTTTGACTTTTTCATCGTTGGTTGAGTTTTACGTTAAGGTCCATGTCTCAGAAACTGTCCAAGATATTTGATTCAAATTTGGAATGCATGTTAACAATTGCAAGAGGGACCCATTTCACAAGGGCAGGTAACCCTAAAATTAATTTTGTTATAGTTATCTCCCCTTACCGACTTAGACTTCCACTACACTATCCAGCACTTAAGAAAGTGGAGCATGCTGTCCACGTACAACTCTTGTTGTTTACTATCTCCAGGTTAAATGGAGTTCCTTGCCCTTGCACTTGGATGTAATGGTTTACTGTCGTATAGGGGTAATTGTGAGGGCCAGGGCTCGACATGCTGCGCACCTCAGTCTACAGCAATGTTGTATTATTATATCTGAATATACAGGCCAGAAATAATGACAGCATGAGTATTATTTAACTGATTTTTTAATCATGACACTTTGAACAAAAGAAGTTTTCATCATTACAGAAGCTGTATAATCAGATGATTCACATCTATATTATACCACAAGCAATTAGAATAGACCCTAATCAGACAGCTCCTACAGGAGCCATCTGGTCTGACTCTGCTCTGTTTGCAAGGACATGAAAGGGAATATCTATAGAGAAAAGAGTTTAACATTTGAATGTTGAATTTAAAAACAAGAATGGTGCAATATATAAATGGTATAGTCAATTCAGATTTTTTTTTAACTCTTTCCTCCATAAATACGCCTTTCTATGCCTCTGCAATAGTCACTTCTTGAAACCATTATGATAAACAGAACATTTGCTCCTATAGGAGCAAATGCTCTATTAATCACAATGGTTTCAAATTACCAAAATTCTAAAAAGTTCCTTTTCTCTAGTTAATGCTCCTTTTTGGTAGATTCATTCAAAGTGTTTGGATCTAAAAATAGCCAATGAGGGAATTGGTTAAAGATTTTGAATGACAAACAGGGTATACATGTTTTCCATGCGAGGTTGTGTAGGACATTTGTGTTTGTGATCAGCTATCCTGACAGTAATATCCAGTAATGTTTCCCATTTGCCCCATGTATGATGCCTGTCTGGTATAATTGAATATATTAGTAATTGCCATATTCCAGTAATATAGCAACATTTAACCCTTCCAGCCCTAAAATATAGAAGTGGATTAGCCCTCTCAATATTTAACCCTTTCCCTCAAATAAATGTGTTTTCAAACATCTGCAAACACAGTAGAACCAGATCAGACGGCTCCTATAGGAGCCGTCTGATCAGGGTCTGCTCTGCTTGCTAGTGGAATTTGAAAGATCTCTTTCTTTACTTTCTAAAATGGCCACAATGTTTGACCTTTAAATCATATTTCATTATTACTATTTTGTCCATGAATATTCAGTAGGTATTGAAATTAGGAATAAATATAGAACATGGAAAGGGTAATATAGCAACATATAACCCTTCAACCCTGAAATATCAGAGTGGATTAGCCCATCAATCTTTAACTATAGAGTCCACTCAGGAAATACTAACACTTACTAGAGGATTTTGAATGACAGACAGTGCAGACCTTGATCAGAAGGCTTCTCTATGAGCCCTCTCTGATCTGGGGCTACACTGTTTGCAAATGAGAGTGCATGCGTGTCTCGAGTTGACACAATCAACCCCTTCGGCACCAAAATAATAAAAAAATCTGCAAAGAGTATCATCTGCATCAGGTTTCAAAATGGTGTTTTCTTCAACTTCTATACAAAAATATAATCAGCGGCAAGCCGTTGGATCTTGAGGAGATGTCGAGTTATTCAGCATCTCATCTGGATCCAGACTGTTTGTAAAGGTAATCACGGATTAGCCTCTGGCGGTGAAAGAGTTAATCCTTTGAGTGCAAAATGTTCAAAGTGGATCAAAGATCCACTCAGTGCTTTACCCTTGCCCTTATATAGAAATGCATCTTCATGCATTCACAAACAGAGTAGACCCAGATCAGACAGCTCCTGTAAGAGCCGTCTAATCAGGATCTGCTCTATTTGCTTTTGATATGATGAAGATCTGATTCTACAGCTTGTGTCAAAACAAAAACATTCCTTGAAAAGTTTACAAAACATGTATAAAAATAAAGCTAATAAATATTCCTAATGTCATTCTTTCTAATATGAATACTGAACAGGGAAAGTGTTAGCTATAGAGTCCCTTCAGTAGGAAATGCTTAACCCTTTCCCTGTTCTGTAGTTAAGTCAAATTTCAATACCTACTGAATATTCATTAACAAAATAGTTACAAAGAAATATGGAATGTGGAACATTGTAGAAATTTTAGAAAGCAAAGAAACATATCTATCAAATTTTATCAGCAAACAGAGTGGACCCTGATCAGACGGCTCCTCTAGGAGCTGTCTGATCTGGGTCTACTCTGTTTGCAAATGCGTGAAAACATGTTTGTATGAGGGAAAGGGTTAGACATAGCTAGAGGAGGTTGGATGAGAAACAGTGCAGACCATGATCAGACAGGGCTCCTGTTTTCAATTTATATTCAATAAACTGTAAATACTGTTGGGCCTCTCCTCTTTGAAAAAGTGTTACAGTTATATGATTACCAAACTGAATTAACCCTGTACTCCATAAATACACCTCTACACCTTTGCAAACAGAGTTGGAGCTCCTATGGTACCTGTCTGATTTGGGTCTGCTCTGTTTGCTTATGATATAATAAAGATTTGATTCTAAAGTTTCTTCTGTGGCCAAAAATCCCCCTGTCCATGTCCATGTGCTATTATAACAGTTATTCTAATTGATATTCATGATGTCATTATTTCTTACATAAATATTCATGGATTAAAGGGTTAACAATTCGCATACCTTTTAGACTATAATTCCTTTAGTAATATGTTTTACCGGCTGACGTGGTCATGTGACTAACACGCTCGACTACAATACTAGGGGTCCCGGGTTTGATCGCCTGCCTGACCAAGTCCTTCGGACTATAAACCGAGGTCGGAATTGTATCAGTGCTTTACACTGGGCATATGAAAGAACCTGAGAAACTGTCGATGATAAGAGTGGGACATTGCGCCCAGGTTTATCTGTATCCTTTCCTTTCTCTCTGGGGCGTCCAATTAGCCAATAGTGAGCAGAAACGGACGTTAATCAACATAAACAGTAGTTACAAGTTACTTTGTCATGGCAGAAAGTGTAGAATCAAATCTGTAATATTTCATAAGTAAACAGAGCAGACCCTGAAAAGATGGCTTATACATGAGGTGTCTGATCTTTATCTACTCTGTTTGCAAAGGTGCATCTATGATGTAAAGCTTAAGGGTTAAAAAATACTTAAACAATGATGGAACATTTAACTCTGATAATTCAGTATTCTATTTATTCTTGTCTGTGTCAGCTCTTTTTCTGTCTGCTAGAATCAAAGTGCTCCTGTTTATGAAGCAAACAAACAGTGTAGATCTAGGTGAGACACTGCATTCAAATATGAACTTGATCTACACTGATAACAAACATCTGCTCCTTTTCCTATCAGTGTAGACCCAGAATAGCTACCTCATTAGAATACAGTTTCTAAGGTGTACATCGTATAAGTAATGGCCTTTCACTAGATAATCAAAAGGATCACTCATGTCTCATGGATATCAATATTCCTATTTAGCGTAAATAGTCTGGCACCCAATCTCCCCTTTCCATGGCACTGGAAAGGGGCATAATTCATTTTGGCACCTTTTCAATAACTTTTAATCAAAATAATATTGTAGGAAATAGTGTAGACCCTGATTCCTTCAGGAGTAATTTGATCTTGGTCTGCACTATCTACCTAAGTTTGTCTGTCTCAATACTTCAGGTAATGAGCATATTATCTATTACAGAAATTGAAATTAACACATTATCCCCTAGTGACACATTTTTGCGCATCTATAAAAGTCACCTTATGAAACCATTGTGATAAATAGAGCATTTGCTCCTATAGGAGCAAATGCTCTATTTATCACAATGGTTTCAAGCTACAAAATTTTAAATTTTTCCTTTCCTCTAGTTAATGCTCCTTTTCGGTAGATACATTCAAAGAGGTTGTGTCTAAAAATAGCCTAGGAGGTAATGAGTTAAAGGAACAATTGATCTGGGCCTGTACTGTTTGTCCATGTTCTTATGGTTATAAGGATAATATACATGTATACATGCCTGAATATTATTGGCATAAGAATTTACT
Organism: Azorinus chamasolen; assembly: GCA_963576725.1. NCBI lineage: Eukaryota > Metazoa > Mollusca > Bivalvia > Cardiida > Solecurtidae > Azorinus > Azorinus chamasolen. The sequence continues at coordinate 8,057,199 of OY755251.1, read as the reverse complement.
GGCTTCAGTGGATGATTGCTTGCGATATTTATTCTTTGATCCATGTATGGTGCTAGTATTTGCACTTAACATGTGCTATACTGCAATAAGTCTCTCATATGCTATCGTATATAATAATAATTGTCATTTTCCAACAAAACAACAACAATTTATCGCTGTTATTATCACAAGAGTGTTTTAGTCCACTTCCTCATGTGCTATTTTAAGATGCAACCTCTGTATTAATCTATTGAAAAGGAGCGTTTACTAGAGAAAAGGACAATTGTAGAATTGTGTAGTTTTGAAACCATTGTTACAGAGATTTCAGAAGTCGTTCATATGAGGGACAGAACAGAAATGCTTTTTGACACCATTGAATCAGAACGGACCAGGATCAGGTGGTTCCTGTAGGAGACCTCTGATCAGGAAGCCTGGTTTGCACTAATATACATGTAGATCTGATTTTACAGTTTCTGCCATGGTAAAATCCATTTAATTTATAATCATGAAATTTAGGTTTGATGTTATTAGGGACCTGCTTTGAAAATACAGGAGCCCTATATATAGGAATCACATTTTCTGTCTGCCTGTCTGTCCATCTTTCTGTCTGTCCATCCATCCATTCATCCATCCGTCAACAATTTTGATGTGACGTGATAACTCAAACAGTGCTTTACATATTGGTTTCATAAAATTATTAAGGACATAATTATGCTTAGTATCATCAGAGGAAAACGCCTATAGTATTTGGGTTGAATCAGATCACTACGTCTAGAGTTATCTGTCCCTGATTCATCAAAAATGAGGTGGGCATAATGCAAAACATTTTGTCATAGTTTCAACATGCAGACCTATGAAACTTCATACAGTTGCTCCCCATCAAAGGGTTCAGCGGATGTGGTTGTGTGGTTAATGCACTCAACTACAATATTAGGGGCCAGACCAAGACTTAGTCCTTCGGATGAGACTGAACACCGAGGTCTGATGTATCAGTGCTTTACACTGGGCATCTAAAAGAACCAGAGAAACTATTGATAATAAGAGTAGGGCAATATGCCCTGGTTTCTCTGTATTCTCTCTCCTTTCTCTGGGCCGCCCATAGTGAGCAGAAATGGACGTTAATCAACACAAACAAACAAATCACCATCAAAGGGGCTTCTGATAAGGGGCAATAACTCTGTTGTGCATATCTAACAAATTATGGCCATTTAGAATATTGACTTTTACAGTAATAGAGGACCATTAGCACCCCATGATACTATGAACAGTAGTATCCGATGAACAGCCGGCATGATTTTACATATTGGAGAAAATATAGCAGTGCATGTATAAACTATACAAACATAAGTACTGAAGACAACATCACAATCATTTAGTCCTGTATGTTAATTGTCTGCATGCTACCGTTTTATAGGGCCGGATAATGAGTGATATGCGATATAATAACCTACTTACATTTGCCGGGCAAGAAGTCTGATTCTGAGTCTTGAAGGCAGATAGTCACTAAGTTAAATGCAGAATTAAAGTGATGCATAAAGCTCCTGTGGAGCTTTCTTGCATTACTTTCATTCTCCATCAAAGCAGCTGCCTACATTTAAAGACACTACCATTTATACTTTCAGTGCGGGAAACATTTAAGTCCTTTGAATTTTTTTGCAAACAGTGTAGACCCAGATGAGAGGGCTCCTAAAGGAGCCCTCTCATCAGGGTCTGCACTGTTTGTCATGTTACACTTTTCCTTTTTTAAAAATCCCTGAATATTCACAGTAAGCTTGACCTGTTTGAATTTTGGACTAGTCCATTCGAAAATTCAGCATCAAACTCGAGAAGAGACTGCTTTTGAGAGATTCTACAGTACATGCGATATGAATTTTATTACCCTGGAATACTAAATGCTTCATTAGTGTGTATGGATTCAAGGATTGAAGGAGATACAGAGTTTAAAGTATGAAGTGGTGTTGGACTGGGAATGTGTCTCAAGGATTTGTTAAGTCATTTTTGTCTCGGTAAAAGAGGGCGCTATTCTTATAGTAGGAGGAGAATGTCATCACGCAAGCCAAAGCTTCAGGTGTTTCGAATATGTGACGAAGATTGGTACCTCACTACACTATGGAAAAAAGGTGCTTTGAAAGTGAATGTGGGAGACCAGTTTATTAGCATTTGTAAATGCATATATATGTACATACGTCAGGAAAATCTCATGTGCAAACTCCTTCCAGACCTTAACGAAGATGCACGGGGTACAGTTAAACTTTGATACTTCAAACCCGGATAATTAAAACTTGATATATCAGATAACTCGAAGTAAAACTTTGGTCCTTCCATAATGTACAATACAGAATTGTTCCAAAATGTATCATTGTGCATATCTACAAAAACTCATGTCACAGCTGAACATGGTCGAAAGTAATTCTTCTTTCAGCATTACTTTCGACCTGCATTAAGGTTTCAGCTTTAGGAATTGTTCAGATTAGCAATCAGATGACTCATACCTCAGTTAATATCTCGAAGTAATTTGCATGGTCCCTTGATGTTTGAGATATCAAAGTTCATCTGTATACAGATTTTGACCTGTCCGTCCATCAATCCATCCATGTATCATAATACATTGTTGCTCATCTAGCACTTTCATTTCGTGACCAATCTTTCTTAAATTTGCTTTAAGAATAGTCATGAATAAAAGCTTGGATGAGTTCGATTTTCAGAGGAATTTGTCATGGTGAACTACTTTTTTTCTTTGACAATGTGGCGATGTTGGGTATGTGAGCTTGCTCACCAAAGTTCTTTAACCCATTCCCTCATATTGACACCTTTTGACGCCTTTGCAAAAGTCACTTGTTGAAACCATTGTGATAAATACATGTAGAGCATTTGCTCCTATAGGAGCAAATGCTCTATTTTTCTCACATACTTTCTCTTATCTCCGAGTAAGAACAACAGGTTAAGATTTTCTTATCTTTAACACGTGTAAGATCACTTTAGAACGTATGACGTCATATATGACGTCAAGCCATGGAAACCTATGCTTACATGTCATTTAAACGGCGAAAATATACTTTTCTGATATGTGAGAAAAAGAATCTGATGCTCGTTGTCTTTTAAGATCACGTGTTCCTAAACTCACCAAGAAAATGTTATTAAGCTCGCCAAGGCTCGCATGATAACATTTTCTAAGGCTCGTTTAGGAACATGTGATCTTAAAAGACAACTTGCAACAGATCCTCTATATCACGATGGTTTCAAACTACAAAATTCTAAACTTTTCCTTTTCTCTAGTTAATGCTCCTTTTCGGTAGATTTATTTAAAGAGGTAGGATCTAAAAATAGCCTATGAGGTAATGGGTTAATTCTTCTATGACTTTAGACTGGTTTGCACCATGTACACATTATTGTGAACTCTTTGCACTCTAAGAAACTTTCGTCTGCCAACATGTGCTATGCTTTTCAAAGTAAAATTGAATATTTCTTCAATTTCCCTTAAAAAAACACAATCAGAGTGTAAAACAGTTTTGTTCCAGATGAGATGTTGCCATGGATACGTTGGTATCTGATCTGAAACAAAACTGTTTGCGTAAGTTCACAAATTTGCCACTTGCATGAAGAGAGCTAACAGTATGTTCCAATCAATAAGTCCTCATTCTATAATACAGTAAAACCTCACTAAACCAGATGTTCAAATCAGTATTGATACCAGTCTGGAAGACATGCTCTAGGTTAATGCAGGGTGAAAGTCATGCAGAAAGCTCCCAAAGGAGCTCTCTGCATGCCTTTCATCCTGCATTAACCCATTAACTTAATATAGGCTAGTTTAAGACCCAGCTTCTTTAACCCTAAAGTTCCTCCAGAGGCTATTTTTAGACCCAACCTCTTTGAATGAATCTACCCAAAAGGAGCATTTACTAGAGAAAAATAAAAATTTAGAATTTTGTGGTTTGAAACCATTGTGATAAATAGAGCATTTGCTTCTGTAGGAGCAAATGCTCTATTTATCACAATGGTTTCAAGAATTGGTTGTTACAGAGTCATAGAAAGGCATATTTATGGAGGAAAGGGTTAAATGAACCTCTCATCAAGATCCAACCTGTTTGTCCAAGTAAAAATTATCTTTTTTACGGGCAAAATAAGGAGTAAATGCCCATAAAAATATTGTGATATTGTTGACTCTTTAAAACATTCATGTAAGAAATGATGGCATAATGAATATTAATTAGATTATTTTTTATAACAGGACACAGGTACAGGTATTTTGGCCATAGCAGAAACTAGAATCATATCTATATTATATCATAAGCAAACAGCAGACTCTGATCAGACGGCTCCTATAGGAGCCATCTGATCTGCCCGCCAGGTCTTCTCTATTTGCAAAGGCGTAGAAAGGCGTATTTATGGAGTACAGGGTTAAGCAAGCACCTACCCATATATTCAATCAATCAAAATGCTAATTAAATTTTCGCTGCCTAAAAACTTTGTACAGAAAACCTGTCTTAAGGGACCATTAATCCTTTCCATCTGTCGGAGCCATCTGATTAGGGTTTGCTGTGTTTGCAATTGTGTGGATCCAGATTATACACCATGTTACTCATATATCGAAACTGTTTGACATTTTGACACTAAGCGACCATTGATTGATTTAACATAGGAGTAACAGTAACTGGGAACACTTTTGAATAATATGTCTGCATCTGTCAGGATCAAAATTGTGTGACACTTTGATCATTGTTTTAGAAAGGAAATGTACACTAACATACTATGCAAAGAGCACAATTTGGTTCAAGAAAGCTTTTACATAGTAGACAAAGAGTTTGATGTGTTAGCATTCTTGGTAACATGTGTGCTTGACATTTCAACCGTTAAAATGTGGGATCTGAGTATACAAGACATTTGCAATAGTGTATAGACCAAGATCAAAGGGCTTCTAAGGGAGCCTTTGATCAGGGTCTGCACAGTTTGATATAAGGCTAATTTTATTCAATAATAAATTTTGATACAGTTTTTTGTTTAATTAATATTCAGAAAGGGAGGAGCCAGTTTAAATTATTCAACAGGAGTAGGGGTTGGATCTGTACTATGTGGGATGTGACAGGATAACGGTAATATTTGCAGAGTGTTGATAATGATACAGGTAATTAACATGCAGCCTGTTACAGGCAGATGTTTGATATTCTTGTAAACAGTGTGGATCCAGATGATATACAAAGTTTCTCATTATTATCTGACTATCGAAACTGTTTGACACTTTGACACTAAGAAATATAGCTTATGTTTTCATATAAATAGAACTTGTCCTGTTAAGTGACCATTGATGGAGTAGATAGTTGCTTAATGCATATAGGGAGTTAGGGACGTTTTGCATTACACTTGACCTGCCTAAAAGAGCCAGAATTAAGCTTCTCTTTTAGCCTTTTCCTGTTGAATATTCATGTTAGAAATAAAGACATCATGTATATATATATTAGCTGATTTTTATGCCCCCAGATCAGATCTAGGGGGCATATTGTTTTTGCCTTGTCTGTTTGGCTGTTTGTTTGTCACCAACTTTAACATTTGTCATAACTTTTAAGCTAGTACAGATAGAGACTTGATATTTGGCATGCATATGTATCTCATAAAGCCACACATTTTGAGGTGTGACATGTTAAGGTCAAGGTCAGATGTCAAATATATAGTTCAAATCACCTACTTTAACATTGGCAATAACTTTTGAACCAGTAGAGATAGAGGCGTGATGTTTGGCATGCATGGGTATCTCATGAAGCTGCACATATTGAGGCATGTCATGTCAAGATCAAGGTCATCTTTCAGGGTCAAAGGTCATATCAGGGGCATTATAGTGTTTCACAAACACATCATGTTTATAACGGCATAATTATGTGCACAGGATATTTTTGTATTAATACAAACTATAGAATCAGATCAATTGTAATTTCATAAGCAAAAGAGCAGATTCTAATCAGAAGGCTGCTACAGAAGGAAAGTGTTCATGGTCCCTTAATCATTTTCTCCATGAAAGTTCATGAAAGAAATAAAGATATCATGAATATTGATTAGATTAATTTTTATAATTGCACATGAACATTAAATTTTGGCCATCGTAGAAGCTGCAGTAGAATTGGATGTATATCATTCCATAAGCAAACAGTGCAGACCATGATTAGACGGCTCCTACAGGAGCCATCTGATCTGGATCTACTCTGTTTGCAAAGTTATAAGTTTTTGACCCGTCCATCCATCAGTCCGTCCGGGCTAACATATTGGACACTTGTTTGGTATGAAGAACAATAGATAACGGTAAATTCTATTCATTCCGTTAGTATATTGTTTGGTATTTTTGTGCACTTTTTGGGTACTTTGAAACAAATTTTAAAGGAAATACCCAGGAAGTGTCCATATGTAAGGATGTCTGTCCATCCTTGTATCATAGAATTGTTGCTCATCTAACAACATTTCTTGACCAATCTATTTCAAATTTGCTCTAAGAATTGTCATGAATAAAAGCTTGCTGAGGTATCTGTTATGGAGAATCTAACTTTTCTTCCTTTGCAATATGGCGGCATGGGATATGTGAGCTTGCTCACTAAAGTTCTTTAACCTTTTCCTCCATAAATACGCCTTTCCATGCCTCTGTAAAAGTCACTTTATGAAACCATTTTGATAAATAGAGCATTTGTTCCAATAGGAGCAAATGCTCTATTTATCACAATGGTTTCAAATTACAAAATTCTAAAAAGTTCCTTTTCTCTAGCTAGTTAATGCTCCTTTTCGGTAGATTTATTCAAAGTGGTTTGATCTAAAAATAGCCTATGGAGGAAAGGGTTAATTCTTAATGTACATGTTAATAGATTGGAAGGGAAGAAGCGAATTGGATCTGTAACATATAAGCAAAACAAAGCAGACCATGATCATGTGACTCCCACAGGAGCTGTCTGATCTGGGTCTACTCTGTTTGCAAATACAATACAAGGTGTCTCTATAAGGTAAAAGATGAACTGTGGTACATACGTGCATTGGCGTTTCCAAACAATGTAGATCCAGATGAGAGAGGGCTCCTGGAGAAGACATCTGATCACGGTCTACAATGTTTGTCATTTAAAATCATGTAGCAAATTGAGCCTCTCATACTGAATGGACTTATTAATTAAACATTGATGGGCTATTCCACTCTGAAAATTCAGAGCACATGTTACTATTTCTATAGACATCAAATCAATTAGTATACTAGCTGAGGGAAATATTCAATCGGTGACATATGTTACCAAGAGATGTATTACAGTAACTGTTGGGCCACACAAAGAGTTTTGTTTGTTTGTATCATGGTTTTACTTTGCTTTAATCCTTTCCTCCATGAATATTCATATAAGAAATAATGATGTCATGAATGTTAATTAGATAAATTTGCTATACATGTAATAGCATATATGGACACAGGAATTTTTGGCAGAAACTGTTGAATCATCTATATTATATCATAAACAAACAAAGCAGACCCTGATAAGATGGCTCCTATAGGAGCCATCTGATCTGGATCTACTCTGTTTGCAAAGGACACGAGTTGCTAACATCCTTTGCAAACAGTGTCTGCACTGTTTGTCGTGTTTACACTTTTCTTTAGAAGGATCCCTTAATGTTCACCATAAGCTTGACCTGTTTGAAATTTGGAATAGTCCATTTGAAAAGTCAGCGTTGTAAGGGTTAAAGTGATAGTCCCAACAATAAACACATAATTTCAATAGCATCATAAAACTTGGTATCTGTTATGTTCACAGTATTATAAAGACTGTCAATTTGAATTTATACGGAAAAATTGCCCCATGACACAAAATAAACCGTTTTCATCGAAACTTATACTTTTTGCTCTACAATAAAATATTATCGGCCTTTGTTGAGCAGTAAATGAAAGTAAAATGCAACCAACATTGGGTCTTCAATATCAAACACATGAAAGTTTTGTCTTCTTCGGCATTCATTCGATTGGTTTTCTTGCGATACTTCTTTTCAGCATATAAACAAATTATTTGCGTAATTGTTCGGCATTTTTAAACACATTGCAAGTAGAGATCATCACTTTAAAAGTATTTCAGTCATATTGTGACGTCCAGCTAATTACAGGTGGAGGAGGGTATGTGGCCCAACTGTAATACATCTCTTGGTAACACATGTCACTGATTGAATATTTCCCTCAGCTAGTATACTAATTGTTTTGATGTCTATAGAAGGAGACCCCCTCTACAGTGACCACCAAAAAGAGGTCTAATTCTGGGTCTTGACCCTTTTGGCGCCAAATTTCTAATTGTCGTCTGCAATCCAATTTTTGTTAAATCATTCGGTAAAATAAGGAAATAAGATAAATAAATGCAAATTTTAAAGGAATAAAGCACAGATACAGAAAATAGAGTTTGAAACAAAACGTGAAGTCCCTGATCAGGTGGCAAGGCGGCATCTGATCTGGGACTGCACTATTTGTCTATGGTGCATTTTTGTGACATTGGAAAGAGTTCAAGGCAGATGGTAGCTTAACCCTTTCCCTGTTCTATATTTATGCCAAATTTCAATACCTACTGAGTATTCATTAACAAAATAGTTATAAAGAAATATGGAAGGTGGAACATTGTAGACATTTTAGAAAGTAAAGAAACAGATCTATCAAATTTTATCAGCAAACAGAGAAGACCCTGATCAGACCGCTCCTCTAGGAGCCGTCTGATCTGGGTCTACTCTGTTTGCAGATGCGTGTAAACAGGTTTATATGAGGGAAAGGGTTAATACAGGATAAGGGTTTTCTCTGTTTGCTTATGAAACTAAATACCGTAGATCTGATTATATAGTTTCTGTACAAGGTGCCACTATAAAAATCCAAAATATGATGTAAGTAAATGAGCAATAAACATTATTACATTATTTTAATGATATTAATATGTGTAAAATATTTAGTAATGATTGATTTATATAAAATATAACTTTTAACCCTTTCTCTCATATAAACGTGTTTTCACTCTTTTGCAAACAGAGTAGACCCAGATCAGACAGCTCCTGGAGGAGTCGTCTGATCAGGGTCAGCTCTGTTTGCTTATAGAATTTGATATACCTGTTTCTTTGCGTTCTAAAATGCTTACAATGTTCAACCTTCCATATGTCTTTATAGCTGTTTTCTTAATGAATATTCAGTAGGTATTGAAATTTGAAACAAACACAGAACAGGGAAAGGTTTATCTCTTCGTCTGTTCAATATTCTTATAAGAACTAATGATATTGTGGATATTTATTAGCTGGAGTTTTATAGTGGTACTGTGTGCAGAAACTATAAAATCAGATCTATTTAGTTTCATAAGCAAACATAGCAGACCCTGGTCACACAGTCTGATCTGGGTCTATTTGTTTGCTAAGGCGAGAAACTGTGTTGATATAAGCAAAGGGTTAACCCTTCTCTTGCTGAATTCTAAAATACATTTCTCCTTCTTTACCCATGCCCTGTTGTATAATTACATATATCTTCACTGTGTAGAAGTATTGCGCTGTGCAATCACTGCTGTGGAGTGCACGAGTTGCACAATCAACCTGTAAATAGTGCAGACCCTGATGAGACAGCTCCTGCAGGAACTGTCTCATCTGAGTCTTCACTATTTACAGGTAGGTATATTGACGTGAAAAGCAAGCGAAGGGTTAAGACTTGTATCGTTGTTGAACCTGAACCAAACAATTTTTTTATATATGGTCTTATACAGATAGAAAATCATTTACTCCAGGTATATGCAAAATATGGCGTTTTGATTTAGCTGGATGTGCATCAGGACTTTATTGTAAAATGGGAAACCATGTGGATTTCTTTTGTTTTGAAGTTGTTTCTTTGTGGTACAAGGCTTGGAAATCAGAGGATAGGTGCGAGCAGTATAAGAGTAAGTGCATGTACAAAAAAGGGCACACCCCCTTACTTAATGATTATTTATCACTTTACTCCATGAAATAATGACATTATGAATATCAATTAGATTATCTTTTATAATGGCTATATAAAGAACACAGGGAATCTTGGTCACTATGGCAGAAACTGTAGACTCAGATGTATATGTATATGATTCCACAAGCAAACAGCAGATCCTGATTCAATGGCTCCTACATGTAATTTGTTTGCAAAAGGTATTAAAAGGTGTCAGGCGCGGATTTAGAGGTGGGTCGGAGCCGGCGTAATTTGTCCCCCCCCCCCCCCCCCCCCCCCCCCCCCCCCACCACCACCACCACCACACACACACTCCTTAAAATTGCCCAAACAAACTTTTTTTAGTAATATTTAAGATCTAGTTCTACTAAAACTCAATAAAACAATTATTAAACCTGAGTTTTTTTTATTTCCCTCACCCAATTACGCTCTTTTTCAACATGTATTACAAACACACTATTTAGTTATGTCATCAAACATAAAAATCTACATCCCCCCTCCAAAAAAAAATTCTATGCCCCCCCCCCCCCCCAATCTGAAATCCTGGATCTGCACCAGGGTGTATTTATGGAATATGCAAGACTCTACCCATTATGAATACTAATTCTTTATACATTCTTGTATTAACCTTTTATTCCATAAATACGCCTTTCTACACCATTGCAAACAGAGTAGACGCAGATCATATGGCTCCGTCTAATCAGTGTCTGCTCTGTTTGCTTATGTTGTAATATAGAAAAAACTTTCTGTGACCATTTGCTATTATAACAAATTAATATATTTATAATTCATGATGTCATTATTTTTTACATGTATATTCATTGAGGAAAGGGTTAACCATTTCCTGCATAGTAAGGTCTTTTAACGCCTTTGCAAACAGAATAGACCTTGAGCTAGGGTCCAAGTGCTCTGTTTGCTTATGGAATTATGTTTCCTATTGTAGATATGATCTAAGCCAAAATATTTTACATGGAAGAAATTAAGTTAATGAATATGAATTGAAGTGTTCAATTCATGCATAAATGTTCATTAGGGAAAGGGTTAACCCATTCCTTTTATTGACGCCTTTTGACTCCTCTGTAAAAGTCGGTTTTTGAAACCATTGTGATAATAGAGCATTTGCTCCATAGGAGCAAATTCTGTATTTACAAAATGGTTTCAAAACTACATAATCTAAAGTTTTCCTTTTTTTCTAGTAAATGCTCCTTTTCTGCAGATTTATTTGAAGAGGATGGGTCTAAATATAGCCTATGAGGTAATGTTTCTAAAATTATGAGGGAATGGGTTAAATATAAAATAAGGAAATTTATTTCCATGGCAAACACAGGAGAGAATCAGCTCTTCAATACATAAACAAAGCAGATCTACAGTTGCCTGATCCAAGTCTACTCTGTTTGCAAAGGCATAATGAGTGGGATTATCAAATCATGATTAAACCCTTTACCACATGAATAATCATGTTAAAAATAGTGTCACAGAGCTCCAGATAAGATGCGTAAATTTAAACATTTTCAAGAATAACTCCTTTTTTTCTCTACCAAACCCTGTACTGTGACCACTCTTTAGAATCGCCTCAAAGAGACAATTCTAAAGAGAGCTCAAAGTATAGGGTTCGGTGGAGAAATGACTATTTTAGAATTTGGGCACACACCTTTATCTGTAGCTCCGGTGTCATCAAGAATATAAATAAGTATTGTGGCATAAGAAAACAGGAACTCTCCAATTTTCTCACTTGTATCCTTTTCCAAGGAAACAAATTTTCATTAGTTATATCCATTTTTAGCTGTTTCTTTTTTTTTCCAAAGAAAAAAGTATGAGCTGTTGTCATAACTCCGGTGTCACCATTGTCATCTTTGTCATCCAGAAACTTTAATGTTGGCTATTACTTCTTTGTTTTTTATACAAATCTTATAAAACTTCACACACTTGTTCACCATCACAAGGGCTACAATCAAACAGGTGAGCGATGACACCAGCATGCAGTGCTCTTGTTTATGTCTCATAAGGCGAGCGATGACACCAGCATGCAGTGCTCTTGTTTATGTCTCATAAGCAAACCCCTATTGGATGGCTGATACGGAAGCTGTTCTCTTTTTGCAAATGAGTAAAAAAGCGCCTTCATAAGCCCAGATAAAATGCGTAAATTAAAACATTTTCAAATTATATCCTTTATTTCTCTACCAAACCCTTAAATGTGACAACTGCTTAGAATCGTCTCTTCGAGATGATTTTTACGAGTGGTCACAAGACATAGGAGGGTATGTTGAAGAAATGACAATTCTCGTATTTGAATACACACCTTTATCTGTTGCTCTGGTCTTTATCAAGATTTCTCTTGATAGAGTTACGTACAGTACACAGGGAAGTATTATTCAAGTGCTCACCTGAAACTTAAGATACATAGTTTACAGACATACATAGTGCAGCAACTATATGTTACAGAACCATAACTTCCTGATTCAAAAACGTGTGTGATATGGACTTTAAATATAATTTATCATGAACCTTGCAAAATTAATGGAGGAAGCAGGTGAGGAATAGACATTCATGTGTTAACCATTTCCCTCATATTGACGCCTTTTGGCGACTTTGTGAAAGTCAATTTGTGAAACCATTGTGATAAATAGAGCTTTTGCTCCTATAGGAGCAAATGCTCTATTTATCACAATGGTTTCAATCTACAAAATTCTAAAAAAAAATCCTTTTCTCTAGTTAATTTTCCTTTTCGGTAGATTTATTTAAAGAGGTTGTATCTAAAAATAGCCTATGAGATAATGGGTTAACCCTTTCCCTGTTGGATATTCATTTAAGAAATAATGACATCATGACTGTTCATTTGCTGATTGTTTATTCTAGTATAATGTACACAGGCCTGTTTGCTATTGGTAGAAACTGTACAGTCAGATCAGCATTATTTTTTCATGCAAAGAGCAGACCCTGATTAGACACTCTGGGTCTACTCTGTTTGCAAACATGTGAAAAAGAGTTTATATGAGGGAAAGGGTTGACAGAAGTCCTAGTGCATGCGGAAATATCCTATAGGAGCTTTCTGCATTAGTTTTCACCTGCATTAACCCTTTCCTCCTTAAATACGCCTTTCTACGCCTCTGTAAAAGTCACCTGTTGAAACCATTGTGATCAATAGAGCATTTGCTCCTATAGGAGCAAATGCTCTATTTATCACAATGGTTTCAGAACTACAAAATTCTAAAACTTTTCCTTTTCTCTAGTTAATGCTCCTTTTCGGTAGATTTATTCAAAGAGGTTGGATCTAAAATAGCCTATGAAGGAATGGGTTAAGCTACCACCTGCCTTATAGACCATTAATTAGACATCATTTTGATAGGTGCTTAAGACAGGTACTACTGTATACAAATTGTAAAACAATACAAACATTTGATGTTGATTCCTGGGATGATTCAGTCCGGAGTCTGTCCAGTGTGATAACGTGACTGACAGAATTAGGACTGAGAGTCCCTTGGTGTATCAATGCTTAGTACAGTCAGCACATGAAAGAACTGGGAGAAATAGATTATTGGTTGTCTTGATGGAAAAGGATAATATAAATGGATGAAAATTCACATGGAAATCTAAAATAGGATTCTTTATGCTATGTATATTGTTCTAAATATTCTGGCACCAAGTCTCCCCTTTCCAGTATTTTTTTTTAACCCTTATCCTGCCGAAAAAATAAGTCTGATATGAAACAAGATTTATTTACCGGTACTAAGTGTGATTTGTTTATGTTTTTGAGAACCTACTGACTGAATGTCAAACAGTTTGGATCCTGATGAGAGGCCAAGTTACTCGACGTCTCATCTGGATCCAAGCTTTACAAATGACAGTTAGGTCGCAATCGGCAGGATAAAGAGATAAAAGTGGAAAAATAGTCCTACAGGGACTCACAAAAGGGACAGGCACCAAAACATCATCAAACATGGAACAATACAATTACAAGACAAAATGTGACGCAGTGCACACAAAACCCCAACCATTTTCCATATTAAAAACAAAGTAGACCATAGGGTGAATAGCCAAATAAGGCTACTGAGGGCTTATACGCAGTTTGTGGGTACCCAACCTCACACTTATCCTACCTTCACCCATGTAAAAATGTAAAGTAAAATTCCCCCTTCCAGACAGCTCCACAACATGAGTAACAATGTCAAGACCAATATTCACTGTAAAACAAGTGACATCATAAAATTAAGTGACGTACTACGCACCTACCATTTCTACTCCAACATGAATCAGATGTAGCCCCATTTTGCCTAAGTTTATCTGTCAGAATACTTATCACACTTGCCGAAACTTTCTTAGTACAAAACAATAAATAAACCAAACAAAACTTACATATTTTGTGTTTTCTGTGTATTTCAGGAGATGGTATGGGAACGGAGACCTGTCCGTATAGCGTGCTTGACGTGGCACAACTTCTACAGTCCCAGTTCGCCTACGTGTCAGGTAAGATCGCCTAGTATATGATGAAATGTGAAAAAAACCCAACTGTAGCTCTCTTTATGCAAGAAACAAATGTACCAGTCATTTGCAAATAGTGTAGACCCAGATGAGAGGGCTCCTGTAATGATTAGGGTCTGCACAGTTTGTCATAATCACTATGCTCTGCAAGTACAAGTGATGTTATTACCCAGTACTCGTTAACTCATCATCTCATAGGCTATTTTTAGACCCAACTTCTTTGAATAAATCTACCGAAAATGAGCATTTACTAGAGGAAAGGTACATTTTAGATTTGTGTAATTTTGAAACCATTGTGATAAGTAGAGCATATAAATATGATAAATGTGATAAATAATGACTTTAACAGAGGCACCAAAAGGGGTCAATATGCGGGAATGGGTTAAAATAATTCTTTTGAGTATTTATGGATCTTATTTGTGTGAAATACCCAAAATCTCCCTCTTAATATCTCTTCCTCTGTATTTCCCTACAAAAATCCAAAATGTACTAAGTGTCATTTATCTTAATTCATTTTCTTATCCCATTATTTCTTATAGACTTCTGTTGATGCCTTTACAAACAGAGTAGACCCAGATAAGATGAGTCCTGTAGGAGCTGTCTGTCTGATCAGGGTCTGTTCTGATTGCTTTTGGAATTACAAAATCCATATCGAGGGCTTGGTGCAAAACTATTCTAACTCCATCACTTTGTGAAGGAGTTAGAATAGTTTTGTACCAAGCCCTCCATATGATTCTGCAGTTTCTGTAATGCCTGAACATTCCTATGTTCATCTGGTAGTATAAACATTCAATAAGTGAATATGCATGATGTCATGGTAATAAGACCAGAAAATAGAACATTTTTTTAACCTTATTGTAACTATGTTTGTTTGACTTTCTAGAACTGTAAAATAAAGTATAACGATTTCCAATTGGCAAATCTGCGATCACCTGAGCAAACTGTATAGTTGTTTACTTTATAACTCATTTGACAAATTAATGCAAATCAATTGTAGGTTTATGTAAAACATTGATACAGTTCTTCATTGTTATAGATGACGCTTGATATATAACCCTTCTCTTGCTGAATTTTAAAATACATTTCTCCGTCTTTACCCATGCCCTGTTGTATAGTTACATATATCTTCACTGTGTACAAGTATATTGCTGTGCAATCACTGCTCTGGAGTGCATTGGTTGCACAATAAACTTGTAAATAGTGCAGACCCTGATGAGACAGCTCCTGCAGGAGCTGTCTCATCTGGGTCTTCACTATTTACAGGTAGATATATTGACGTGAATAGCAAGCGAAGGGTTAACTTGGTGCCACAATAATCTTTTCTCTGTTACATATTAATGTAGGAAATAGTGACATCATGAATATTAATTAGATTATTTTTTATAATGGCATATGGACAGAGGATGTTTTGGCTCAGACAGAAACTGTAGAATCAGATCTGTGTTATACCTAAAGGAGTTCTCTGGTCAGGGTCTCTACTGTTTGTCATTCAAAATCCTCTAAAATTATATCCTTTCATACTGAATGAAATCTACCTTTAACCCTAAATATTTCCCTGTTCTATGTTTATTTCAAATTTTAATACCTACTGAATATTCATGTACAAATTTGTTATAATGAAACATGGAGGGTGGAACATTGTAGCCATTTTAGCAAGTATAGAGACAGATCTATCAAATTCTATTAGCAAACAGAGCAGACCCTGATCAGACGGCTCCTCTAGGAGCCGTCTGATCTGGGTCTACTCTGTTTGCAAATGCATGAAAACATGTTTATATGAGGGAAAGGGTTAACTTTCAGTGCTCTGCTGGTGACTGTGTGATTAACTTTGCAAACAGCTGAGATCCAGATGAGACACCGAGGAACTTGACTTCAAATCAGGATCCAAACTATTTTTTAAAAGAAATGGAAGAAAAATGTACTTTTTATCCCCCCCACCCCCTCAAGCTGGCTTTGGTGGCTTATATATAGTAAGTGTCTTTATGCCCCCCAAGCTTTCTTTGGTAGCATATAGTAATAGAACTGTCCATGTGTGTGTCCAACACTGTATCCGTGCGCCCGCACTCACCAATGGGTAGTTGTGTGACTTTTTCTAACTAGTCGCACAAGTAAAATCATTAACCTGGCCATCTCTTGTGACATTAACCTGGCCATTTCTTGTGACATTAACCTGGCCAGTTGTGGGACATAGGGTTAGGGTTAGCTTCCAGATCATTCTATTCCAAAGTTAGAGCCAAAAATACGTTTTACTTATGGGACTAGTCCCACAAGAAAAGATCAAAGGAAAAAGTCACACAACTACCCATTCGTTAGTGTGTCCGTGTACAGCTTGTCCAGAGCATATCTTCTATATTACTTAAGGTAAGAATGTCAAATTTGGTGTTTTAGTACATCTTGGGATGCCGGAGTGTTTCATACCACTTTCAGGTCTCTGTGACCGTGACTTTGACCTCTGACCTTAGTTATAGAAAAACCTTGTCCTGAACGTATTTCCTATATTACTTGAGGTGTGTGAGTACATCTTGGGATGGCGGAGTGTCACATACAATTTTCTGGCCTCTGTGACCTTGACTGCTCTCTGATGTCTACAACAGGAGCCGTCTGAAACTTGGTCTACTCTGTTTGCAAATGCATGAAAAGGCATTCATATAAAAGAAAGGGTAAAACGCTGTGGGCCATTCTGCTTTGAAAATTCAGCATTCTGAGGGTTGGTACGCACAGGTTTGCATTGCATGCTCGCTCTGTTACTGGCAGAAGCAAAGATCGAGGTACATATAGTATGAAAACTAGTCCCAATTCCAAGAAAAATGGATTTTTATCTGAAATATCGTAATTACCCTAATATTTGGACACTCATTCAAATAGTGCAGACCAATATCAAACTACTCCTTCAGGAGCAGTTTGATCTGGGTCTGCACTTTTTCTACTCCATTTAGTTTCAAAATTGACTAAATCAGCCTTAGGAGTGTGGTAACGGGTTTAGTCATGAGAGTGGAGACTATATTTAGGGTATGTACTGTTGTTTTTACCCATTACACTGTCATTGGCAAATTAAACCTGACTTTGCAAAAATCTTTTGCATCTAATTAAGGTAGCCTGTGACTGACTAGGCATCTCATTAGAATCCAAACTGTTTGACTTGTAGATTATTATCTCGTAAAGAAAGGGATTAATAGATAAAGCAGATCACTATTGGAGCAAAAACAAAATTTTACTTGTTTTTTGGAAGCTTTAATTCTTTCCCTGCCAATGTCGTATCTATGTTTTGCGTTGCAAAAAATTTGGATCGAGATGAGATACTGAGTAACTCGCTGTCTCATCAGGATCCAGACTGTCTGTTACCCTGTTAATTTTTTAGAAAGAATATGGAAGAAAATTAAACAAAATTATAGCAGATGACAAATTTTGCAGATGACGATATTTGGTAGCAAAAGAGTTAACTCTTGCTAAGTAAGTGTAGTCTGCAAAAATTGTCATCTGCTACAATTTTCCTTCCAATACTGTCACAGTGGCAGACAGTTTGGATCCTGATAGGATGCTCCATTACCTGGCATTTCATCTAGATCCAAGCTGTTTGCATAAGTTATAAAATATGTCTCTGATGGCATGCAAAGAGCTAAGAGGATCAATGTTCAGTTACACAAGACTCACCAATCAATATGCGTGCTTTTCTTCAATCTCGTGCATCTTTTAGATGAATGTCTTCTGCTTCAAAATTGTCTTCTGCTGTTGTTTTATACCAGTTTCCTCAAATTGACTCTTTTTGATGCCTCTGTAAAAGTTACTTTTTGAAACCATTGTGATTCACAGAGCATGTGCTCCATAAGAGCAAAATTTTAATACCCTATTTACCACAATGGTTTCAAAACTATACAATGCTAAATAAATTCCTGTTTTGTAGTAAATGCTCCTTTTTTGGTAGATTTATTCAAAGAGGTTTTGTCAAGGTTACCCTTCTCATGCTATTAGCATACATACCGTTTTCTCCCAAATAAATGCCCCCATTCTAGTAAACGTCCCCTTACTTCTAGGGGGAAACTAACGATCAGTAAAACAACTAAAACCCTATAAAATAAACATTAAATAAAGAAATACAGGTGGTAGCTTAATGCAGACTGAAAGCAATGCAGAAAGCTTCCTTATTAGGCATTAGCCAACCACTTGTACAAAATTCAAGAAGCTCCTTTTAAAAAATGTAACTGGGAGCATTTATTATGCCCCCGTTGACGATAGTCAGGGTGGGGGGGGGCATTATGTTCTCCACATGTCCGTCTGTCTGTCTGTCTGTCTGTTCATGTGTCACACTTTTAGGAGCAGTTAGTTGTCAGGTTTTTAGCTCACATGAGCAAAGCTCAGGGTGAGCTTTTGGGAGACTTGAATGTCCGTCGTGCATCGTCCGTCGTCCGTCGTCAACAATTTGCTTGTGAACACTCTAGTGGTTACAATTGTAGTCCAATCTTCATGAAACTTGGTCAGAATAAAAGTCTTGATAAAATCTCGGACAAGTTTGAAAGTGGGTCAAGTTGGGTTAAAAACTAGGTCAAATAGTAGGAAAAAACCTTGTGAACCCTCTAGAGGTCACATTTTTAGCCCAATTTTCATGCAACTTGGACAGAATGATTGTCTTGATAAAATCTCAGAGGAGTTTGAAAAGTGGGTTACTTGGGGTAAAAAAACTAGGTCACTAGGTCAAACAGTAGAAAAACCTTGTTAACACTCTAGTGGTCACAATTTTAGTCCATTCTTCATGAAACTTGGTCAGAATGAATGTCGTTATAAAATCTCGGAAGTTCGAAAGTGGGTCAAGTGGGGTTAAAAACTAGGTCACTAGGTCAACAGTAGAAAAACCTTGTGAACACTCTAGTGGCCACATTTTTTGTCCAATCTTCATGAAACTTAGTCAAAATGATTGTCTTGATAAAATCTCGAATGAGTTTGAAAGTGGGGTATATGGGGTTAAAAACTAGGTCATTAGGTCAAATAGTAGGAAAACCTTGTGAACACTCTAGAGGTCACATTTATGGCCAAATCTTCATGAAAATTTGTCAGAATGATTGTCCTAATAAAATCTTTGACAAGTTTGAAAGTGGGTTACGTGTGGTCAAAAAGTAGGTCACTGGGTCATATATTAGAAAAATCTTGTTTTCACTCCAGCGGCCACATTTTTAGCCCAATCTTCCTCAAACTCGCTCAGAGTGTTTGTCTTGGTGATATCAAGGTTGAGTGTGATCATGGGTGGGGTGGGAATAAAAAGTAGGTCACTAGGTCAAATCTTAGAAATATTACTCTAGAGGGCACATTTTTAACACAATCTTCATTGGTCAGAATTATTGTCTTTACCCATGGGCTACCCAGCAAAAATCTTAAATCTATGGTAATCAGGTGAGCGATTAAGGGCCATCTTGGCCTCTTGTTTCAAGTGTTATAGGTTAGTAATTTCTGCACTTATACACATGAAACTTCACATACACATCAATAACCATCTGCCTGCAAGCCCATGGTCATGGTCAAATGACTTGGAAATTTTACCTGCAGTTGGTTGTCACATTTACGTGCAGCTGGTTGTCACAGTTTTTATGCCCCCATTGATGAATGTCAGGGGGCATTATGTTTTGCACATGTCCATCCGTCTGTCTGTCTTTGCATCACGCTTTTACGTGCAGTTGGTTCGTGCAGTTGGTTGTCACAGTTTTTTCATTGTCTTTTATCTCACTAACCACTATAGCTATTGACATGGAATTGCATATACACATAAACCTCCGCCCATATTTTCATTGCACACCCAGCCCATGCTGCCCGCAAGCCCAAGGTCAAGGTCAAATGACTTAGGAACTTTACATGCAGCTAGGCAAGCACCACCACGGGTCATCGCTGTGTCTTACAGACACAATTTTCTAGTTTCATTGTATTATATCTCCCTAACCACTGTAGCTATTGCCATGGAATTGCATATACACATTTAACACCATCCATACTTTCATTGCGCACCCAGCCCATGCTGCCCACAAGCCCAAGGTCAAGGTCAAATGACTTACAAATTTTATGTGCAGTTGGTTGTCACAGTTTTTTCATCGTCTTATATCTCCCTAACTACTGTAGCTATTCACATGGAATTACATATACACATTAAATACCATCTATACTTTCATTACAAACCCAACCCATGCTGCTCGAAAGCCTAATGTCAAGGTCAAATGACTTAAGAATTTTATGTGCAGTTGGTTGTCACAGTTTTTTCATCGTCTTATATCTCCCTAACCACTGTAGCTATTCGCATGGAATTACATATACACATTCAACACCATCCATACTTTCATTACCTACCAGGTCCATGCTGCCCACAAGCCCAAGGTCAAGGTCAAATGACTTAGGAATTTTACGTGCAGCTAGGCAAGCACCTACACTGGGGCATCTCTGTGTCTTACAGACACAATTTACTAGTTAGAGATATTATGGTATTTGCATTTTGCAGACCCATATGCAAGACAGCCCCTAGAGGAGCTGTCTCATATGGGTTTGCACTATTTGCCTTGATAGTTCAGTGGCTACAACTGATCCATCGTTAGAATGATTTAACCCTTTACTCCATGAATATTCATCTAAAGAAATAATGACATCATGAATGTTAATCAGTGTAATTTTAATAATAGCAGGAATGGCAGACACTGTAGAACCATATCTATATTATATCATAAACAAACAGAGCAGACCCTGATCAGATGCCTCCTATACGAGCCATTTGATCTGTGTCTTCTCTGTTAATGCTCAGGCATAGAAAGGCGTATTTATGGAGTAAACAACAGTTATATAGACAATCAGTCTGGAATCTGATAATAACTTGAATCAAAACTGTAAGAAAAGATCATTGAGAATATGAACATGGAGCCAAACCTTTCCTTTTCACATGGACTGTTCTGAAATTCAAACAGGTCAAGCTTACTGTGAATATTTTGGGATTTTTTTCAAAGCAAAAGTGTAACACGACAAACAGAGTAGACCCTGATGAGAAAGCTCCTCTAGGAGCCCTAATATCTAGGTCTTCACTGTTTTCAAAGGACACTAGTGAATTGTTTCTTGCAATGAAAGGCTTAACCATTTCACAACATGAATATTTATTAGCTTGAGTTTTTATGATATAAAATTTTCAAAGTAATATTTGGCTTTGACAAAAACTAGGACCAGATCTATAATTCCATAAGCAAACAGACCAGACCCAAGCAGATGGCTCCTACAGAAGCTGTCTGATCTGGGTCTACTCTGTCTGCAATTGCATGAAAAATGTTTATATGCAGGAAAGGGTTAATGCTAAAAGAAGTATTGGTCGCAGGAAGGATGTACCGTCTATTTATAGTATCTAACCTCAGTGTAACTGAATAAGATTGGCCATGCAAAATGCCTCTAAATCAAGTTGGCTTTTTACACCCCTGTTTATGGAATCAATACGGCAGCAATATTGAGAGAGTGACACTTGAATGTTTACAAACAGGATAGAGTCAGATCTGATTCAAAATTTGAGTGAGATCAGGGTGTGCACTATTTGCATGTGAACACAATGCTGTTGATATTCCCTGTAGAGTATTTTTGAAAATGGCATATGAAAGCCATTATTGTTGGCCATTGAAGAAGCAGGGCAGCAATATATATACAGTAAAACCTCTCTTAACCGGAATCCTAGTAGATAATAATTTAGACACTTTTAGGCAGGTGGCTGCTTAATGCAGGGTGAAAGTCATGCAGAAAGCTCCTCTAGGAGCTTTCTGCATGACTTTCACCCTGCATTAAGCTGCCACCTGTCTCCAAGACCGATATTCATACTAAATTTAATGGCAGGTTAAGAGAGGTTATACTGTAGTAACATAGGTTATACCAAAATTTCCTGTATTCCCTTAGAGGAGCCCTCTCATCAGGGTCTTCACTGTTTGCCATATTACACTTTTGTTTAACTCTTTTTCTCTATAAATATGCCTTTCTATACCCCTGCAAATAGAGTAGACCCAGATCAGATGGCTCCTGTAGGAGCCATCTGATCAAGGTCTGCTCAGTTTGCTTATGCTATAATATAGATATGACTAATTTCTGCCACAACCAAAACGTCATGTGTGCATAATGCTATTATAACAAGTAATCTAATTATGTCTCCCCCAGTATACTGGGGAGATATATCGTTTTTGTGGGCGGCGTCAATCCATCTGTCCATCTGTTCGATTTTAATTTGTCTGTGCGGTTTCTCCAAAACCTTTGGTCAGATTTTCATGAAACTTCATATAAGATTGATCTGCACCATGCCTAGTTGTGCATCAGTTAACAATTCTAGTTAATATTCATGATGTCATTATTTCTGCTATGAATATTCATGCAGTAAGGGGCGAAAAAGAATCCCTGAATATTCATGGTAAGCTTGACCTGTTTTAATTATGGAATAATTCATTTGAAAAGTCAACATTGACAGGTTAAGATGGTTCTCTCACTTATCTCCCGGTATAAAACAGCTATAGTCAGGACTGATTTACAGTAGAACCTGCCTTAAGTGGTCATTCATTCATTGAATATAGGAATATTTAAAAGTAGGTGGTTGCTTAACCCTTTCCTTCATATAAATGTATTTTCACGCATTTGCAAACAGAGTAAACCCAGATCAGATGGCTCCTGTAGGAGCCGTCTGATCAGGGTCTTTTCTGTTTGCAAGTGGAATTTGAAAGACCTGTTTCTTTATTTTCTAAAATAGCTACAATGTTCCAGCTTCCATGTTTCATTATAACTATTTTGCCCATGAATAATCAGCATGTATTGAAATTTGGAAGATACAAAGAACAGGGAAAGGGTTGATGCAGGGTAAAATTAATGCAGAAAGCTCCTTTTTACCTGCATTATACTACCATCTGCCTTACAGACCCATAATTACACCTCATTTTGATAGCCGCTTAGACAGGTTCTACTGTATGTGGTGTCAGGATAATGTGACCAGGTGTATATAATATTTCCTCGCGACTCATCTGGATCCAAACTGTTTGCATATAGGTTATCCCAGATTCTCCACAAGCACACTTATTTTATGTTTATTACAGGTGCAAAGGCCAAGAATGGGGCACCCATCATGACATTTCCTGATCGCCCAAACCAGCCCGAGCCTTCCGAGGAAGATTACAGGAAAGTGGTGACATACCTCTGCAGCATACCAGCGTAGGTTACAGTAAAATGTGTACTTGTAACAATAGAATTCTCAGAATTTTCAATAAAAGATTTGCATAGTTAACCATTCATTAGATAAGCTTTGTTACTCCATATAATTATGTCTCCCCCCATATTTATATGGGGGAGACATATTGTTTCTTGAGAGTTGTCTGTCTGTCTGTCTGTCTGTCTGTCTGTCCGTCTGTCCGTCACACTTTTTGTCCAGACGATAACTTCAATATGCCTGATGCCAGTTGATTGAAACTTCATATATGGAAAGAGCATAATGAGAGGAAGTGTCATGCACAAGGTCCATAACTCTGGCTTCACTAATATAGGAGTTATTGCCCCTTGTAAAAAAATTCACACTTTTTTGTCCGGACGATAACTCCTATATGGCTCATGCGATTGGATTGAAACTTCATATATGGAAAGATCATGACGAAAGGAAGTGTCATGCACAAGGTCAATAACTCTGGCTTCACTAATATAGGAGTTATTGTCCCTTGTAAAAAAAATCACACTTTTTTGTCCGGATGATAACTCTTATATGGCTCATGCCATTGGATTGAAACTTCATATATGGAAAGAGCATAATGAGAGGAAGTGTCATGCACAAGGTCCATAACTCTGGCTTCACTAATATAGGGGTTATTGCCCCTTGTAAAAAAATTCACACTTTTTTGTCCGGATGATAACTCCTATATGGCTCATGCGATTGGATTGAAACTTCATATATGGAAAGATCATGACAAGAGAAAGTGTCATGCACAAGGTCCATAACTCTGGCTTCACCAATATTGGAGTTATTGCCCTTTGTAAAAAAATCAAAAGATTTTGTCAGGACGTGCACATGCCATTGGAGTGAAACTTCATACATGGAAAGATCATAATAAGAGAAAGTATTATGCATAAGATCCTTAACTTGGGCTTCAATAAATTAAGAGTTATTGCCCCTTGTACATTTGTTTAATGCTTTCTTGTCCGGACGATAACTCCTACATGGCTCTTGCCATCGTATTGAAACTTCATACATGGAGAGAGCATGATGAGAGAACGTGTCATGAACAAGGGCTATTACTCTTGCTTCAATACTTTTGGAGTTATTGCCCTTTGTTACATTTTTGGCCGATCAATAACTCCTGTTTGACTGATGCTATTGGAATGACATTTTATTAATGGAAAGGGCATGATGAAAGTAAGTGTCAAGCACAAGGGCCATAACTCTGGTATCAATATTTTTGGAGTTATTAGCTGTTATCATTTTGTTTGGAAAGTGCATAATGAGGGGAAGTATCATTCATCAGGTCCATAACATTTTTAGTGATTTCCCTTTACATATTGTTTTTAATAGAGGGGAGACATCCGTTTTTGTGACAAAAGCCTCTAGTTGTATGTTGTTTAACCCTTTACTGCATAAATATGCCTTTCTATGCCTTTGCAAACAGAGTATAGGAGCCGTCTGATTAGGGTCTGCTCTGTTTGTTGATGATATAATAAACATTATTATGGTTCTACAGTTTTTGCCAAATGCCAAAACTTCCTGTGTGCATTATGCTATTATAACAATTAATTTTATTAATATTCATGATGTCCATGTGATATTTCTTTCATAAATATTCATGGAGTAAATGGATAAAACAGGGTAGACCCAGATCAGATAGCTCGTGTAGGAGCTGTATGAGCAGGGTCTGCTCTGTTTACTTATGAAATAATATAGATCTTACACTAGTTACTGCCATGGCTAAAAATTTATATGTTCATATGGCATCATAAAAATTCAGGTAATTTATATTCATGTGATTATTATTTTTAACATTATTATTCACACCTGTGCAGACAGGAGCAGACCCTGATCAGATGACTCCTATTGAAGCTGTCTGATCTGGGTCTACTCTGTTTGTAAAGGTGTGAAAATTTGTTTCTGTTAGGTATAGGTTTATTAACTCTTTCCTCCATAAATACACCTTTCTATGCCTCTG
Organism: Azorinus chamasolen; assembly: GCA_963576725.1. NCBI lineage: Eukaryota > Metazoa > Mollusca > Bivalvia > Cardiida > Solecurtidae > Azorinus > Azorinus chamasolen. The sequence continues at coordinate 8,031,657 of OY755251.1, read as the reverse complement.
TTATAGTCACTTTATGAAACCATTGTGATAAATAGAGCATTTGCTCCTATAGGAGCAAATGCTGTATTTGTCACAATGGTTTCAAACTACTTTACCCTTCAGTTCTCATGAATATCTATTACCTCCTTTTTTATAATGTAAACTTTTCTAGGGATTTTTTGCTTTGACAAAAACAGTAGAATCAAACCTATATCATGTCAAAAGCAAACAGCAGACCCAGATCAGACGGCTCCTATAGGATAATAGGAGCCATCTGCTCTAGATCTGGGTCTACTCTGTTTGCAAATGTGTGAAAATGCATTTATGAAGGAAGGGGTTAAGTGGTTATTTGAGATATGTAAATGGCAGCTCATGATGAATATTTGCTGGTTTACTTTCAGATTACATGAGACACAGCTTGGATTTGTGTTGTTGGTGGACCGACGGCAGAGTGGGTGGGGCTCTGTTAAAACCATTCTCATGAGATTCTCTGTAAGTGGAATTATATGTATTTGTCCTATGTAGCCCTTCCTTTTCCATAGACAATATGAAGTTGTTTAGTTATACTGGTTATATATTGCATTAAATTGTCTTGTTTATGAAACCTTAAAAATTTTGAGTGTGGGAAGCGAGTGTCAGCTGCTCCTGTCTGCAAACAGTGTAGATCCAATCAGAGTGCTTCTCTGACAGCTTATACCCTTTCATACTGTATGGAGTCTATGGACTCTTTAGTTTAATCCTTTTTTGTCCATATATATGCCTTTCTATGCCTTTGCTAACAGAGTAAACCCAGATCAGACGGCTTCTGTAGGAGCTGTCTGATCAGGGTCTGCTCTGTTGGCCTACGATATAATATAGATATGATTCTACAGTTTCTGCCATGGCCAAAAAATCCTGTGTCCATGTGCAATTATAACAATTGACCAAATTGATATTTATGATGTCATTATTTATTTCGTGAATATTCATGGAGTAAAGGTGTAAACAATGATGAACCATTCCACCTTGTAATTCAGGATTGAAAGGATTAAGATTTTTTTTCATACAATAAAAAACTTCAGTTACATGCAACACTCTTCTCCTATTTTGTTTCTCTAAACCTGAATTTTAATAAAGAAGAATTTACTTCCTTTTAGGCAGATGGCTGCTTAACCCATTCCCTCATATTGATGCCTTTGTGACACAATGGTTTCTAAACTAAACAACTCTGAAATTTTCCTTTTCTCTAATTACTGCTCCTTTTCAGTAATTTTATTGAAAGAGGTTGGGTCTAAATATAGCTTATGAGGGAATGGGTTAATGCAGGGTGTAAGGAGCTTTCTGTGTGACTTTCCCTTGCATTAAGCTGCCACCTGTCTTACAGACTGGCATTTTGAATACTAATTTTATCGTGCAGTTTAGAGGTTTTACTGTATCAGGGTGTGTTACATCGCTCAACCAGTACATGTTTTTCAGTCATATTGCGACGTCTAGCTTATTACAGGTGGAGGAAGACCCCAGAAGCTTTGAACGCAGACCTAGATCAGATAGCTCCTCTATGAGAAGTCTGATTAGGTTCTGCTCTCTTTGCATACACATAATTATAGACTGATATAGATCTGATTCTACAGTTTCTGCCATGGCTAAAACATCCTGTGTCCATGTGCTATTATAACAAAATAATCTAATTAATATTCATGTTGTCATTAATTCTTACATGAATATTTATGGAATAAGGGGTTAACACAGTAAAAGGTAATGAAAATTTCCATATTTCAGAGTCATTTTCCTAGTCATATTCAAGTTGTGTTCCTGCTACAGCCACATGGGTTTTTCCAGCGGGCGTTCTCCGACTACAGGTCAAAGTTCAAAGAGGACCTGGAATATAAGGTAATGTCTGTAAAGGTTTGCATGCTAACTGGAAATTTGTGATTATTTACGCAAACAATTTCAGAGCTACAGATAATGATGCGTACCCAAATACTACAATGGTCATTTCTCCACCAAACCCTAAACTGTGACCACTCTTTAGAATCGTCTCGAAGACACGATTCTAAAGAGTGGTCACAGTATAGGGTTTGGTGGAGAAATAAAGGAGCTATGCTTGAAAATGTTTACATTTACGCATCTGATCTGGAGCACTGCAATTTGGAATATTTCAGGGTCTGATCATGTTCCACGTTGACTCTTCATCACTTTCTGTAACCATTTTCCTGAGGAATTAGAAAATGAATATTAATTACAGCAAAACCTCTCTATAACGTCTACTAAATTGTGTTAATTAGTTGGTATTTAGGACAGGTGGCCGCATAAAGCAAGGTGAAAGTAAAACAAAACGCTCCTATAGGAGCATTCTGTTTTACTTTCACCTTGCTTTAAGCAGCCACCTACCTTTAACACAAAATACTTGATGTAATTTAGTGGCCGTTCTAGAGAGGTTTTACTGTAATTTAGTGGCTGTTATAGAGAGGTTTTACTGTAGCTTAATTTTTGTACTGGCATGATGAACAAGGGAATTTTGTCAGAAACTGTACAATCAGATCTGTAGTAATTTATATGCAAATGTTTAAATATGTGCCGCTGTCTGGTAAAGGGTTAACTACGCCTTTCTACGCCTTTGCAAACTGAGCAGACCCCGATCAGACAGCTCCTAGAGGAGCCATCTGATCAGGTTCTGCTGTTTGCTTGTGCTATAATATAGATATGATTCTACAGTTTCTGCCATGGCCAAACTTTCCTGTTTCCATGTGCTATTATAACCAATTAATCCAATTACAATGTAATATTCATGACATCATTATTTCTCACATGAATATTTATGGAGGAAAGGATCAAAGAAATGTTAGAAATTTATCTGGGAATTTACAGACTGCTTGGCAGGATGTAATTTGTTGTGTGAAGTTATTGTTATATGGGTATATTAGTAAATACAAACAGAGGAGATCCTGATCACACAGCTCCCACGTCAGATGTCTGATCTGGGTCTACTCTGTTTACAAAGGTATAGAAAAATGTCTCAGTCAGATAAAGGGTAAAAGAAATGGTTATTACCTTTGAGAGTTGAAGGAAATAGAAACTGTTTGGCAGATGGAGGTACAGTAAAACCCCTCTAAACCAGAATCCTAGTAGAGAAGAATTTAGATACTTTTAGGCAGGTGACTGCTTAATGCATTGTGAAAGTCATGCAGAAAGCTCCCTTAGGAGCTTTCTGCATGACTTTCACCCTGCATTAAGCTGCCACCTGTCTCCATGCCGATATTTATACTAAATTGAATGTCCAGTTCAGACGGGTTTACTGTAAAACTGTTGTTGAAGGGTCAGTGTTGTATAGAGGTATTACTAAAACGACTAACATATCCATTGATTTTCTTTTTCTTGCTAAATTGGCTGTCTGATAGACACAAAGTGCTAAAATATTAATCCTATGCAAATTGGGTAGCATGACAACTCTAGTTTTAAAATAGCCTGAAACAGTTATGTCAGCTGATGCGTCTGGTGTTTGACAGCTGCTTAGAAGGAACTTTTACTTCCTTATGGAGATGTTTATTTATTTATTATTTCTGTGTTTGATGATTAAGCATGTATACGCATTTGTAAACAGAGTAGACCCAGATTAGACAGCACCTGTAGGAGTCATATGATCTAAATCAGGGTCTGCTTTGCTTGCATGAGATTGATATAGATCTGGTTCTACAGTATCTGCCATGGCCAAACATTCAGGACTGTGTCCAGAACTCCATGTGCTATTATAACAATTAATTACTATTCATGACATCATCATTTTTTAGATGAATATTCATGGAGTAAAGAGTTAACCCTTTCTCTGTTAAATATTCATGTAAGGAATAATGACATCATGAATATTTATTAGTTTTTTATGATGGCATATGTACACAGGGTGGTTTGACACTGGCAGAAACTGTAGAATATCAGATCTATGTACAGTAGAACCCCTCTAATGCAACCACTTAATGAGTAAACATAGCTGTCTTTATAAGCAGGTGGTTGCTTAATGCAGGACAAAAGTAATGCAGAAAGCTCCTATGGGAGCTTTCTGCATTGCTTTTGTCCTGTATTAAGCAACCACCTGCAACTTCCACTAGGAATTATACCTGTTTTTGGAGGTCGCATTAGAGGGGTTTTACTGTACAATAAGAAAACAGAGCAGACCCTGATCAGATGGCACTACAGAAACTGCCTGATCTGGGTCTGCTCTGTTTGCAGATGCTTGAAAAGGCATTTATATGAAGGAAAGGTTTATATGAAGGAGAGGTTTAAGGTCGGGATTAGGATCACTTGGCACAAAATGTAAAAGTGAGCTGTTTTGGTGGTACTACTGGGCCTGTTTTGTGCTATTTGTCCATCAAGCCTGGTGTATCCATCAATAACTTCCATAAAGAATATCTTCTGCTAAACAATTTGGCCAGTTGCCATCAAACAGTACATGAACGTTCCCACAAGCGTTGTCCTTGACTAGATTACTTCAAATATAGGGTTGAAAATGTGCATGCAGAATTCTGGTTTGACCCTTTCCTTTATAATTAAAACTCTTTTCTTCACCCCTTTGCAAATTAGAGCAGACCCAGATCAGACAGCTCCAATAGGAGCTGCTACTCTGTTTTGCTTATGAATTATAATGATTTGATCATAGAGTTTTTAAGTCAACAATTCCCCTGTGAATGTTAACTTTAAAAAAATGAGTTACTGAATATTCATGAAGTGATCAACTCATGCATAAATGTTCATTAGGGAACTGGGTCCATGCTTATAAAGCTTTATAGTTGAGTCTGAGTTCGTTCTCAAGCTTTTGATTGGTCGGATTTGAGTTCTCAAGCTTTTGATTGGTCAGATTTGAGCCAGAGGCTCAAATCTGACCAATCAAAAACTTGAGAACGAACTCAGACTCAACTAAAAGTTTTATAAGCATGGACCCTGGTTAAATGGCGAAAGAGTGAGATTAGCTCAAATTGTTCTCACTCAGACACCATGGGCTGATTGTGTAGAATTGTTCATAGGATAACCATCAACAAAATTCATTTCATTCGATCAAAACTGTCTGACGAGACCACTTTATTTATGAATAAACATAGATGTCTTCAAAAGCAGGTGGTAGCTTAATGCAGGATGGAAGTTATGCAGAAAGCTCCTGTATTACTTACATGCTGCATTAAGCTACTAATCCATTCCTCCATAAATGCCCCTTTCTATGTTTTACAAACAGAGAAGACCCAGATCAGATACCTCCTGTAGGATCCCTCTAATCAGGGTCTGCTCTCATTGCTTATGAAATAATATAGATATGATTCTACAGTTTCTGCCATGGCCAAAACGTCCTGTCTTCATGATTGTGCTGTTTTAAAAATTAATCTAATCAATATTCATGATGTCAATTATTTCTTACATGTATATTCATGGAGTAACGAGTTAAGATTCAAAATCAGACCTCTTTTTGGCTTTTCGCATTAGAGAGATTGTAATATTCTTAGAATAAACCTAGTGTAAAACAAACTTTATTGTCACAGCTAATACAGGAGACCATTGTAACACATATGCAGACAGAGTTGGGTCCATGCTTATAAAGGTTTTTAGTTGAGTCTGAGTTTGTTCTCAAGCTTTTGATGGCTCAAATCTGACCAATCAAAAACTTGAGAACAAACTCAGACTCAACTAAAACGTTTTATAAGCATGTGACTCAAATCTGACCAATCAAAAGCTTGAGAACAAACTCAGACTCAACTAAAAAGTTTTATAAGCATGGATACTGCTGTTGATCAGAAAGCTACAATAAACATCTGATTAAGTGGCTCTTCTCCATTACAAAGGCGTAAAAGGGGGATTATGGAGGAGAGGGTTAGAAGAAATGACAGTGTCAGAGTGTCATACAGCTCTGATTTTGATTGGACCAATTGTAGAAATTACTTCTGACAAGGTCACTAATGTTTGTATATTTAACTCTTATCTTGCTATTGGCAGATTCTCCTGCCATTTATGACCTATGCAAACAATTTACAGTGGGGTCTGATCTGAGATCCAAACTGTTTGCAAATAAAAAATCAGAAATAAAGTTAATAGTTTTGAAAATGTTGCAGATGACATTTGAGCAATAGACGACAATTGAGCAGATGACAAAATTACCTAGCATGCTAAAAGTTCAGCTTCCTTGTGTCCCAGTATAGTTACCCTTACACCACTAAGTTATTAAGTAACTTGCATAAGAAAATAAAGTTTTCTGCTGTAATTCTAAAAGTACATTTTTCTTCCATTTCTTTCACAAAAAAATGTGGCATCCATGTGTCAAACAGTCTGCAATGCAGTGTCTGAGTGTCAAACAGATTTATTTTTAAATGTGTCTGAGTGTCAAACAGTTTAAAGTGTGGTGTCTGTCAGTGTCAAACAGTTTTAATTTTGATGAGAGACCGATACACTCAACGCCACATCAGGATCCAAACTGTTTGCAAAGGTTGTCACAAACTGGTCCTTTCCAAAGTGTTATAAGGCATTTGACCACTTTCTGCAAAATTTGAATACCATTTACCTCACAGAAACGCCTTTGCAAATAGAGTAGACCCAGATCAGATGGCTCCTCTAGGAGCCATCTGATCAGGGTCTACTCTGTTTGCTTATGAAATAATATAGATCTGATTCTAGAGTTTCTGCAAGGGTAAAATATTCTGTTTTTCATAATGCCATTATAAAAATTGAGCTAATTAATATTGATACAGTCATTTTATCTTATTAAATATTCATGAGGTAATGGGTTAATGGACAATTTGTGTTGATTTGCAATTTAAATTGAGCAAAGGGAGTAAAATGATGAAATAGTCATGGCGCAGGAATGTTGTGTAAGGGACCTCATGTGATAATAGTTGGTCCTTTTTCTAGGAGAGTTTCTGTTTTAGCCCTTTCCCTCATGAACATTTTGTCAGAAATACACCATGAATATTAATTAACTGAGTTTTTATAATGGTGTTATAACCAAGGAAATGTCTTACCATGGCAGAAACTATACAATCAGATTAGCAAACAGAGCAGACCCTGATCAGACAGCTCCTACATGCAAATTCATGAAAAAAGGTTTATATGCAGGAAAGGGTCCCATCAATATTGATTTAACAAATAAAGATATCATGAATATCAATTAGCTTAATTTTGTTAACCCATTCCCTCATAGGCTATTCTCAGATTCTGCCTCTTTGAATAAATCTACCGAAAATGAGCATTTACTTAAGAAAAGAAAACTTTTTGGAATTGTGTAGCTTTGAAACCATTTTGTGATAAATAGAGCATTTGCTCCCATGGAGAAGATGCTCTATTTATCACCATTTATCACAATGGTTTCAAAAAGTGACTTTTACTGAGGGGTTAAAAGGGGTCAATATGAGGGGATGGGTTAATGATATATGAACACAGGAATTTTTAACTATGATAGAAACTGTAGAGTGATCAGAACTATAACTGTTATTCTGAATTTTAAGATAAGTGGTAGCATTACTCCATGAAATTAGAAATTATGATTATTAATAAGATTTTTTTTAAATGACATATTAACACACACAATTTTTTATGATGCAGAAACTAGATCCATATTATTTCATAAGCAAACAGAGCAGACCCTGATTAGATGGCTACCATAGGAGCTGTCTGATCTGGGTATACTCTGTTTGCAAAGGCCTAGAAAGGGATATTTATGGAGTAAAGGGTTAAGCAAGCACTTTTTGTGTCACCTGCCGAGAGGCAGTGTGTCACTTAGGGATCACTTATCCGTCGTCTGTCTGTCCGTCTGTCTGTCTGTCCATCACACTTTATTTTTTTGGCTGTCATTTCTAAACTAATCATTATAGAGCTTTCAAATTTCACATGTGTCTTCCTCTCATTGAGGACCATTGATGTAACTAAGGGTCATCACTCTGCATGCTATACTTTTTGAGTTATTCCCCTTTTTCTGATTTTCGCACTCCAGCATATTAACACTTTTTGTGTCAGTTGCGAGCAGGTGACTTGCGAGCAGGTGACACATGTGTTCCTCAGAACACTCTTGTTCTGATTTGCACTCATCTGTATTCTCTATAGGGTCGCTATTGGAAGATTCTGCTGTATGTATATGCGCATTGGTTCAGTTGCCGGGTTACAGTAAAACCCCTCTAAATTGGAATTATAGTAGAGAAGAATTTAGATACCTTTAGGCAGGTGGCTGTTTAACCCATTCCCACATATTGACGACTTTTCACTTTGTGAAACCATTGTAATAAATAGAGCATTTGCTCCTATTGGAGCAAGTGCTCTATTTATCACAATGGTTTCAAATTGCAAAATTCTAAAAAAAAATCCTTTTTTCTAGTTAATGCTCATTTTCAGTAGATTTATTCAAAGAGGTTGTATCTAAAAATAGCCTATGAGGGAATGGGTTAATGCATGGTGAAAGTAATACAGAAAGCTCCTTAAGGAACTTTCTAGAGGAGCTTTCTGCATGTCTTTAATCCTGCATTAAGCTGCCACCTGTCTCCAAAACCTCTATTCATACTTAATTTAACATCCGGTTTAGAGGGGTTTTACTGTATATGAAATGATCATTTTTGTCTGTTATCAGGTGGTTTCCATAGACAATCCAGAGGAGATGTTGGATTATGTTGACCATGAATGCATCACGGCAGATATGGGCGGAACCTTGGAGTTTGATGCCTGCGAATGGACACAGAATAGATCAGTGAGTATTCTGTCTCGATGATTGGTTTCATGCTATTAACTCATTATCTCCTAGGCTATTTTTAGACCCAACCTCTTTGAATGTATCTACCAAAAAGGAGCATTAACCAGAGGAAAGGAAAAATTTAGAATTTTGTAGTTTGAAACCATTGTGATAAATAGAGCATTAAAAAATTTTGCTCCTATAGGAGCAAATGCTCTATTTACCACAATGGTTTCATAAAGTGACTTCTATAGATGCGCAAAAATGCGTCACTAGGGAATAAAGGGTTAAACTTTTTTGAACTCAGAAAATCACATTTCTGCCTTAACCCTTTCCCTTTTGAATATTCATGTAAGAGATAATGACATCATGAATATTTATTAGCTGAAATTTAATAATGGCATATGAATCTATATAAGTTCATAAGCAAACAGAGCAGACCCTGATCAGATGGCTCCTACAGGAGCCATCTGATATAGGTCTACTCTGTTTGCAATGGTGTGAAAAGGCCTTTATAGAGGGGAAACAGTTAAGAGGAAGAGGGGCTGTCTTGGTTTCATTTTTCACACAGTTCAGTTTTTGGACTCTTTTGTCCAGGGATTGCCATTATTAAAATATCTGCTTTTCATGGCATTGCCATGTTTCTTGTCATGTTAGAGTACCTGAAGCAAAACGTCTTTTCACTCACATTGGATGGGAATTTCTAGATATTTTGTTCTCTGATGTTTTAGCTCCACTTTTTCAATAAATGCAGCTATTGTCATGACCCTCTCTTTGGCGTCGGCGTCAGTGTCGGCTTCAGCATTGGTTAACATTTTTGTCAAGGTCCATTTCTCAGAAAACTTCAAAGATATTTGGTTAAAAATGGTGTGCATGTTTACTATCACAAGGGGAACCCATTTCACATGGGCAGGTAACCCTAGAATCAAATTTGCTGGATCTAAAAATAGCCTATAAGGGAATGGGTTAAGAAATAATAAAATCATTAATATTTATTATATTTATATTTTGTCATAAAACTGAGCAGACCCTGATCAGACAGCTCCTACAGGTTCTGTCTGATCTGGGTCTACTCTGCTTGCAAAGGCATGAAAAGGCGTTTCTGTGAAGCATTCAAATGAAAATTTTGTTTTCAAGCACCTATTCAGGGTGTCAAATACTTGTGATCTTGTGGGGATGCCAAGTTACTCATGGCCCATATATTTTGTAATGCTACTTACAGATGTGCCCAGTGTGCTACAGTTGCCTCATATAAACACTTTTCCACACCTTTTCAAACAGAGTAGACCCAGAAAAGACAGGTCCGGTAGGGGTTATCTGTTTGCTAATGAAATTATCATGCTGACTTTACAGTTTCTATCAAAACCAAAACATCCTGTTTACATAATATGCCATTATACAAATCAGCTAATCAATAATTATTCATGAATATACAACAGGGATAGACTTATTCATGTATACATAGATTTCATTTTAGACTGGTAAAAAGTGCATGCTTTATTTTGTGTTTCAGGCTGTTGAAAAATTCAGTAGCAACACTGAGAAAATAGCTGTGACCTTAACAAATCTCATCAGAAAACTGGAAAATGCATGCACACCAAACGATGTAGAGGGGACGAAGAAACAGATCAAGGAACACTCGTCTCAAAGACGAGAGCTGCTGGAAGACCTTGAATCCTCCATGTTTCATGGACAGACCCTGTTAAGCTGTATAAAGGGAGATCATATCCGCACACCACTTGTTCAACTTGCTCACGTTTTAGATATAGAAAGGTGATTATTCCCCTTGAGATAGAAAATGTATTTTTGCTGGTGGCAGTTTCTTTACATAATTATGATTATGGGTACAGTGGGAAGAAGGTTGTGTGTGTTGGGGGGGGGGGGGGGGGGGGGGGGTTGACTGTTATAGAAACTCTTCATAAAAATTACAGTATCAGTATTATGACTTTTTTTAATATTTTTTATTTAATATTTATTATTTATTTTTGTTTCTTTCTCTCTTGTGAAATATGTGATAGAATTTTCTTATTTAACACATTCCATCATAGATTATTATCAGTTTTGAAACTATTTTGATAAAAAAAAAGCATTCTTATGCTATTCTTATTACAGTAGTTTCAAAAAATGGCTGCAGAGGTGTCAAAAGGCATTAATATGAGGGAGAATCGGTGAAGGGAGACAACTCTGTAAGAATCACTGTAATTTTTCTGTACCTTTATTTCCCTTGAAATCAGAAATTGAAACATTTAACCATTTCCCTGACAGAGATGCATTCGCAGACACCGTAGATACAAATCAGACAGCTTGCAAAGGATCTGACCTGTTTGCTTATGGATTCCACAGCTTCTGCCATGGCCAAAACAAAGTCCAGGATTCTTATGTCATAATAACAATCTAAATTACCCTTTCAGTGCTGAATTATCAGAGTGAAATAGCCCATCTGTGTTTAACAATAGAGTCAACTCAGTATGAAAGGCTTAACTTTGCTAGAGGATTTTGAATGGCAAACAGTGCTTAACCTGAACAGAAGACTTCTGTAGGAGCCCTATGATCTGGGTCTACACTGTTTGCAAATGTCAGTGCATGTGTGTTATGCAATCAAAGGGTTTATATTCATGATGCCAATATTTCTTACATGATCACATTAATGTATGAGCATGGGCTTAGGTTCACAAATATTATTTTGTTCTTCAATGGGAGGTAGATTGTAAAGAATGCATCTTCATTTGTTTGATTTTTGTACCCTGCAAACATTGTTTTGGGGGGTATATTGGAATCACCCTGTAGTTCGGTAGGGTATTTGGTCTGTCAGGTTTTCTGTCAGTCGGTCCGTCCGCATTTGAATTTGCAATCAAGTCTGGCATGATGGGGGTATTCATCACCTTTTGTAATAGTTCTAGTTAACCCATTCCCCCTAGACTATTTTCAAACCCAACCTCTTTGAATAAATCTACTGAAAAGGAGCATTTACTAGAAAAAAGGAAAATTTAGGAATAGTTTTGAAACCAGTGTGATAAAAAGAGCATTTGATCCTAATGACTTTAACCCATTCCCTCATAGGCTATTTTTAGATACAACCACTTTGAATAAATCTACCCAAAAGGAGCATTAACTAGAGAAAAGGATTTTTTTTTAGAATTTTGTAGTTTGAAACCATTGTGATAAATAGAGCATTTGCTCCTATAGGAGCAACTGCTCTATTTATCACAATAGTTTCACAAAGTGACTTTTACAGAGCCGTCAATATGAGAGAATGGGTTAACAGAGGTGTCAAAAGGTGTCAGAAGGAGGGAATGGATTAACCATTTCTGACATTGTTTTTAACTTGTCCGTTAAAGAGGAGGTCCCTACAATGATCGCATATTTTCAATAATATCATAAAACTTGGTATTTGTTATGCTCTATCATTATTATGAAGGTTCCCAATTTGAACTTATATCGAAAAATGCCCATGTGATACAAATAAACCGATTTCATCAATAACTGATAATTTTTGTTCTACAACACAATATTATCGGCCTTTTCCGTAAATTCTTCCGCGTTTTGCTGATGATCACCCGATCCCTCCATTGTTTACGTAATAGCTTTCTTGGAAGTGGTCGGAGAATCGCGAACAGTTACGAAACTAAACTCAACCCGAATAAAACTGAAACATCGGGGAGTAAAACCGGGATCGGCGATATTAAACACATGGATGTTTTGTCATTATAAACGGTAATTGGATGGGGATTTTTGTGATATACTATTTTTCACCATATAAACAAATGAGTTTTGGATATTTTAAGTATTTATGAAACGCGTCAAATGTAGGGACATCCCCTTTAACCCATTCACTAATGAACATTTTGCATGAATTGATTACTCCTTGAATATTCCTTAATTTCCCCCGCCTTTAGGTGACGGGGCCATTAAGTTTTATGTTTTATGCTTGGCCCTACATCCGTCCTATAAAATTATCATCAAAGATTTCTTGGCTGGTGTATGCAAGAATGATTATATATTTGGTCTGAAGCATAATCATAGTCAGTTGTACATTTTCTCCCATTTTCAGGTCTGTTGTTCATTATTTGCCTCGGGCATCCGTGTCCCATGGACACATTTTCTTTTATTTTATGTATATAATGTAAACTTTTCAAGGGATTTATTTTGTTTTGACAAACATGTAGGATCATGTCAGTATAATGCAATAAGCAAACAGGGCAGACCCTGATCAGATGTCTCCTATAGGAACCATCTGATCTTTGTCTTCTCTATTTGCAAAGGTTTGTAAAAGCTTGTATATATGAGAGAGAGAAAAAATAGAGGCATTGATGAAGTGTTAATTTCGTCATCATGAGTTTTGACATCAAACTTCACACTTAGTCTTGTTCCCCCATGAATATTAATGTAAGAGTTTATTACTGCATGAATATTAACCCTTTCCCTGTTCTATGTTTATTACAAATTTCAATACCTACTGAATGTTCATGGACAAAATAGTTATAAAGAAATATTGAAGGTGGAACATTGTAGCCATAGAAAGTAATGAAACAGATCTATCAAATTCTATTAGCAAACAGAGCAGACCCTGATCAGATGGCTCCTCTAGGAGCCGTCTGATCTGGGTCTACTCTGTTTGCAAATGAGTAAAAACACGTTTATATGAGGGAAAGGGTTAATGAACTGAATCTTTATAATTACACATTAATGAAGGAATGTTTAGCCAAGACAGAAACTTTAGAATCCGACTGTATCATTCCATAAGCAAACAGAGTATACCCAGACCAGTTTCTACAGGAACTGTCTGATCTGGGTCTACTCTGTTTGCCAAATGGCTAAAATGAATCTCTGTCAGGCTAAAGTGATGAAGAGATAATCTTTATTTGATATGCCACAGATTATTCTCTTTATTTGATATGCCACAGATTATTCTCTTTATTTGATATGCCACAGATTATTCTCTTTATTTGATATGCCACAGATTATTCTCTTTATTTGATATGCCACAGATTATTCTCTTTATTTGATATGCCACAGATTATTCTCTTTATTTGATATGCCACAGATTATTCTCTTTATTTGATATGCCACAGATTATTCTCTTTATTTGATATGCCACAGATTATTCTCTTTATTTGATATGCCACAGATTATTCTCTTTATTTGATATGCCACAGATTATTCTCTTTATTTGATATGCCACAGATTATTCTCTTTATTTGATATGCCACAGATTATTCTCTTTATTTGATATGCTACAGATTATTCTCTTTATTTGATATGCCACAGATTATTCTCTTTATTTGATATGCCACAGATTATTCTCTTTATTTGATATGCCACAGATTATTGCTGCAACTCGAGGAAACACAGAAGAAATTTAACGAATACTGGGAGAAACACAACAAGAAGTTAGAACAGTCGCTACAGCTGAGGGAGTTTGAGGATGACTTCAAATTGGTATGTAGGCCACAGTTTGTAATATCTACTAGAAGGAAGTATTACATTATATATACATGTACAGTATATACAATAAAGACAAGTTTTTGCCCGTATATTCTATAATTTTAATTGCATTTAAAGATTTGCACTGCTCAAGAATTCTACAGTTAATCGATTCGTACCCAGTCGTTTATCAGCTGTATTAATTCTATAGAACTTATGAAGTTATGACTGTCTTACTTTAGACACTTCGAAAAGAATGTTTAGGATGAATTTTGCCTGTTTTGAACCATCATTTGTGTTCAACAATTATTATAAACAATTCAGAAATTGCTGTCATAAGTACAATGTACATGTATTGTTGTATTAATTAAAACGACATAAAGTATTAATTCTCTTTTAAAAATTTTACCTTAGTTAATGAATATTCATGAAATTATCAATGTATGCATAAATGTTCATTAGGGAAAGGGTTAAGACTTTCAATACTATGGATCCATTTTTATAGTTTGTTTTCTGATGACTCAAAGCTATTGGCCACTTAGTATGCAAACACTTACAATACAAAGACATGCTTAGCAGTTGAAGATTCACTTTATAGAATTCATCACTTAACCTGTTAACTTATGAATATTCATTTAAGAAATAACAACATTATAGATATTGACCTTTTCCCTCATATTAACTTTTTTATATCTCATGAAATTAAATAGATATGACTCTACAGTTTCTACCAATACCAAAACATCCAGTATGCATATGCTATTATAAAAATCAGTTAATAAATATTCATGTCACATTATTTCAGACATAAATACTGAACAGGAAATGGGTTAATTGGATGAATTTTTACAGTGTACACATGAGTTTTGATCATGGAAGAAACTCCAGAATCAGACCTATATTATTTCATAAGCTAACAGAGTAGAGCCAGGTTAGACGACTCTTACAGGTATGTGAAAACTGTGTTTTAGGAAGAAAATGTAGAATAAAATTCATATAATGCTATTAGCAAACAGAGAAGACCCTGAGGATCCATCTGAAAAAGTGCTTAATGGCATCTCTATGAGGTAAAAGTTAAATACACATATGGAGAATTCATCACTGAGGATTATCTCCCTTTTGTTTTCGCTTACAGTTCCAATTTTCCACAGAGAAGAACATGGAGGTGCTGGAAACTGCTATGAAGGAAATAGGAGAAAGTGTGAAACAGGTTGATGACCTCATCGCACAGTTTGAAGAGTTTGAAGAGCTAGCCAATGTAAGTAATTAACACCCTGCTGAAGTTCCACTGATCTTCGGATTTACCCCTTTACTCCATAAATACGCCTTTCTATGCCTTTGCAAACAGAGTAGACCCAGATCTGATGGCCCCTATGGACTCTGCTCTGTTTGCTTATGATATAATATAGATCTGTTTCTGCAGTTTCTGCCTGAGTCAAAATGTCGACACTTTTTGCACATTAACTCATTCCTTACAATCAAAGGGTTAACCCATTACTCCATGAATATTCTTGTACAAAATAATGGCATGATGGATATTAATTAGATGCGTTTTTATATTAACACAAGGAAGTTTATTTATCGCAGAAGCATTAGAATCATATCTATATTATTCCATTTGCAAACAGCAGATCCTGATCAGACAGCTCCTATAGGAACCATCTGATCTTGATCTACTCTGTTTGCAAAGGTATTAAAAGATACATCTATGGATCTTGTTATGTCATACCATTGCCTACTTGTTGTGTCTGTCAGTTCTTGAATCCTTTCAATCTGTGGCCTTGAGGCATTTTGAACACTCTTTATAGTTTCATTCCCTTTTCTGCAACCTGCAACAGCTTGCACTCGTTCCCAATACAACCACTAACTCATTCCTTCATAAATATTTATGTGAGAAACAATGACTGTGTAATTTTACCTCCAATTTATACTTACATAATGAACAATCAAAGTTTTTGCCTTGGCAGCAAATGTAGAATCAGATATGCATACATGTAAATTCATAAGCAAACAGAGAAGACCTTAATCAGATGGCTCCATCTGATCGTGGTCTACTCAGTTTGAAAAGGGGTTAAAATGTGTATCTATGAGGTAAAGGTTATTTTTGATTATCCAACTACATTATGTATCTAATTACCAGTATGGTGTCAGACTGAAACACGGGGCAATAAATGACTTAATTAGGCAATCAACAGGCAATAATGAAAATTATTCTCTGGGAATTGGCTTGTGGTATATAACTCTTTACCTTTTCAGAGTGGAATAGTCCATCATTGATTATTGATAGAGTCTGTACAAAATTTATGAAAGGACTTTCAATGACAAACAGTGTAGACCCTGATCAGAGGGCTCCTCTAGTTGTTACTCCATTGGTTTCACTTTTAATTGATCAAAATGGTGCAGAGTTGATATACTATTATTTCTTTCATAAATATTCATGGAGTAATGGGTTAATATGTTAACCCATTACATCATGAATATTTATGAAAGAAATTATAACATCATGAATATGAATTAGATTCATTTTTATAATAGCATATGAACACAAGCGACTTTGGCCGTGGCAGAAACTGTAGAATCATATCTATATTGTGTTATAAGCAAACAGAGCAGAACCTCATCAGACGGCTCTTATAGGAGCTGTCTGATCTGGGTCTACTCTGTTTGCAAAGGCATAGAAAGGTGTATTTATGGAGAAAAGGGTTAAACTGGCGGGGAAAGGAGATTGATTGTCTGAATATTCAGGGTAATTACAGTACCCTAGAGTTAACTGTTGGATGTGTAATGGTGGCGTGTATATGGGGGTCATTATTGATAAGTTAATTAGCACTTTTGTGCCGAGTAAAACATCACCCATGGGAAAAGTCTTCCACTTTGAACTACAGTAAAACCTCTCTATAACAGCCACTAAATTACATCAAATAATTTATGTTAAAGGCAGGTGGCTGCTTAAAGCAAGGTGAAGTTCTGTTTTACTTTCACCTTGGTTTAAGCAGCCACCTGCCCTAAATACCAATTAATCAACACAATTTAGTGGCTGTTATAGAGAGGTTTTACTGTATTTACCTGATAGAGATGCATTTTTCATATACCATATTAAATTTTGCAAATGGAGAAGACCCACATCCTGTAGGAGCTGTCTGACCAGGGTCTGCTCTGTTTGCATATGGAATAAATAATGTAGATTCTGTCATGATCAAGTATCCCTGTGTTCATATGCAGGTATAAAACCTGTGTTCAACTTTCGCTAATTAATGTAATTATTTTGTACATGAATATTCATAGAGTAGAGGTACAATATTAAAACTGCTCTACATTTTGCAGTTTGTGGTTTAAATCTTTACACCATAACCACACCTTTCAATGCCTTTGCAAACAGAGTAGACTCAGATCAGGGTCTGCTCTGTTTGCTGATGAAATAATGTGTATCTGATCCTACAGTTTCTGCCATGGCTAGGCTGAAATTTTCTGTGTTCATAATGCGGTTATAAAAAAATCAGCTGATTGATATTCATGATGTCGTTATTTCTTACCTGAATATTCATGGAGTAAAGGGTTAAGAATGGCAAACTACATGTAAGTATTGATGTCAGAGTGACTTCCCTTTGTTTGAATTTAAATTTTTGAATTTCTCTGGAATGATGTACACGTTTGTGTTTATTCTTTAATACCAGATATTATCTCTCATTGATCGGGTTTGGACAATATTGAATGGGTTAGATAAGGCCTTTTATAGAGGGTATTGATCTGTGGTCAAGAAATAATCCTTTAACATGGTACAAATAGTGTGTCATGAAAATGGAAACAAGTTGGGGGAGAAAGGCATCAAATTTGGATCCAAAGTCACTTTTAAAGTAAGCATGGTTTTGTTTAGTGTTTTGATTGTTATATGGAAAAAACAAAAATAAGCCCCTGAAACAAGTTTCATGAAGCTTGTAACAGTTGCGGAAAGTGTACAAGTTAAAACATAGCGCAAAGAAAGTAGCTTGATCCCATATACAATGTACATTGAAATTAGGACTTGTTTAGATTGTGCGGACAGAACTGGACAAACATTTGTCTTGCATAACCTTGGTCTTGCTAAGAAATTCTTGTCTGCTTAAACCTTTATTAACCCGGAGTACTGTGTCACATTTCATGATTTTTGAGAAATCTGTAGTCGAAATGGTAAGCAGCATAATTATATACTGATCTGGTGCCAAGTCACCTGGTCTCTCACATGGATCCAACTCTTTGTAAATTCCTTTCCCTCAATGGCTATTTTTAGACCCTACCTCTATGAATAAATCTACTGAAAAGGAGCACTTATTAGAATAAAGGAAGATTTTACTATTATGTAACCATTGTGACAAATAGAGCATTTGTTCCATAGGAGCAAATGTTCTATTTATCACTGGTTTCAAAAAGTGACTTTTACAGAGACATTAAAAGGTGTCAATATGAGGGAATGGTTATATCAAGAATAGCAGGAAAAAGGTCATTCAAGCTGACACCAGTAGACTGATTATGAACAAAAGCACTTACCTCTTTGTATGCTAAGTAAATGTCTGCATAAATTGTTATCTGCTACAAATTTAATGTTTCTTCCATTTTTCTTTCAAATGTCACTCACGTTCATTAGAAACAGTACATATTAAATACTTTACAAGAGAGACGCATTGGACGCTTTTGCAAACAGAGTAGACCCAAATCAGAAGGCTCCTGTAGGAGCTATCTGATCTGGGTATGCTCTTGATCTGCTTGCATTTTAAATTATATAGATCTGCACTTTTCGCCATAGCCAAAAATTCCTGTGTTCATTTGTCATTATTAAGTTTTATAAATAAATATATATGACTACAATATTTTGTACATGAATATTCATCAGAAAAAGGGATAAAGCAGACAATCAGTCTTAAAGAGGAAGTCCCTACAATGAAAGCATATTTTCAATAATATCATCAAATTTGGTATTATTATGAAGATTGTCAATTTGAATTTATATCGATAAATGCCACTGTGATACAATATAAACCATTTTCATCAATACTTATAATTTTTGTTCTACAACAAATTGTTATTGGACAGAGCCAATATTCATAAAGCTCCTAAGAAGAAACTTAAGAAAATTCCTTGTATAGTTTTGCTGCAGATGTAGACAGAAATATTTTCCTTAAGCTTTCCTAAGGTTAAAATATTCCTAAGAGCTTTATGAATACGGGCCCTGGTCAAACAGTTAACGAAATTAAAACACGAAACTAAAACACGAGCTGAATAAATACTAATACATTGCCGAATAAAACTGGTCTTCGATATCAAACAAATGAAAGTTGTGTCTTCTTAGGCTTATTCATTTATACGACTGGTTTTTTTGTGATATAATTCTTTCCAGCATATAAACAAATAATTTATGTAACTGTTAGGCATTGTTAAAACACAGTGCAAGTAGAGACTATCGCTTTAACCCTTTCGGCGCCAAATTTCTAATTGTCGTCTGCAATCCAAGTTTGTTAAATCATTCAGTAAAATAAGGAAATGAGATAAATAAATGCAAATTTCAAAGGAACAAAGCACATATATAGAAATAGTATACCTTATTTAAATACGCTCCTTCTTTACTTACGTAAACTGTACCGGTCACTAAATTACGATAGTGCCCGCTGGAACATTATATAGTGCCCGCTACGCTCGGTAAGTTCCGGTAGTTTCCGCGCACACGGAAACGCACATACCGGTAAATGAATTGTATTATTTATGGTATAAATAGTATACCTTATCCCAGAGGCATATAAATACATATACATATGGCTCTACCTATCCACATACGCTCCTTCTTTACTTATGTTAAACGTACCGATCCCTAAATTGCAACTGTGCCCACTGGGACACTATATGGACCGCTGCGCTCGGTAATTTCCGGTGCTCGGTAATTTCCGCGCATACGGAAACGCACGTTGATGTATTACGTCATTCTAAATTATATATTAATTAATGCATAAATACTTGAATAGCATATCTAATATTACGATCACTAAGGGTCCTTTTCAAAGATTATCGTGTCGAAATACACGTCACATTCTTGTTACAAACAAAATAATGTTGATTCAGCGTCGTGGTGTTTTTACAGATGTCATGACGTCATCAAATGACTTCATTAGCGCAACGACATCATGCATACATTAGCGCATTATCCCCCTTGGTGTTAAGTAGCCTACTGCCAAATGATCTGTAAGTTCTCCATATCCAATAAGTTTGATGGATCTGTCTTTCAATTCTACATGCATTGAACATCGGTTTATATAACTATAAATCTATCATCATCACTGCTATGACCACCGACTCCAGTGATGAGTTAGCTACCCGACCACGCTCTAGATTGAACAGATAGATCTACTGGGTTTTGCACATTTCAATCCAAGAAATGTATTTAAACAATGCATTTTTCGAAAATAAATTCTGTGTAAAATAATGATTATTATTCAGCTTGAATAAATTGATACTAAAATGTTTTTTAACTTTAGTAAAGGAAATAGATCTAATTGTAATTTGATTTGCAGATTAATACGGCTGAAGGAAAAACTTAAACTGAGGTAATCACGGAGCGACACAGAACTGCTAAAATACTTAGGTGAACAAAGGAATGCGGTATACTATAAGAAATAGTACAGCCCACTTCGGGCCTAATTGCATTATAGTGACCTACCAGTCAGCCCGAAAATAGTTTAAGGCCCTCAGCCTTCGGCTTCGGGCCTTAAACTATTTTCGGGCTGACTGGTAGGTCACTATAATGCAATAGGGCCCTCAGTGGGCTGTACTATTTCTTATATAGAGTTGAGACAAATAGTGAAGTCCCTGATCAGACGCCGCCTTGAAAAGGCGGCGTCTGATCTGGGACTGCACTATTTGTCGTGGTGAATAAAGGCGAAATTGGCGGTGAAAGGGTTAACAAGAGAAGAATTTATGACAAGGAATGATGAAATAGCCTAGTCTTTACTAGACTGTGTCTTGTGAAATATAAGAAGGAAAGATATTGTCACATACTTTTCCACAAAGAAAATTTAAGACAAAAGATCATTGTTTCTGTTGATAAAGGTTAACCTGCCTTTACCCTGCAGTAAAAAATAATGTCTTCTTAAAGTTGGATTTTGACTACATTTTTGTACATCCAATTCAATCCAGCTTTTGAGAAAGTAATGACCCAATGTCAAAGAGCCTGGATCCTGAGGAGACAAAAATTATGTCATCTTGATCCAAGCTGTTTGCAAAAGCCAATCAAGTCGGCCCGTTTGCAGATGAAGGGTTAAGGCAAACCATAAACCCTTTTGTTGTATAAATTTCGAAGTTTCAAATTTCAAAATATGAATATTTCAAAGTAGCTTCGAATGAGATTTTTGAGGCATCAGATCTAGATGGATTGTACTTTTTTGTTAATTAACCCTGCGCTTGCTATTCACGTCAATATACCTACCTGTAAATAGTGAAGACCCTGATGAGACAGCTCCTGCAGGAGCTGTCTCATCAGGGTCTGAACTATTTACAAGTTGATTGTGCAACCAGTGCATTCTACAGCAGTGATTGCACAGCGAAATACTTGTACACAGTGAAGATATATGTAATTATACAACAGGGCATGGGTAAAGAAGGAGAAATGTATTTTAAAATTCAGCAAGAGAAGAGTTAAGTCATTTATGCATGAATTGATCACTCTATGAATGTTCATTAAATTAATTTTTATAAGGTAAAATGTTCAAAGGAATTTTTGGCTAAGACAGAAACTGTAGGATCAGATTTATATACATTCATAAGCAAACAGAGCAGACCACGATAAGGCAGCTCCTACAGGAGCCATCTGATCTGGTTCTACTCTGTTTGCAAAGGCATGAAAAGACTTTTATACGAGGATGTAGCAAGGTTAAGCTGCAGACTGCGTGACTGACTGGCTGGATGGGTGACTGCCAGGGATAGACGATGGTGCATGCTACACTGTCAATAAATGTATTGAAACTGAAGAAGCTGTTAGAAAAAAATAGAACATGATTAATACAATAATCAGAGCTTGTGTAATACACAAATTCTTTTTGGTCACTTTGAATAGGCAGGAAATCTGTGTACCAGCATTTACAAACAGTGCAGACACAGATCAGAGGGCTCCTCTAGACATCCTCTGATTTACGTCTGCAACTCTTTATCATTCATAATCCGAGCAAATTTAAACCTTTCTTTCTGAGTAGACACTATCTTAACTGTTACAATGCTGAATTTTCAAATGGACTATTCCAAAATTCAAACAGGCCAAGTTTACAGTGAATATTTAGGGATTTTTCTAAAGAAAAGTGTAACATCACAAACAGTGCAGACCCAGATGAGGGGGCTCCTATAGGAGCCCTCTCATCTGGGTCTACGCTGTTTGCAAAGGAAATTAGTAACTTGTTCCCTGCATTGTAGGGGTTAAAACACTTATAGACTGTTTCACTTTGAAACTTCAGCATTCCAAAGGGTTAAGGTCAAGTATTTGAAAAGTTGGTGACCTTGTTATTGAATGTTTTGGTCTTATTGTTTCAAGATTATTACCTGACATACTTTCATGGTAATTGATCAACCTTTACAAATAACTTAAATAATAAAGGTTATAATAGTCGGTGGACTGGCCTCTGTAACAAAGAGACAGAAAACAAATTGGTGGCCAGTAACTAGACATCGCATTAGAATCTGTTTTTTGCTCAAACATATATTTTTGTAGAAAAAAAAAGAAAATACACGTAATAAGAACCATTTTAAAGATAAAAATGCAGAGAACAATGCATATGGTCAACAATTGTGTAGACGTGCCAAAAGTTTTTGGGACAAAGTTTGAGAAAGGTAATTGATATCATGAATAGTTCTTTAGCCTAATATTTCTGTCATTTCCCATACAGTACAGCCCCACTAAACTGGACTTTTAGTGAAGAAGAATTTACAGATTTTTAGGCAGGTGGCTTCTTAATGCAGGGTGAAAGTCTTGCAGAAAGCTCCCAAAGGGAGCTTTCTGTATGACTTTCACCCTGCATTAAGCTGCCACCTGTGTTAAAGACTGGCATTAGTACTACAGTATATTAATTTTGAAAGTTGTTTTAGAGAGGTTTTACCATATTCTTTTCTCTGTTTGAAAATGAAACTTTCTTCTATCAGGTAGTTATTATCGGCTTCAAAATTTGTGTTTGCTGATTTTTTTTTTAAATCTTAATATCAATTTCTTTGACAAATCAAGAGCCTGAAATACTTGCTGTTAGTTTTTGTCTGATCTGAGTCAAGCTGTTAACAAACTTGAAAAGATTTATTTTTTCATGAAACAGAGGCTATAAAAATTCTGTGTAGTACGTTTAGCCTTGTAGACAATGTTTTAACTGACCCAAAGAAAAGGTTTGGCCGTTATCTTGGTGTAGGCTTTCACTACCTTAATTGGATATCTATGGGCGTGTGGGTTTAAGTTTGTGTGGTGTGATTTCTGAGAGTCATCCTGTGTGTGTGTTGGATACATCATGAGATGTATGAAAACCTTGCAGCTTTATGGGGTAAATATATAATATGTTACATACAAAGATTTGAAGAAAGTTAGAAAATTTTAGTAAAATAAAAACCTATTTACCGTAATTGCCTTGAGTATTAAGACAGGCAAGCTTAAGCAAATAATGCATACCCAGATCAAATTGCTCCTGATGGAACCATTTGATCTGGGTCTACACTATTTGCTACTTTATAGTGTCCCTTTGAAAAATTGACATTGTCTCAATTACATTGTTTATATAGGTGATATTTCAAGTTCATTCCTAATAAATGCATGAGAAAATTAATTATTAATTTCTAATTGGAACATTTAAGGGTACATGTATTGCACCACGCATGATGCATCATAAAGTAAATTAGCATATTGTATAATTTATCATGCAAGATGATACTTATGTTGTGATTATTTAGCGTACGTTAGTTAATAACATTGCCTATAATTAATAACATTGCCTATTCTTAGAGTGTACATGCAAGCTCTTTTGAGCAGCTGAAAGATGTATAATAATGAGCAAATAGATGACATTTGATTACAGAGCAACAGATAAGGTGCGTACTCAGATACTAAAATCTTCGAGACGATTCTAAAAGGTGGTCACAACATAGTAGGGTTTGGTGGAGAAATAAAGAAGTTATTCTTGAAAATTTTTTTTTAATATTTATGCATCTTTTCGTTACATCTGGATTGTATGTATCAGAATCTGTTATTTTTCAGCCAAATCCTATCCTGCTTCTACTCATTAGCCTCTTTGAGATGATTCTTATGAGTACCAATGAGATAGGGTTTAGTTTCAAAATGTACTTAAGATTTCTGAAAGACTACAGCTCTGCTGTTAACAATCTCAATAGTAGCACCTCTTTAATACTTTAAATGCAAGGGAGCAAGTGTATTGGCATTCGGAAACTGTGTAGATCTAGATCAGATGGCTCCTGTTGGACCCATTTGATCAGGATCTGCAATTTTTGTCATTCAAAATGGTAAGTGTTTGCTTTAACCATTTCATAGATGAATATTCCTGTAAGAAATAATGACATCATGAATATTTATCAGCTGAATTTTATAAACGCAGTTGGACACTGGACTTTTTAACCATAAAATATTATCCCTTATCCTGTTACCCGTGGCCTGACATGCATTTGCGAACAGCGCAGATCCAGACAAGACACTGAGTAATTCAGCTAGTATCATCAGAATCCAAGCTGTTTGACACTCAGTCAATAGTTTCTCAAAAGTGTAACAAAGTCCGAAGTAGTCAGACTTGCTCCAGATCCATATTTGAGCAGACATCGTTTTTCTCACAGCTGAGTAAGGGGTTAGGAAAGAAATGAGTCATCCTGATCTGAACTTGACTTTTATTAATCTGTTAATCTGATAATAGTGTGGATTATGTTAAGCATATAAATATATTAGTTGGTAAGATATCATGGAGATCTTTGCTTTACCCCTTTAAGTGCTGGACACGAGTTATAAATGTCCTTTGCAAACAGTGTAGACCCAGATGAGAGGGCTCCTAAAGGAGCCCTCTCATCTGGGTCTGCACTGTTTGTCATTTTACAGTTTTTCTTAAGAAATATCCAT
Source organism: Azorinus chamasolen (assembly GCA_963576725.1). Taxonomy (NCBI): domain Eukaryota; kingdom Metazoa; phylum Mollusca; class Bivalvia; order Cardiida; family Solecurtidae; genus Azorinus; species Azorinus chamasolen. The sequence goes on along the minus strand of OY755251.1, from coordinate 8,006,488 downwards.
GAATATTCATGGTAGGTATTACCTTACTGAATATCAGTGTTGAAAGGGTAACAACCATAAGGTAGAAATAAAAGGATAGTTGTTTAAGCCTTTACTCAATAAATGCACCTTTTTATGCCTTTGCAAACAGAGTAGACCCAGATCAGACAGTTCCTCAGTGCTTATGAAATAATACAGTTCTGATTCTACAGTTTCTATCAAGATAAAATATTCCATTGTTCATAGTGCCATTGTAAAACTTCATTAAATTAATATTCATGATGTCATTATATTTGGCATGAATAGACATGGAGTAAAGGGTTAAATATTGGCATGGAAGTTTGACCTTCTGGAGACTGAACAATAATTATAGGTATAAGCTTTTGGCAGTACCATGCTTATCTTTAATATTGGACTAAATAAACGGACAACCTGATATATGTCGAAGTTTCTGTATTGCGCGGGGGAAAAAAAATCGAATTTGTTCATTGATTCATATTGAGTTTGTTCGACTGCAGTGAATGGAAAAATAATGTATATGGAAGAGTATATGGCAAAAAAGAATTTACATTTGTGTAGGAAGGTTGTGCATGTTGACAATAAGTAAAGGATTTAGTTGTGCCAACAATTAGCTATGGATTTTATATCATATAGAAGTAAGTACTGATGTTAATTAAAAAGTCTTAAAATATTAACTCGTGAATGCGTGAAAAGAATATACTGGAAAACAGTGTAGACCCAGACAGAGGGATGTTATAGGAGCCTGTGATTGGGGTCTGCACTGTATGTCATTCAAATACCTCTCACTAGTTAAACCATTCCATGGTGAATGGACACAAACATTAACCCTTTACTCCATAAATACCCCTTTTTACTCCTTTGTAAACAGAGTAGACCCAGATCGAATTGCTCCTGTAGTAGGAGTCATCTGATTAGGGTCTGCTCTGTTTGCTTATGATATTACATAAATCTATTTCTACAGTTTCTGCCATGGTCAAAAATACACTTTTCCTTAGATGCCATTACAAAATTCAGCTGAATAATATGCATATAATCATTATTCCCTACACGAATATTCATGGAGTAAAGGGTTAACCCATTAGCAAACAGAGCAGACCTTGATCAGACGACTCCTATAGGAGCTGTCTGATTTTGGTCTACTCTGTTTGCAAATGCCTGAAAAGGTGTTTATATGAAGGAAATGGTTAAACAATTGTAGGCCTTTTCCTTTGAACATTCAACTTTCAAAGGATTAATTGTCAATTTTGGAAGTTAACAAAAGACGTTTGTTTGAGCTGCCATTCAGGTTATGGAACTTCTCTGAATGACTTTTAAGTAAAGATCAGTAGCTGTTGGGGAAAACTTATCAGCAGATGTGTTTTAAGATTGTAAGAAGTATAAGGCTGAGAGAAGGTGGATTAATATGAGATTATCCATGTTTAGGTAATTATAGTTGGCTGTCAGCTGGTCTGTCTCCTTTTTCTTTTCTTTGCTGTTTATGTCTGTCATTCTCATTTTCTATGCTTTACTCTCTGTATCTTTTGATCTGTCACTTACTATCTCACTGTATTCTTCTGTCTCACATTCTGTCTATCTCTTACACTCAAGCCTTTACTCAATAAATAGGCTTTTCTATGCCTTTGCAAACAGAGTAGACCCAGATAAGACGGCTCCTATAGGAGCCGTCTTATCAGGGTTGGCTCTGTTTGCTTATAATATAATGTAGATATGATTCTAAGGTTTCTGTCATGACCAAAAAAATCCTGTGTCCTTGTAATCTAATTCTTTATTCTTGAAGTTATTATCTCTTACAAGAATAATCATCTTTTGAACGCTGAATATTCAAAGTGGAATAACACTGAAGTGTTCAGTATGTAGGGCTTAAATCTACTAGAGGATTCAGTATGCCAAACAGTGCAGACCCTGATCAGAGGGTTTCTATAGGATCCATCTGATCTGGGTCTACACTGTTTGCAAAGGCGTAGAAACGTGTATTTATGAAGTAAAGATTTAAGATGACAGCTGATCAAAGCCCAGAAGACACTGTTAAATGCTTTCTAGGTTTGTCAATACAGTTCAATAAAAAGTTCAATATTTCTCTTTGACATAAATCATGAGTATTTGTCTTTTTTTATTGGACATGCAAATGTCAGTGAAATAAATCAAAAGTCATTGAGTATCATTCTATTTCCCTCTTCAAGTGGTCGTATCATATAGAGAGAAGGCCAATGGGTGAAGAGTGACGGGATTAATGTAAACCCCCCCCCCTTCCCCGAACCCCTTCACCGCCACCACCATACACACACAGAGTCGGATAGGGTGGCATTTTGATGTTGTATTTTCAATCAGTTTTGTTGCTTGTATATATTCTTCTGTGTAAAGATTTTTGACCAGGTTGTGCGGAAAATCAGGTTATTGAAATAGTGATGTAAATCGGGCGGGCGGGCAGACGGTCAGACGGGCTCTGAAACTGTTTAACAGATTTTCATAAAATCTTGCATGTAGCAAGGACACAATATGTAAATGTGCATATTGTCGGGAATGTTTCCTTCTGCAATTTTTCTCGTAGTTATGCCCCTTTGAACTTAGAAATCGCAAGGTCTTTTGATGATCCTTGTAAGCGCAACTCCTCTCAAACTGTTCAACATAATTTCATAAGAAATCACTAGGTCTTTTGACCCTATCCTTGTAAGTGCAGCTCCTCTCAAACTGTTCAACAGAATAATTATTTCATAAAACCTTGAATATATGTAGCATAGACACAATATGTAGATGTTGTGATTTTTTCTTCTGCAATTTTTCTGGGAGTTATGCCCCTTTGAAATTAGAAATCACTAGTTAATAGTGAAGGAAAACTCGGTTTGGTGTCGTGTTGACATTTCTTGTTTGTGTTTGTTCTCTAAATCTGTTGAGTTTCCAAACAAAATTCCTTTTAGTGACTGGTTCCAAGTTGAGTTGTGCAAATTGTGCAAGAGTTATGGCCCTTATATTGTAAAATGTGATAATTTTTAAATTGTTTGAACTTGTTCCCTAAGTTCTTGGCGAACTGTAGGCTGTAAAAAATGAGCATATTTTTGCACTTATTATGAAACTAGAAGTTTGACCACGGGGATTTTCAATAACTAATGGCTGATACTTTTTAGCTCACCAGAGCACAAAGTGCTCAGGGTGAGCTATTGTGATCACCTGATGTCCGTCGTCCGTCGGCGTGCGTCGTGCGTCGTCCGTCGTTCGTCGTCCGTCGTCAACAATTTGAACCTTTAAAAATCTTCTCCTCTGAATCTATAGGGTGCTCAGCTTTCATCTTTGGCACATAGCTTCACCTATAGGTCCTTTACAAAAGTTATATAAATTATGTCCCTGGAGTCAAAATTGGCCCCACCCTGGGGGTGTCAAGTTTTCAATAGAAACATATAGTGAAACTTTGAAAATCTTCTTCTCTGAAACTGGAAGGTTCTCAGCTTTGATATTTGGCACATAGCATCACCTATAGGTCCTCTACAAAAGTTATATAAATCATGTCCCTGGGGTTAAAATTGGCCCCGCCCTAGGGGTGGCAAGTTTTCCATATCTGACTGCTGCTTAAACACTAGTATCTTCTTGTCAAAAACTACATGTCCCAGAGCTTAGATATTTGGTGTATGGATTAACTTAGTTTACCTTAAAGAATTGTGTTAATATCATAGTTCTGAGGTTAAAATTGGTCCTGCCCTTTGGGTTAAACTTTAAAATTGGCTTTTTCACTTCAGAAACTGCGGCTAAAGGTTTCTCCTACAACCCAGTCCACTGAGACTGACCTAGTTTTTATAGCCAGTTCCAGTGGTTTTACCCTTAGTCTAATCAGTAGAGTAGAAATTGTGTTTAGCCAAATAAATAACAAACACTCATTTTAGATTGAGAAAACTAAGTGGATAATTCTCAAAATGCTCTTTGCATATCTATGTCCTGCATATATGTCTCAGATATCTATATAGAGTCTTATCAGTATATCTTTTGTGAAGTTTAGCTGAATACAAGTCAAGTGTTCTATGCTGTAGCATTCTTTATCAGTATCAGTATTATCTGCTTCAGAATTGTTGTCTGCTTGTCTAAGATTGTTCACATCGTTTTTTAATACATGTCAATCTTACAATTAACTCTCTTGTACAAAACAATTATGAAGTACAATATTGGATTCTGATCTGACACATATGTAATTTGAAGTTACACATACGTCAGATCAGAATCCAAACTGTGCTAGGTCTCCCTTTGCACTTTTGATAACAACTGGGTTGCCTCCCTTCTTGGTAGACAACTGATATTTTTAGATCTGGCCTATTTCACAGACAATTAACCCTTTGCTCCATAATTATGCATTTCTGAACCATTGCAAACAGAGTAGACCCAGATTAGGTGGCTCATTTAGTAGCCATATGATGAATCTGCTCTGTTTACTTATGATATTATATAGTGCAAATTGCATTAAATTATTTCCATTTTTGTGTACAATATACAATGTACTTATAATATGTTTACTTAACCCTTTCCCTCATATAAATGCCTTTTCATGCATTTGCAAACAGAGCAGACCCAGATCAGGCGGCTCTATTAGCAGCTGTCTAATTAGGGTCTACTCTGTTTGTTAATGGAATTTGAAAGATGTTTTTCATTACTTTCTAAAATGGCTACACTTTCTATTTTTCATTACAACTAATTTGTCCATGAATATTCAGTAGATATTGAAATTTTGAATAAACATAGAACATGGGAAGGGTTAAAAATAAGTTAAGATTTGAATAACGATATGAACTCATGTATCATCATCTTCAGGTCCTTTACAAAAGTTATATTAATTATGGCCCTTGGGTCAAAATTGGCCCTGCCCCAGGGGTGGGTAGTTTTCAGTAGAAACATATAGAGCAAACTTTGAAAATCTTATGAAACTGAAAGGTTCTCAGCTTTCATATTTGGCTCATAGCATCATGTCTAAGTCCTCTACAAAACTTATGTAAATTATGCCCCTGGGGTCAAAATTGGCCCGCCCCAGGGCCGGCTAGTTTTCTATAGAAACATATAGTGAAAATTTTGAAAATCTTCTCCTCTGATTGTCTGGTGAGCGCTTCAGGGCCATTCTGGCCCTCTTGTTTAACTTTTTGCAGGAATATTTAACTTCCCCGAAGAGAAGAACAAGCTTTGACACCCACATACAGTGTTCTCGTTTTATTTTTGTTTTCATAGAAAATACATCAATTAACCCTTTCCTCCATAAATACGCCTTTCTACGCCTTTGTAATAATCACTTCTTGAAACCATTGAAACCGGATTATTGAATACAGAGTAACACTTTCCCCGATATAAACACCTGTTCACGCCTTCGAAAACAGATTAGACCCAAATCAGAGGAGCCATCTGTTCAGGGGCCTCTCTGTTGCTTTTGAAATAAAAAGATATTACTGTACAGTTTGTACCAATACAAAAAAACATATCCTGTGTTCATCTACAATTAAAACAATTAAACTAATTAATATTCACAATGTCATTATTTTCACAAGAATGTTCAGAAGGGAAAGGGTTAACCCTTTACTCCATAAATACGCCTTTCTACACCATTGCAAACAGAGTATACCCAGATCAAATGGCTTCTATAGGAGTTGTCTGATCAGGATCTGTTCCATTTCATGATATGATATAGATATGATTCTACAGCTTCTGTCATGACCAAAACTTCCTGTGTCCTGATGCACTATTATAACAAATGATCTTATTGATATTCATTATGTCATTGTTTGCTTTTTCATGTGAGGAAGCCTTCCAGCTGGCTTGCAGTAAGTCGGTGGTTCTACCCGGACGTCCTTCTGTTCACGAAACAATGCAATTTGTTCCGTGCATAGAAGTACCTTTTGGGTCTTCCTCCACCTGTAATTAGCTGGACATCGTGATATGACTGAAATACTGTTAAGACAACGTAAAACCCGATAAAAACTAAACCAAACCGACATGAATATTCATGGAGTAACTGGTTAAATGAATATTGATCAAGGAAGGGGTGAACTTCATGAAAAGATAACGGTGGAATTTCTAATGCCAGCGAGAAGTTTGTCCAGGTGATACTGGGATCATTTGTCAACTCTGCATGTTATCATTCTGGACAGGTATACGGGGAAAATAAAACTGGTAACGGTAAAATCTGTTCTGAAACAGGGGAGCTTTGGTACCATAATAACTGTAAATATTCGACTCTTGATCTCTCAATAGGCTGGTAAAGCTCATTAATTTTTAGACCCAACCTTTTTGAGTAAATTTACTGGAAAGAAACATTTACTAGAAAAAAGGAAAAGTTTATATATGTGCAGTTTTGAAACAATTGTAATAAAAAGAGCATTTGCTCCATCTAAATGGTTTCAAATGGTGAATTTTACAGAGGAATCAAAAGGTGTTAAAAACAGGGAATGGGTTAACTACAGGAGCCACCAGAGGTGATCCGTGATTACCTTTGCAAACACCAAGTAACTCGGCTGATCTCCTAGGATCCAAGCAGTTTGTTCTAATTACATATTTGTAATGAATTTTGAAGAAAATGCCACTTTGAAACCGGTAGACAATAATCATAGCAAGTGAAATTTATTTGGCATCGTAAGGGTTAAGTCAAATTGGTACATGTTTTAACCCTTTCCTCCATAAATACGCCTTTCTACACCTCTGCAATAACCACTTCTTGAAACCATTGTGATAAATAGAGCTGTATTTATCACAATGGTTTCAAACTACAAAAATTCTAAAAAAAAAATAATTCTCTAGTAAATGCTCGTTTTGGGAAGATTCATTCAAAGAGGTTGGGTCTAAAAATAGCCTATGGAGGCATGGGTTAATATTATAAAGTAGACTGACATAGTAGCAGATAGATTGATCTAAGTCTGCGCAAGTTTTACAGAAGACCTGGTTAAAATGCAAAACAGAGCCTCTGATCTGGGTCTACTCTGTTTGCAAATACATAGAAAGGTTTATTTATGACATCCTTGAAATTTTATAATGGCATACATACAAATGATGTTTTTGCTATTGATAGAAACTGTAAAGTGAGATCTACTATAAGTTCATAAACATACAGGAGCCCTTAGATCAGCGTCTACTCTGTTTGCAAAGGCATGAAAATGTGTTTATATGAAAGGTAAGGGTCAGATAAATCAAAGTATTGCTTGCTATAAAAGTCTTGCATTCAAACTTTACATCTGAAAAAAAAAGTGAATTATTCTTCACCCTTTACTCCGTGAATATTCATGTAAGAAATAATGACATCATGAGTATTAATGTGATTAATTGTTATAATAGTACAATCATGGACACAGGAATGTTTGGCAGTGGTAGAGACTGTAGAATCATATCTATATTATATCGGAAGCAAACAGAGCAGACCCTGATCAGACGGCTCCTATAGGAGCCGTCTGGTCTGGGTCTACTCTGTTTGCAAAAGCGTAGAAAAGGGTATTTATGAAGCACAGGGTTAATGCTTCCTAACTACACACTATATTTATACAAAACTTGTATCTTAATGCTTATCAGGATGATTAAAAACGTGTTTGTCAGATACAAGGTTACCGAAACTGTCCACTGGATTTCTGGAATTCTTCAGTTTACAGTTTGAAGGGATTAAAAAGGTGTTTGTAAGGTACAAGGTTACGAGACTGTCCAGTGGAATTCTGGATTTCTTCAGTTTGCAGTTTGATGCTCTGAATGTGTCACATGTGTTGGTGAAAATGTGGCCATATTAGGAAAATTATCAATCAAGGACCGGGCATTAATTGTTAAGCTGTATTGCACAGAACAGTAAGTGATGAATTTTTATTGGTAAACTGATCATTTAAGCTGAATATTTTATTGAGTAAAGGAGTAACTCTTTCAGAGCAACAGATAAATGTACATACCCAAATACTTAAACCGTCATTTCTCCAACAAACCCTATGTTGTGACCACTCTTTAGAATCCTCTCTTTGAGACATAGGGTTTAGCGTACAAAGAGTTAATGGTTTCCTCATTCAATATTCATGTAACAAATAATGCATATTCATTGAATTTTTATAATGTAAACTTTTCTATGGAATTTTTTACTTTGACGAAAACGATGGAATCAGATCTACATGTTGTATTTTATGCCATGAGCAAAAGAGCAGACCCTGATCAGACTTCACCTACACTGTTTGCAGGTACATGTATGTGAAAAGGCATTTATAAGAAGGAAAGGGTTAAATGATAGACATTGAAATCCTGACATACTGTAAAAAACAGTTAATTACCTTGGACAGAGTTATCCCTGTACCTTATAGAGACACCTTTTAACACTTTACAAACAAAGTAGACCCAGAGTACACACCCCTGTACATGTAGGAGCTGTCTTAAATCAGGGTGACTTCTCTGTTTGTTTATGAAATAATACAGATCTAATTCTACAGTAATTGCAATGGTAACAATTCCCTTGTTGATATGCCATTATATAAACTCAACTAATTAATATGTATACTGTCATTATTTCATGCATGGATATTTATTTGATATATACAAATGTAGATTTAAAGGTTACGGTGTATTTATAAAGTTTAATATGACAACAAAAATATAGATATGATTCTACAGTTTCGGCCAAACATTCCTGGTTTTATAATTATGCTGTATGAAGAAGTATTATCTTCCTCATTTATAATCTCTTAAAATGTCTTAAACCCTTGGAAGGATTTCCAAATGCTGTGGCACAAATGTTCTCCATAACAAGGTGATGTGCAGACACCAGGATTCAGTCACATTCTTTAAAGGTCAAGGTCACAATTCAAGGTCAAATGTTTTAGCCTTAATTTTCATGTCTACTCTACATCTGTATAACCCTTGGAAGTATTCGAATTGCTGTGTCACAAATGTCCTCCTTAACAAGCCCATGTGCAGACAGCAGGACTCAGGCACGTGGGTCAAAGGTCAAGGTCACAATTCAAGGTCATGGTCACAATTCAAGGTCAATTATTCACACTTTTTTAGTCCGGACGATAACTCCTACATGGCTAATGCCATTTGATTGAAACTTCATACATTGACAGAGCATGCTGAGAGAAAGTGTCAGGGACATAACTCTGGCCTGAATACTTTTGGAGTTATTGCCCTTTGTTACATTTTTTTGTCCAGTCAATTACTCCTACTCTACTGATGCTATTGGAATGTCATTTCATGTATGGAAAGAGCATGATGGAAGGAAGTGTTATGCACAAGTATCGTAACTCTGGCTTCAATAATATTGGAGTCATTGCCTCCCATTTTCTGCAGAGTTATTTCACTTTGAAATTTTTACATGGAAATTTTGTCCGCAGGGTTTCTCCAAAACCTTTAATTGGATATTCATTAAATTTTATAGGATTGATTAGCATCATGCCTAGTTGTGCATATCTTATTCCTGTTCCGGTTTGATGATTTTCTTCAGAGTTATTGGACTTGGAAATTTTTCATGGAAAATTTTGTCCGCAGGGTTTCCCCAAAATTCTTTTATCGGATGTTCATGAAACTTCATAGGAATGATCAGCACAATGCCTGAGTACATGTAAGTTGTGCATAGTTTATTCCTTTTTCGGTTCGATGATTTTCTGCAGAGTTATGGGACTTTGGAAAATTCTGTCCACGGTCTGGGGGAGATCTAATTAATATTCATGATGTCATTATATCTTACATGAATATTCATAGAATAAAGGCTTAAATCTCTATTAACCCATTCCCTCCTGCTGACGCATTTTGACGTCTCTGTAAAAGTCTTTTTTTGAAACCATTGTGATAAACAGAGCATTTGCTCCATAAGAGCAAATTTTCTATTTATCACAATGGTTTCAGAAATACACAATTCTGAAATTTTCCTTCTCTCTAGTAAATGCTCATCTTCGGTAGATTCATTCAAGAGGTTGGATCTAAAAATAGCCTATGAGGGAATGAGTTAACAGTTCACTTTTAATTTCGTTTTGCATGCTGTTGATTGATGGAGTTACTTGGGGTGACTGTTGATAAAAATTACATCAAGATGAATAGTGTGTGAATATAGCTTATGTATGGTCTTTTATCATTAGAAAGTGATTCATGGGACAGTAGGTGGATTAGTTGTGCTGTCACGGTAATAACCCTTTGAATGCTGAATGTGGAATGACCCAACATTGTTTTTGGGTAGAGTCTATTCCCATATGAATGGGTTTAACTTGGACTTTGAATGACAAACAGTGCATACCCTGGTCTAGGGGCCCTCTGAGCTGGGTGTACACTTTTTGCATATCCCTAGAGCAACAGATAAGTGTGTACTCAAATACTGAAATCGTTATTTCTCCACCAAACTCTATGTTGGGACCACTCTCAGATACTAAAATTGTCATTTCTCCACCAAACCCTATGCTGTGACCACTCTTTAGAATCGTCTCTTTGAGACGATTCTAAAGAGTGGTCACAACATAGGATTTGGTGGAGAAATAAAGAAGTTGTTCTTGAAAATGTTTTGATTTATGCATCTTATCTGGACCTCTGAAAGTTTACAGGTTTCCAGCATTCAAAAGGTTAAGTAAACCAAGGAGTGAAGAGCCTTTTCAAATGACAACCAAAGAATGTACAAAACACTACCCCCTTTGACCAAATGGTACAAATTTCATCATGATTATCTCCCTTGAGCCATGGGTTAACCCTTTACCTGATAGGGACACCTTTTGATGTCTTTACAAACACTCTGGGTAATCACAGATCAGATGGCTCTTACAGGAACCATTTGGTTTGGGTCTGCTCAGCTGTTTGCTTACATAATATCAGAGATCTGATCCTGCATGATCTATGATAGCAATATATTCACTTGTTTTATATAGAAAATGAGTTCATTAATAGTCCTAATGGTTGGAGTGTGCCACAAATATTCATAATTCTTTTTTTTTATCAGTTTGAACATTACTTACAAGTATTGGACAAACATACCTTTATGGACCTAGGTATTACATTTAACCCTTTCCCTCATTATAAACACTTTACATGCATTTGCAAATAGAGTAAAACCAGATCAGACGGCTTGTAGGAGCAATCTGATCAGGATCTGCTCTGTTTGCTTATGATACAATATAGCTTATGGTTCTACAATTCTGTCTCAGTCAACATTCCCTGTGTTCATAATTATGCTGTGTTAAAAAATAATCTCATTAATATTCATAATGTAATTACTTTTTACATGAATGCATCATAATACATCATGGGAATATCAGAATTTCTGCTTCAGTCTGAACTCATGACCTGCTGATAGGGAGGCAAATACATGTGCCACTGAGCTAATGTGACCCCCCACCCCCCCCCCCCCCCCAACCCCCCCCCCCCCCAAAAAAAAAAAATGTTTATAAAAATTCATGTAATTAATATTCATGATATAATTATTTCTTACATGAGTATTCATTGAGTAGAGTAAACACATTCTCTCCTAGTGACACATTTTAGCGCTTTTGTTAACGTCACATTTTGAAACCATTTTGATAAATAGAGCAATCACAATTGTTTCAAAACTACACAATTCTACTTTTTTTTCTTTTCCCTAGTAAATGCTCCTTTTCAGTAGGTTAATTCAAAGAGGTTGAGTCTAAAAACAATCTAGGAGGTAATGAGTTAAGGTTGAGACAAGGATGATTTACATGAACTACTAAATATGAGTGGGGCTTTTCAGTTTTTGACCTCATGTTTTCCTTGCACGCCTGACCTGTTTGTCCACTTGATCACATGTAAAAACACCAATATGGAGCTGTAAAGTAAATATTTTAACAAACATTTAACACCAGTGAATCTCATGTACTTCTGGACTTTTGTCCTGTGACATTGCCAAGATCTACTATTTAATTGTTTCCTGTTGAATATTCATGTGAGAAATAATGACATCATGAATATTTATTAGCTGAAGAATTATAATGACATAATTATGTACACAGGATTTTTTTTGTATTGGTAGAAACATAATTTCAGAAGCAAACAGAGCAGACCCAGATCAGATGGCTCCTATAGGAGCCATCTGATCTGGGTCTTCTCTGTTTGTGAAGGCATATATATGAGGGAAAGGGTTAACTCTGTACTCGATAAACCTAGCTGTCTTGTGACCCCTTTGCAAACAGAGCAGACCGTGATCAGATGGCGTCTGTAAGTACTGTTTTATCAGTTTTCTCTTCTGTTTGTTTAAATACAATAATAGATCTGGTTCTACAGTTCTGCTATTATAAATTATCAGCTAATTAATATTCATGTACTTATTATTGCTTACATGAATATGGTAAAAGATTAAACTCTAAATACAATATTGTGCCTAACCCTTTCCTTCATATAAAAGTCTTTTCACGCATATACAAACTGAATAGGAGCCATCTGATCAGGGTCTGCTCTGTTTTGCTGATGGAATATTAATGGTTCTGTTTCTTTAGTTTTCACCTTCCATATTCCTTTATAACTATTTTGTTTATGAATATTCGGTAGGTATTGAAATTTGGGATAGATATAGAACAGAGAAAGGGTTAATAAAAAACTTAATTCATTGTTATATAACGATAGAGTCCATTCAGTATGAAGGGTATACTTTGTTAGAGGAGTCAGAATGACAAACAGTGCCTACCCTGATCAAAGGGCTCCTCTAGGAGCCCACTGGTCTGGGTCTGCATTGATTGCAACTGATGATACACTTGTACACTTGTGTCCTTCACTCATATGGTTAAACAAATAAATAACAAAAAATAACCCCAAAATAATGTATAAGCTCAGCATGAAAGTGCTTGATGATGGATGTACAACAAAATCTTCGTTTTTATTGGGGTTTGATATTTTTTTGCTGCTGATCCTTATAAAGACGACAATTGTTTTATGACACTGTTCAGATTTTTTTTATGGAGAACAGTTTATTAACCCTTCACTTGCTGAATTTTAAAATACATTTCTCCTTCTTTATCCATGCCCTGTTGTATAATTACATATATCTTCACTATCTACAATTATTTCTCTGTGCAACCACTGCTGTGGAGTGCACTGGTTGCACAATCAATTTGTAAATAGTGCAGACCCTGATGAGACAGCTCCTGCACTGGGTCTTCACTATTTACAGGTACATGTAGGTATATTAATTGACGTGAACAGCAAGCGAAGGGTTAAGATGGTATGTATTACAGTTACATGCATTACATTAACCCTTTCCCTGTCGAATATTCATGTTAGAAATAATGACATCATGAATATTTATTAGCTGAATTTTTGTACACATGAATTTTTAGTATTGATATAGACTGTTAAGTGAAATTTATTATAATTTCATAATCAAACAGAGCAGACCCTGATCAGATTGCTCTTACTGGAGCGGTTTGATCTGGATCCCCTCTGTTTGCAAATGCACCTTACTTAACCTTTTACCTGGTGAATATTCATGTAAGATATAACAACTACATGAATATGTATTAGCTGGATTTTTATAATGGTATATGAAGACATGCTTTATTATGTCTCCCCCATTTATGGGGAGATATATTGTTTTTGCCAGAGTTGTCTGTCTGTCCGTCCGTCCGTCCGTCCGTCCGCACTCACCAAAGGGTAGTTGTGTGACTTTTTCTAACTAGTCGCACAAGTAAAATCATTAACCTGGCCATCTCTTGTGACATTAACCTGGCCATTTCTTGTGACATTAACCTGGCCAGTTGTGGGACATAGGGTTAGGGTAAGGGTTAGCTTCCAGATCATTCTATTCCAAAGTTAGAGCCAAAAATAGTTTTACTTGTGGGACTAGTCACACAAGAAAAGATCAAAGGAAAAAGTCACACAACTACCCATTTGTTAGTATGTCCGTCCGTCTGTCCGTCTGTCCGTCACAAACTTGTGTCGCGCGTATCTCTGAAACCAGTTGGGCTAGAGTCACCAAACTTCACAGGAATGTTCACCAGCATGAGTTGTTGTGCACCTGGGGTTTTTGAATTGTCTCCCCCTGATAACTTTGGAGTTATTGCCCCTGATGACTTAAAATTAGAAAAACTTTGTGTCGCGCGTATCTCTGAAACCGCTAGTACTAGAGTCACCAAACTTCACAGGAATGTTCAACAGCATGAGTTGTTGTGCACCTATGGTTTTTGAATTGTCTCCCCCTGATAATTCTTGAGTTATTGCCCCTGATATAAATACTTAAATTTATACAAACTTTGTGTCGCGCGTATCTCTGAAACCAGTAGGGCTAGAGTCACCAAACTTCACAGGATTGTTCACTAACATGAGTTGTTTTGCTCTTGGGGTTTTGAATTGTCTCCCCCTGTTAACTTTGGAGTTACTGCCCCTGATGACTTGAAATTAGACAAACTTTACCTAGTGTCATGCATATCTTTGAAAGCACTAGGGCTAGAGTCACCACACTTCACAGGAATGTTGACCAGCATGAGTTGTTGTGCACCTGGGATTTTTGAATTGTCTCCCCTTGATAATTTTGGAGTTATTGCCCCTGATATTACTTAAAATTGAGAGAAACTTTGTGTCATGCATATCTTTATAACCACTAGAGCTAGAGTCACCAAACTTCACAGGAATGTTCACCAGCATGAGTTATTGTGCATCTGGGTTTTTTAATTGTCTCCCCCTGATGACTTTGGAGTTACTGCCCCTTATGACTTAGAATAAGAGAAACTTTACTTTGTGTCACATGTATCTATGAAACCACTAGTACTAGAGTCACCGAACTTCACAAGAATGTTGACAAGCATGTGTTTTTGTGTACCTGGGGCTTTTGAATTGTCTCCCCTTGATAATTCTTGAGTTACTGCCCCTGATATGATAACTTAAAATTAGAGAAACTTTGTGCTGCGCGTATCTCTGAAACCAGTAGGGCTAGAGTCACCAAACTTCACAGAAATGTTCACCAGCATGAGTTATTGTGCATCTGGGTTTTTTAATTGTCTCCCCCTGATAACTTTGGAGTTACTGCCCCTTATGACTTAGAATAAGAGAAACTTTACTTTGTGTCACATGTATCTATGAAACCACTAGTACTAGAGTCACCGAACTTCACAAGAATGTTGACAAACATGTGTTTTTGTGTACCTGGGGCTTTTGAATTGTCTCCCCCTGACAATGTTTGAGTTATTGCCCCTGATGACTTAAAAATTAGACCCTGATAAGTTTGGAGTTACAGACATTACACTTGTGTATTGGAAAGAGGATGGGAGGGGGAGACATCTGTTTTTGTGACAAAAACAAACCTCTAGTTTTGACTGATATTGCAGAATCAGCTCTATATAATTCTATTGGTCAATATGAAGACTCAATAATTATGCACTAGGGGGTCCATATATTAACCCTTTCCTCTATAAATATGCCCTTCTGCACCTTTGCAAATGGAGTAGACCCAGATCATTCAGCTCCTACAGCAGCCCTCTGATCAAGGTCTGCTCTGTTTGTTTATGATATAATATAAATATGATACTACAGTTTCTGCCATGACCAAATAATCCTGTGTAAAAAATGTTATATTATAACATATTAATCTAATTAATATTTATGATGTCATCATTTCTTACATGAACAGGGTTATAATAAACATACATAATAAATAA
Organism: Azorinus chamasolen; assembly: GCA_963576725.1. Taxonomy (NCBI): domain Eukaryota; kingdom Metazoa; phylum Mollusca; class Bivalvia; order Cardiida; family Solecurtidae; genus Azorinus; species Azorinus chamasolen. The sequence goes on along the minus strand of OY755251.1, from coordinate 7,990,940 downwards.
TAATAAACCGGTTGCACTCAAGCATCGTAACTATGATTACCTTTACAAACAGTTTGGATCCAGATGAGAGGATGCATAATGCGGCATCTCATCAGGATCCAAACTGTTTTTTCACACGACCAATTTTTTTGGCAAAGAAATGAAAGAAATTTTATTTCAAAAATTGAAGCAGACGACAATAATTGTTGCAGACGAAAAACTACTGAGCGTTTTTATTGTACAAATATTGGGTACATATACACAACTGTTCACTTTATTCTGGCCGATCATGACAACATTTTGTACATTATGACCCAATAATCGTTGTGTCTGGAATATATATCGATCACCAGATATAAATGTATCAATAAAGCATCATCATTTCTATGGTATCTGCTAGTGTTTTTACGATGACCTAATTTGGGAAGAATCATGAAAGTACAATGAAACCTGTCAAAAGGAGGATGACAAATGGGCTATGCCATTAGTTTTGCTCATAAAACAATTACAATAGAACCTATCTTAAGCGACCATCAAAAAGAGGTCTAACTATGGGTCTGTAAGGCAAGTGGTAGCTTAATGCAGGTCAAAGGTAATATAGACAGCTGTAGGAGCTTTCTGCATTACTTTTGCCCTGCATTAAGCAAGCAACTGCCTTTTAAGACTTCAATCAATTCAAAGTCGCTTAAGACATGTTTTACTGTAACATGCATGTGAAAAGTGCCATCAGCTTAACACCTCCCCTATGGAATATTTATGTATGAATTAATGACATCATGAATATTAATTAACTTTAATTGGCTTAGATAAAAACTGTTTATAATGTCATATGCAAACAGAGCAGACCCTGATCATACATGTCTACAGCGGACTAGTATTAATTTTGAGGGAAAGCGTTAAAGTTTTTTAATAGAAGATTTTGCAGACAATAGATTTGAATGAGTGCTGGAGATTCAAATATTCTACCAGTTTCACTTAAATTGTCATAGTTTTAACCCTTTACTCCATGAATATTCATTTAAGAAATAATGATGTCATAAATATTAATTAGATTATTTGTTATGTTAGCCCATGAGTACAGGCATTATTAGCCATGGCAGAAACTTTAAAATCATATCCTTATTATACCATAAGCAAACAGAGTAGACCTTGATCAGACGGCTCCTAAAGGAGCTGTCTGATCTGGGTCCAGTTTGTTTGCTAAGGCGTAGATAGGCATATTTATGGAGTATATGTATAGGGTTTTTCGTCTCCAAATTTTGTTGTCTACTACAATTTTCATTTGTTTAATTTTCTCTCCTCTTCTGTGACCGTCAAAATCATTACATCAGTAACTAACAGTTTGGATCGTGATGAGACACAGAGTTACTTGGCTTCTTATCTGGATCCACACTATCTGTATAGGTAATGATAGATGCAATATTGGCAGCGAAAGTGTAACTGCACAACAAAAGAGATCCTACAGAAACCTTCTGAAATACCGGTACATGTACAATACCACCTCTAAACGTTTTACAAAAACGCCTTTCATCGCCTTTGCATTCAGAGTAGACCCAGAGCATAATGGCTCCCATAGGAGTCATCTGATCTGCGTCTGCTCTGTTTGCTTATTAAGAAATATATGATTCTACAGTTTGTACTATGTCCAGTGTCCATGTGCTTATCAATCTTATCAATATTCATGATGTTATTATCTCCTACATGAATATTCATGGAGTAATGGGTTAAGTGCTATTCTCTGTATTTTATCAGTTTACTGTTATTATGTTTCACCCCACTCTTGTGGTGGAGAAGACATGTTGAATTTTGTTTTATATTGATTTTCCATACCAGTTCTCTTTATCAAAAGCTGTATATGCGTCCTTCAACCTTTTCCCTGTTCAATATTCATGTAAGAAATAATTACTTTAGGAATACATGCATTAATTAGCTTACTTTTATGATAGCAAATTTACAAAGGACTTTCTGATCTGAGTCTGCTCTGTCTGCTTATGAAATTGTAATAGATCTGGCTCTACTGTTTGCTTCATGAATATTTATTAGCTGTTTTTTAAAATATCAAATGTACACAGAAATGTTTGGTATTGGTGGAAACTATAGAGTCATATCTATTATAATTTCATAAACAAACAGAGCAGACCCTGATCAGACAGCTCCTAGAGGAACCATCTAATCTGAATTTCCTCTGTTTACATAACGGTGTAGAAAGGCGTATTTATGGAGTATGAAGGATAACAACCCTTTATTTCATAATGCTGCTTTTTTATGCTTTTGCAAACAGAGTAGACCTGTTTGAATACATTCAGGAATATTTTGATCTTTAACCTCTATTGATCTATTTGCCTAAGTTAATCTGGCAGAAGAATTAGAGCAATGACGCTATTTCTCAAATGAATCATCTGTGACAGCTTGGATTTTGTCACAATGGTTAGGGTTATGTACTGAGAAGGCAATCTGCATCTACTGTCTGCCTTGTAGAATGAAACTGTTAAATGACGTGTTTAATGAGGTTTGCTTGTTTTACATGACAGAGCTTTTATTGCTACATATAATCAAAAGCTGGCTAATTTATCATAACTTTGGTTTGAAGTTATTGAGATTGGGATGAAACCAACCTTCAAGAGTGAAAAAAATAATTTAAAAGTCCTCAAAACAAAGGAAAACAATGACTTAGATTTTGGTGTACACAAAAAAGAGCAAAGTTAGTTTGGAAATAGACTGTGACTGAATAATGTTCGAATTTGAAGATTCAAATTTGTCCATTACCAACATTTACAGACTGAAATCTGGGGTATTGCAGCTGAGTTTCAGTGAGTTTAGGAATTGTCCTAATTACCCTAGGTGTTCAGACACTACAGCTGATAAGCCAAGTTAGCAACATTTTCATATCTTTAATTGATGCCTTTTGGCACCTCTGTAAAAGCCACTTTCAGAAACCATTGTGGAAAAAAGGGCAATTTCTCCATAGGAGCAAATGCTCTATTTATCACAATGGTTTCAAAACTACAAAATTCTAAAAAAAAATCATTTTTTAGTAAATTCTTCTTTTCATTAGATATACATTGTATTCAAATTATAAGTTAATTATAAGTTTGGATCTAAAAATAACCTATGAGGTAATGGGTTAACTAGACTAACATAGAAGCAAAAAGTGTAAACCCTATTCAATTTCTTTCAGAGCCTATTGATCTTGGTCAGCACTATTTTACCTAAGATTGTCCAAATGCAAGACAAGGGTTTAGCTACAAAGTATAACCCTTTCTTCTTCCATAAGTATGCCTTTCTGTGCCTTTGCAAACAGAGTAGACCCAGGTCAGAAGGCTCCTATAAGAGCCATCTAATCAGGGTCTGCTCCGTTTGATCATGAAATGATATACCATAGATATGATTCTACAATTTCTGTTATTGCCAAAATTTCCTGTGTTTATGTGCCATATTAAAAATGAATCTAATTATCATTCATGATGTCATTATTTCTTACATGAATACTCATGGAGTAAGCGTTAACCCTTTCCCTCATATAAATGTTTTTTCACGCATTTGCAAACAGAGTAGACCCAGATCAGACGGCTCCTAGAGGAGCCGTCTGATCAGGGTCTGCTCTGTTTGCTAATGGAATTTTAAAGATTCGTTTCTTTACTTTCTAAAATGGCTACAATGTTTCACCTTCCATATTTCATTAAAGACATTTCTTAGATACTCTAATTACTCTCTCTGGTACTCATTAGAATCTCCGTAGAGAGGCAATTCAAATGAGTAGTAACAAGAAGGTGCATTTTATGTTATTTGAGGTTCTGTATATCCCAATACATCAATGTAAGAAACAATGACATTGTGAATACTTATTAATCCTTTACTCTATGAATATTCAGACAAGAAATAATGACATCATGAATATTTATTAACTGATTCTTTATAATGGCATATGTACATATAGATTTTTGGTTTGGTGGACACTGTTGAGTTAGAGTTGTTATGGTTCCATAAGCAAACAGAAAAGTCCCTGATCAGTTATGGCTCCTATAACTGTTTGCAAAGGGCTATATAGGGGGTTATATGAAGGAAATGGATAAGTTTGCTCCTGTTGAATAAGGTTATCGAGAGAGGCAACATACGTTAGATAATAAAGCAGACATGCTCAGTGCAATTGAAGGCTTGAAGCTTTGAATAAGAGTGGGCAATTATATTTTTAGCCCTTAACTCTTTCAATGCTGAATTTCCAGAGTGGAATGGAGTAGTCCATCAGTGTTTTACTGTAGAGTCCACTCAATATGAAAGGTGCAAACTTGCCAGAGGATTGAGAATGACAAACAGTGCAAAGCTTTATCAGAAGCTCCTCTAGGAGCCCGAGTCTGATCTGGGTCTACACTTTTACTAATGCCAGTGCATGTATGTCCAGCATTCGAAGGTTTAACTCTTTGCAAACTAGTAGCAAATTATTGATAACCTCATCAGGATCCAAACTGTTTGGCAGTCTTGTCATAGTTTTTAAAAACAGAAGAGCAACAGTTACTTAACACTTCCAGAATTTATAACAAAGGATAATTTTTGTAGACAATTAATTACATTTGTACTTATGTAGTGGCATGCATTTAACTCTATGAAAGTTGCAATTTCAAACAGCAGAGGAGCCCACTGATCAGGGTCTACACTGTTTGCCAGTCAAAGCCCTCTTGGCAAAGTATACCCTTTAATAGTCAATGGACTCTATTGTTAAACAGTGATCGATGGGCCATTCCTCTTTGAATTTTTGGCCTTTAAAGGGTTAAGATTTAAAGTACACTAAATTCTGTTAATCTGATGATAATGAATTTCGCAGTTTTAGTGTTACAGAAATGCGGGTGCGTTTACGCTTGAAGATTTTAATGCTATTGAAATAAATGTGAAAGATCAATATTTACACATCGCTAGATCTGTTTTAACCCTTTCAATGCTGGAAACGGGTCATAAATGTCCTTTGCATTGAACAGTGTAGACCCAGATGAGAGGGCTCCTAGAGGAACCCTCTCATCAGAGTCTGCACTGTTAGTCATGTTACACTTTTCTTTAAAAACATGCCTGAATATTTGCTGCAAGCTTCATGACCGGTTGGAATTTAGGAATAGTCCAATAAAATTTTGAAAATTCAGTATTGAAAATAAAAGTTTACATGACTGTGCAGTTGAAACATGAATCTTACATGTACTAGATATCCCTAATGGATCATGGTAATGTCTTCATGTAAGCCATTTATCCATTTACCGGATGAATTTTCATGTAAGAAATAATGACATCATGAATATAAATTGAGACTTTAATGCTTCTAATGGAAATGAACACAAGACATTTAGGCCCTGGTGGAAACTGTAGAATCAGACCTAATCTATATACACTAGAACCTGTCTTAAGCGACCATCTAAAGGTGGTATAATTATGGACCTATTAGGCAAGTGGAAGCTTAATGCAAGTCAAAAGTAATGCAGAAAGCTCCTGGAGCTTTCTGCATTACTTTTGTCCTGCATTAAGCAACTGCCTACTTTATAAGACTCCTATGATCAATTAATGAATGGTTGCTTAAGAGAAGTTCTACTGTATATCATAGCAAACAGAGCAGACCCTGGTCACTGGTCACTGGCGCTCCAGTAAGGAGCCATCTGATCTGGATCTACACTGTTTGCAAAGGCATAAAAAAGATGCCTATATGAGGTAAAGGGCTAAATGTAAGAACTTGCATATATGTTCACAAACAGTGTAGAACCAGATCTGATAATGTCAAATTCTACACTGTTCACTTTGTTGATTAGTCCAAATACAGGTATGAAAAACCATGGGAGAGATCATTTTAATATTTAGCCTGTTTTGAAAAAAAGTGTCTTCTGCTTAATTTTTTGAAGTAGATTTTTGTTATTTTTGTTTCTTACTTTTTAAACACATTGTCAAGCCTTTGCAAAGAGAGAAGAACCAGATCAGATGGTTTCTATATGAGCCGTCTGATCTAGGTCTACTCTGTTTACCATTGAAATAACGTAGACTGATAATGATTCCAAAGTTATTGCCATGGTAAAATATTCCTTAGGTTGTATTGTCACATAAAAACTCAGCTAATTAATATTCATGAAGTCAATATTTGTTTCATTAATAGTCATATAGTGTAAATAATCAGTGAATACTTCCTGATATGCTTCTGTTCCTGTTACATCCAAATTTAACCCTATAAATACGTCTTTCTTCGCCTGTGCAAACAGAGTAGACCCAGATCAGATGGCTCCTATAGGAACCGTCTGATCAGGGTCTGCTCTGTTCGCTTATGATATAATATTGACATGATTCTACAGTTTCTGCCATGGTCAAAAATCCCTGTGTCAAATTATAGCATATTAATCTAATTAAATATTCATGACATAATTATTTCTTACATGAATATTCATGGAGTACAAATTAATCTAATTAATATTCATGACATAATCATTTCTTACATGAATATTGATCGAGTAAAGGGTTTAATTGTTTGCAGAGGTCATAAAAAATTCACACATGCCGTGATTAGGAGTAAAAACCCAACATTTTACTGTGTTTAATCTATATTTGAGCAGGTCATGTCGAAACAGGCTTGACAATCAAATCAATCGGTGTAGCGTGGACAGACCGGCAGTTTGTTTAGTGTGGTGTATTTCAGATGTCTATCCTAGGATAGCCTCGAAATGTAGAAATATAGAGAGTGGCGTATCTATACTTAGCTTAAGTGTGCCTCATAGATCTCATGTGCTACTGTATTGACAAAAAGCGGAGTTTATTCGCGTGTGTCCGGTTACACTGTTCACTGGAAACCTCTTTGTGTGTGGATTAAAATTCTAATTGTGATTTGATTAAAAATATACAGGAGTAGAAAAGTATTGTGAATCTACATACATGTATGTCTTTTATAGGTTTGAATTAATTTACATTATATTCTTTTATCCCTTTACTCCATAAATACACGTTTAATGCCTTGACAAACAGAATAGACCCAGATCAGATGGCTCCTGCAGTTTACCATCTGATCGGAGTCTGCTCTGTTTGCTTATGCCATGATATAGATGTGATTGAGGAGTTTCAGCACAGGCTTTCCTGTGTCCATGTCTCATTATAGAAATTCATCTAATTGTTATTCCTGTCATTTTTTTTCTTACATGAATATTTATGGAGTAAAGACTTGATTATACCTGGGTTATTACGAGTAGTGTGGGTTGAATTATGGTAAATCATGTGATCTTATGTAGTTACTTGAATTACAAATCAGGGATGTTGAAAATTTCATAGTACATCACAGTAAAATATAATTATAGAATTGTATTCATTTCTGTCATATGTCTTGGAGATAGATTTATTTTTTCTATTGAAAGGCTCAGAAACAATACCCGACAGTGTCATATATCATTTCTGTTCCTGGGCTGTTCTGATCGTCTGTTTGCATAAATGGCTGTTTCACGTCATAACCATTGATTGGCTATATTATGACTTGTGTACATGACAAAGTTCTCAGTAACCATACAAAATTGATTATTTACCTTTGAATTGCTGAATTTTTAAAATGGAACAATTCATCATTGTTCAATCCTTTAGTCCATGAATGTTTTGTTAGACTAGTGATGACATTATGAATAGTGATTCAATGTTATGGACACAGGTATTTTTGGCTATGGGAAAAACTGTAGAATCATATCTATATCATATCATAAGCAAACAGAGCAGAGCCTGATGTGTCTCTCATTCAAATTGTTAAACATTTTGTATATTGGAAACTCAGCGGAATAATGAATGAGACTACATACAAAAACCCGTTTTAACTCTTTTAATGGAGGAAACCTGGTCAATTGTCCTCTGTAAAGAGTGTAGAGAATATAGAATGACAGAAGCATGACAAAGGGATAAATATGTACTAAGTCACATAGAATCAGTCACCATGAACGACACCAACCTGAAAACCGCAAAATGAATCTGATTTATTGTTGAATTGAACTCAAAAATCAATCCCATATTTTATCTATTAACCTGTTAACCCTTTGAATACAGGACACACATGCACTGTCATTTGCAAACAGTGTAGACTCTGATCAGAGGACACCTAGAGGAGCCCTCTGATCAGGATCTGCACTGTCTGCCATTCAAAATCCTCTAGCACGTTTAAGCCTTTCATACTACAGTATAACCTCTCTTAACCGGAATTCTAGTAGATAATAATTTAGGTACTTATAGGCAGGTGGCTGCTTAATGCAGGGTGAAAGCCATGCAGAAAGCTCCTCTAGGAGCTTTCTGCATGACTTTCACCCTGCATTAAGCTGCCACCTGTCTCCAAGACCGATATTCATACTAAATTTAACTGCCGGTTAAGAGAGGTTTTACTGTAAATGGACTCAATAGTTAAACACAAATGGGCTGTTGGCCACTCTGACAAGTCAGTGTTGATTCAAGTGTTAATCAGTAAATTTGTATTTTCAATTTACAAATATTTGGTATCCAAATGATCATGAGTAACTCAGTATCTCATCAGGATCTAAATATTTTGGTTATGCTTAAATAGTTTTGTTGTTGTTATTATGATTATTTTTGTGTGTTTTTTTTTCTCTCAAAGAAAACATATAAAAAGATAATATAATTATTGTAATATTTGATGTGAAGGACAGTTTTAGCAATATGATAGATGCTTAACCATTTACTCCATGAATATTTGTGTAATAACCAATAGCATCATGAGTATTAATTAGATTAATTGTTATAACGGCACATGGACAGAAATTTTTGGCCATGGTATAAATTCATCTTTATTATATCATAAACAAACAGAGTAGACCCCGATCAGACAGCTCCGATATGAGCTGCCTGATCTGGGTCTACTCTGTTTGCAAAGGCATAGAAAGGTAAAGGGTTAAAAGATTATTACTGAACCCTGGGAATGTTAAATTTTCAAAGTGGAATGGTCCGTCATTGTTTAATTCCAGAGTAATGTTCAGTATTAGAGAGGATAATTTATGAGACAAATTCGAATAACAAACAGTGTAGACCCTGACCTGAGGGCTCCTCTGGGAACCATCTGATCTGGGTCTGCACTGTTTGCGAATGTTTGCAAATGTCAGTTCATTGTTTCTTCACATTCAGAGTTAAAATTGCTGTCGCCATCTGTATGCAAAACATCGGTTATGACTAAGACTTATATTATCAAATACCAGTATCCTAAGTAAATCCTGTTTCATTGTGCTGGGATTTGGATTAGAGTGCTCAGATATCTAATGATTTGTACTTTATCCCTTTGAAATGCTGAATTTTCAGCGTGGAATGGCCTATCATTGTTTAACTGATGTGGCCATTCAGTATGAAAAGATATTAATTAGCTAGAGTATTTTGAATGACAAACAGTACATCCTGTAGGAGCCCTCTGATCTAGGTCTACACTGTTTGCAAATTATAGTGCATGCATGTCCTACATGCAAAGGGGTTAACCCTTTGAATGCAGGAAGACTAAGTATCAATGAGTATAGACCCAGATCAGTCAGGGCTCTATGAGGAGCCCTCTGATCAAGGTCTGCAATGTTTGCCATTCAGAATTGCCAAACAAATTTAATCCCTTCATGCTGAATGGGTTTTTACAATTAGAAACTGATGGACTGATTACTTCTCTGAATACATAGCATTTACAGGGTCACATACTACATTCTTCCACATTCCTGAAAAGTTCAAAGATGGGCGAATTTGATGGTCAGCTTAACCATGTCCTTCATAAAAATGCTTATTCACACCTTTGCAAACAGAGAAGACCCAGATCAGACGGCTTCCTATAAGAGCCATCTGATCAGGGTCTGCTCTGTTTGCTTTTGAAATTATAACAGATCTGACCCCACAGAAAAGAAGCATTTACTATAAAAAAGGAAAATTTTAGAAATGTGCACTTTTGAAACCATCGTGAAAAATGGAGCATTTGCTCCTGTGGAGCAAATACTCTCTCTTATCACAATGGTTTCAAAAGGTGACTTTTACAGAAGCGTCAAAAGGAGTCACTATGAGGAAATGTCTTACAGTGTCATACATTGAGTTCTCTACATCTGGTCTGGATACATACTGTTTAACAAGATGATCGCGAATCTACCCAAAACATAAGCAGGATGTGCAAGTATTTAAAATGAAAGTTGAGAAGCAGTGCAGAGAACAAATACAAAAGGGTTTCTCTATATATATTTTACATCAAACACAATGCCGGGCAGCCAAATAACAGCCACTGTTGCACTTAAATTCAGAAGGTCCATTGTTAAAACGCCTGACATTTCTCACTTTTTGGGTGTTAAATTTGCACAAAAAGTTACCGGTAATGTACAAAAATCTTTGATGGTTTAAACAGCTTCATGTAAAGACATTTGCTCGAAGGATGTATGTGACATAATGGTGTAAGAAACAAATAAAAAATAAATGAAAAATTATGCGTGCATCTAAGGGAAGACTTTAATTAATCTTTAAATCTGTTGAATGTAAGAAATGATAATTTCATCATAATCATCATCATCATCATCCTGTTTAGATCATCCAGGCCTTTGATTATTCCTTTTACAAGGGTGATGCCTGCATGGCTGTCTAGTCAAGAGCAAATTCTCCCTCTATTATTTATTAGGAAAAGGGTTAATACTAAAGGTCCTGTCAGAATGTAAACTTTTCTAGTAGCAAAGAACAAGTATTCCTCTGATCTGGGTTTGCATTGCTTGCAGAGGCAATTCGCTCATTATCCCTGCATTCAAAGAGTTAAAAGCACAACTGCAGAAATCCTACAGATGTCCAGATAAGTTGCATAAATTTAATCATTTTCAAGAATAACTCCTTTATTTCTCCACCAAACCCTATACTGTGACTACTCTTTAGAATGGTCTCTTTGAGACGATTCTAAAGAGTGGTCACAGTGTAGGGTTTGGTGGAAAAATGATGAGTATAATATTTAGGTATGCATCTATATCTGTAGCTCTGTTTTGGGATCAAAAGAGTTAATGTTGAACACAGCAGTGAATTCAGACAGTGTGGATACAGATGCGATGCTATGTCACATGGTGTCTCATCAGGATCCAAACTGTTACTGTAATTCCGGGGAGAAACAGAAGAAGAGTTGACTTAAAATTAAAATTGAGGTCGACATTTGTTCGCATTTGACATTTCAAGAGGTTATGCCATTTCCTTCCAGTTCATGTCACACTTTTTATATGTTGTTTGTTCAGAGCTTAGGGATTGTTTACATATCTTGTGTATTCATTCTTTAACCCTTTCTCCATTCAATATTCATGTAAGAAATAATGACATCATGAATATTTATTTTTTATAATGGTGCATGTATTATGTACACAGGATGTTTTGTCTCAGACAGAAACTGTAGAATCAGATCTATATTATACCACAAGCAAACAGAGCAGACTGTGATCAGATCGTTCTTATAGAAGCCATCTGATCTGGGTTTACTCTGTTTGCAAATGCTTGAAAAAGCATTAATATGAAAGAAAGGGTTAATTGGTGTGCACTTATCATAGGCGATTGTTATAGCCCTTTATTCTATTAATATTCATGCAATCAAAAAAATGATGTCTGATGAATATAATCAGCTTAAATGTAAGATATTTTGGCCATGGCACAAATTGTAGAATCAGATCTATATTTTTCCACAAGCAAACAGAGCAGACCCTGATCAGACAGCTCCTACAGGAGCCGTCTGATCTGGGTCTACTCCGTTTGCAAAGATGTTAAAATACATCACTATGAGGGAAATGGTTAATAATCTTTGAAACAGTTTAGACCTAGATAATAGGCTGAATAAACATGAGTTTTTGTTTGAGAATAGAAATGGTTTGCTTTGTATTCTAAAATTGAGAAAATTAAAAATTTAACTAGTCATCAATTTGTTCTGCAAGGGTAAATTATCCTAACACTTTCCACTTGTCATTAGGTGGATTGCAGTTGATCCTTTACTGGATAGTTGTGCTACTTAACCCTTCACTCCATAAATATTCATGTAAGAAATAATGACATTTAGGCATGATATTTAGCTGTATTTTTCAAATAAAACATGAACACACACATATTAAACCAAGATAGAAAGTGTAGAATCAGATATGTATTATGTCATAAGCAACAGAGCAGACCCTGATCAGACGACTCCTACAGGAGTCGTCTGATCTGAGTCTACTCTGTTTGCAAAGACATACAAAAAGTGTATTTATTGAGGAGAGGGTTAACCCAGTCTCTGAAATAGCAACATCATAAATATTTATTAGCTGAAGATTTATAATATCGTATGTATACACGTATATGAATTTTTGGTATTGATAGAAACTGTAACGTCAGATCTATTATAATTTCATAAACAGAGCAGACCCCAATCAGATAAGAGCAGGTGGTTGCTTAATGGAGTGTGAAAGTTAAATACAGAAAGTTTTTAGAGGAGCTTTTTAGCGTAACTTTCATCCTGCATTAAGCTACCAACTGTCTTAAAAACATGAACATAAATAGACCTAATTTGAATGGTTGCTTTAGACAGGGTTCACTGTGTCGCTGCTAAGTAATTTTGTCGTCTCTGCTCAATTGTTGTCTGCTTCTCAGTAATTTTGTCGTCTGCATATTTTCAAAACTTTTAATTTATTTTCTGATTTTTATTTGGTTTGCAGAAGATGAACCTGATTGACAAACAGTTTGAATCTCAGATCAGGCCCCACGTTTTATGGGGCTTGATCTAGATCCAAACAAAAATTTACATGGGTCACAAATGGCAGGAGAATCCCCGCTAGAATGCAAAGAGTTAAAACTCAGATGTAATTATGCCCCCTGCCAAGGGTTTAATTTCACAATCGCAGATAAATCACCATTGAAAATATCAGTGTAGGTGTTTGTACTAATTTGGGGAGATTTGGACATTTTTTTATCACAAGAATGTTATATACAAAAAGATTAAATGCTTTTCTTTGCATGCCTGCAGCAGATTCTCCCGCCATTTATGACTTATGCAAACAGTTTGCATCCAGATCAGGCCTCACAATATGTGGGGCCTGGTCTGAGTTCCAAACTGTTTGTCACTTAGGCTAAACTTCTGCAAAAGAATCAGAGAGAAAACTTATAGTTTTGAAAATGTTGCAGACAACAGTTTATCAGGCGACAGAATTACTTAAGCAAAGAACTAAATAGCAGAAATTCCCCGCAAGATTCTTAAATACAACTGTATAATAATAATGATAGCATATTTTTTGGTGTAAGACTAACTTTTAACCCTTTACCAGATAGAAATGCATTTTGAAGTGTTAAAAAACAGAGTAGACCCAGATTTAATATTATTTCTTAAAAGTTTTTTAGCGTCTCCTCTAAGTCCATGCAGTTTGCAAATGTGAAGCTATTTTGAATATTAGCTCTTTGCATTTGTAATGGCCTTTGCAAAAAGATTGCAGAGTAAATCAACGTCTCATCAGGATACAAACTGTTTCACAATCTGATTTGTAGTTTTGGAGAAAATGGATGAAAGTTTACATTTTTACAGATGTCGATTTTAATCCTTTCCTCCATAAATACGCATTTCTACGCCTCTGTAAAAATCACATGTTGAAACCATTGTGATAAATAGAGCATTTGCTCCTATAAGAGCAAATGCTCTGTTTATCACAATGGTTTCAAACTACAAAATTCTTAACATTTTCCTTTTCTCTAATTAATGCTACTTTTCGGTAGATTTATTCAAAGAGGTTGGATCTAAAAATAGCCTATGGAGGAAAGGTTTAATTAGATATTCAGTGTCTAATTTACTCTAGGTATTCAGACACCCAGTGTCCCCTCTCCACCATTTTGTAAAGACAAATAATTACACTTTTGCACTTTTGATCATTTTAACCCTTTCCTTCATATAAATGCTTTTTCATGCATTTGCAAACTGAGTAGACCCAGATCAGACAGCTCCTACAGGAGCCCTCTGATCAGGATCTGCTTTGTTTGCTAATGGAATTTGATAGTTCTGTTTCCTTACTTTCTGAAATGGCTACAATGTTCCACCTTCGGTATAATATATCATTATTACTATTTTGTTCATGAATATTATGTACGGTAAGTATTGAAATTTGAAATAAACATAAAAAGGGTAGCAAATAGTGAAGGCCCTAATTAAACTGCTTCCTTTTTCTAACTTTGTCTGTCAAAATATTTAGAGTAAATATCATATCATATTTTTGCCTTTCATGAAACATTGTTTCTTTATTATATAACTGGTGACATTAAATATAAATATCATAATAGGATTAAAGGCTTTCTATTGTAGAAAAGGCAATTTGTCTGAGGGCATTTGTATTGGGTTACGTGGAAGAATTGTGATAATTGTGGGTCTATTGAAACAGCCATTGTCACATTGATAATTAACAAGTAGCCGCAAAACTCTCAGGCTTTGTTAAGGACATATTTATGGTCTTACAATGTTTACTTTATGGCTAGTAGATTGAATATAAGTAATTTTGTAAGCCAAGAAAACAGATGGGTCTTCCATAAAAGTTTGATATATGCCATTATGTTGCCATGGAAATGATATTCTATAGATATTTATGATAGCAATAGGGGTTGTTAGGAAAGAAAAATATTATTAATAATGGTTTAGAAACCTGTAGTATTTTATCCCTTTCCCTCATATGAGTGATTTTTATTTGTTCATGGCTTTGTAGGAACCATCTGATCAGGGTCTGCTCTGTTTGTTATGACAGATGATAGAGATAGACCAGGGTCCATGCTTATAAAGCTTTTAGTTGAGTCCGAGATCGTTCTCAAGCTTTTGATTGGTCAGATTTGAGCCTTTGGCTCAAATCTGACCAATCAAAAGCTTGAGAACTCAAATCTGACCAATCAAAAGCCTGAGAACGAAAACTCAGACTCAACTAAAAGCTTTATAAGCATGGACCCTGGTTCTGCAGTTTTTGTCAAAACAAAAATTCCCTTGAAAAGTTTACAGTATGAAAATTCAGCTGATAAAATTCATGATATCATTATTTCTTACATGAATATTCAACAGAGAAGTGGGGGATACGCATGCACTGTCATTTGCAAACAGTGGAATTTTGATAAAGATTTAGGCAGGTAGCTGCTTAACCCTTCGCTTGCTATTCACGTCAATATACCTACCTGTAAACAGTGAAGACCCAGATGAGACAGCTCCTGCAGGAGCTGTCTCATATGGGTCTGCACTATTTACAAGTTGATTGTGCAACCAGTGCACTCCACAGCAGTGATTGTACAGCGAAATACTTGTTTGTACACAGTGAAGCTATATGTAAATATACAACAGGGCATGGGTAAAGAAGGAGAAATGTATTTTAAAATTCAGCAAGAGAAGGGTTAATTCTGGCCCAGGGTGAAATTCATGCAGAAAGTTCCTTTTGAAGCTTTCTGCATAATTTCCACCTTGCATTAAGCTGCCACCTGTCTTAACCCTTTATTCTATGAATAAAATATATCAAAACTCATACGACACATTTTAGCAGAATTCCATTCATAATTAGGTTTTTTTCTTAAAACTTCTTGTTATTAGCTTACTGTACATCATTGGGCAGGTGGGTTGTTTGATGGGCTTGGGTCAGCTTGTAGACAATAAGTAAAATTAATAAAGACATTTTGTTATCAAACTTGGTGTACAGATAGCTTGCATGAAGACAACAGTTTTAGTTAGGACATATATTTTGTGATCAAACTTGTACATGTATAGAGACAAAACTTGTACATGTATAGAGTTTGCATGGAGACAAATTGTCGGGAATGCATTTAGGAGATAAGGGTCAATGTCAAGGTCACTGTTACTAAAAACTAACATATGTTAACTGGACAATATAACTTCAGTTATGGCAGACATTGGGTAGGGTTTTTCTGGGGTCATGGTTACTGTAACTAAAAATAGAATAAAAAGCATGTTAATGTGGCAGAAAAAATTGGTTTTCATAGCATTGCTGAGTCTCTTGTTTGTAACATAAGAGGGAGGTAATTCAATATGTTATTCTTTCAAAGAAAGATAATAGAGACAAAGGGAGATAACAATTACAATGGGCTCCACCTTGCATTTGTTGAATACAGCATTCAGGGTGATTTGAAGATATGATTGACTGACTTCAAATGTGGAGGGCTGAATTACCTTCCAATCTCTTTCATTGCATCTAATGTAAAATTGTTTAGAATAAAACAAAGACCTTGTACCACAGATATCACAGAAAGACCAGGAACAGAAATAGATATCGGAGAGCTGGTCATCATTGAAGATATGTTTTATGCTGTCTTCACATTATGAGATCTGAACATGATACTTCCTTGTTATTGAAAGCCTGAATTTAATTTTTATAAGAAGATTGACTTTAAATGCTTTAATGTTTGCATACAAAATGAGAGATACTTTTGGAAACATTTTCTACTCCAATATATTTTTAGTGATTGTTTTGCAGTGAATATTAAATGTACAAGAACAAAATGACAAGTAAATGAATGGAAAAACAAATAAGTTATGATACTGTGAGCGAACTAGTGAACTTCGTACAAGAATTCACAGTTAGAAGTCAGCCCTGGATTACCTTCAATTTGAGAGATCTAGCGCACCACGAGGCAACATGCCTCTGTATAGAAAGTGGAGGTGGTCAACTTCCTGTGTGCCGGGCCTCTACGCCCAACAGGTAATATGTTCAATTCTTTTGTAAAACTGATGTTATAAAAAATATTGTGCATCAGCCTTAAATTGAGTCAGTTATTTGAACTTTTACTAAAGATCCAGTCATTTTTTTATGTCTTTGCAAACAGAGAAAACTCCGATCAGACAGCTAGCTAGCTCCTGCATAAGCTGTTTCATCATGGCTTGCTCTGTTTGCTTATTATGTCGCACAGAGCTATAGATAAAGGTGAAAAATAGTTTAGCCTCCCTCCTCTGTTAACCCTTTCCCTCATAGAAACACCTTTTCACGCATTTACAAACAGAGTAGACCCAGAACAGATGGCTCCTATAGGAGCCGTCTGATCAGGGTCTGCTCTGTTTGCTTATGAAATAATATAGCTTTGATTTTACGGTTTCTGCCTAAGCTAAAATGCCTTGTGTTTGTTTATATGCCATTATAAATAGTAATCTAATTAATATTAATCATGTCATTATTTCTTACATAAATCTGCAAAAAGGTTGAAAAGTCATATTTGGATCTGGTGCAATTTTGACTACAGTAAAACCTCTCTATAACACAAGTACAGTAACACCTCTCTATAACGACCACTTAATTGTGTTAATTAGGTGGTATTTGTGGCAGGTTGTTGCTTAAAGCAAGGTGAAAGTAAAACAGAACGCTCCTATAGGAGCGTTCTGTTTTACTTTCACCTTGCTTTAAGCATCCACCTGCCTTTAACACAAAATACTTGATGTAATCTAGTGGTCGGTATAGAGAGGTTTTACTGTACTTTCCGATTCAGTCAAGCATTTTAGACACTATTGACCAAGTGTAAAACAGCTTGTATTCCAAGGAGACGCCGAGTTACTCGGCATCTTATCTTGATCAAAGCTGTTTGCAAATGCAAGTCAATAGAATAGGGTACAAAGAGGTTACTTTAGCTTATTTGGCACATTTAAATTCCTAGTTTGCCCATTTTTCGTCCTCCGATAGATCTTAACCCTTTACCTGTTGAATATTCATGTAACAAATAATGACATCATGAATATGCATTTTTATAATTTACGGACACAGGATATTTTGGCTCAGGCATAAACTGTAGAATCAGATCTATATTATACCTATAAGCTTATAGAGGAGACCCAGATATGGGTCTACTCTGTTTGCAAGAGTGTGAAAAGACGTTTATATAGGGGATAGTGTTAGATATGTTTATATTGCATTTCTTTAATGATTACTTCCTTGAATGATATTGATAAATGTATCTTCTGACCTGAGGTTAATGGGAGTCCTCTACGTGTAAACCTTTATCTTGCTGTGTAATGTGTTCACCCTTTAATCCATGAATATTCATGAAAGAAATAACGACATCATGAATATTAATTAGATTAATTGTTATAATGGCAAATGACCACAAGACTATTTGGCCATGGCAGAAACTGTAGAATCATATCTATATTACTTCATAAGCAAACAGAGCAGACACTGATCATAGAGCTTCTATAATATCCATCTGATCTGGGTCTACTCTGTTTGCAAAGGCGTAGAAAAGCGTATTTGTGGAGTAACGGGTTAATGCTCATTAAACTAAGCTGGCTTGCAGTAGGACATTGGTTCTACCTGACTGTTCTTCCATGCATGGAACGCAATTTGTTCAGTGCACAGAAAATTCTCCTGGGGTCCTCCTCCTATAATAGGCTGGATTTCTAAATACTTCTAAAGTGATGAAAAAACCCCAAAACAAATCATATCCGAGTAAATTTTGCCCGAATCATTTACCTGATGAATATTCATGAAAGAATTGATAACATCATGATTATTAACTCATTCTCTCCTAGGCTATTTTTAGGCCCAACCTCTTTGAATGTATCTATCGGAAAGGAGCATTAACTAGAGGAAAGGAAAAATTTAGAATTGTGTAGTTTGAAACCATTGTGATAAATAGAGCATTTGCTTCTATAGGAGCAAATGCTCTGTTTATCACAATGGTTTCATAAAGTCATAAAGTGACTTTTATAGATGCGCAAAAATGCGTCACTAGGGGATAATGTGTTAATTGGAATCACCTATGAATGTAGGAATGTTTAGCCATGGCAGAAACTGTAGAAGAAGATTGTGTTATTTCATAAACAAACAGAGCAGACTTTGATTAGACTGCTGCTGTAGGGGCCAACTAATCTGGGTCTACTCTGTTTCCAGAAGGCATCTCTATCATATAAAGTGTTAGAAATTAACAAGCACTGATGCAAGATAAAAAATTTACAATGACTTGGAGATTCCAGGATATCTTTACAGACACAACTTCTTTCGCAAGACTCTCACTAGATGTGTCTGAGGCGTCAGATGCCATCCTGTATAGGAGCCATCTGATGTGGGTCTACTCTGTTTACCAAGGCATGAAAAGGTGTTTATATGAAGTAAAGGGTTAATCATTTACTCCATATAAACGCCTTTTCATGTCTTTGCAAACAGAAAAGACGCAAATCAGACGGCTCCTACAGGGTCTCTTTTGTTTGCTAACAAAATGATAAAGATCTGGTTCCATGCTTATAAAAACTTTTTAGTTGAGTCTGAGTTTGTTCTCAAGTTTTTGATTGGTCAGATTTGAGCCTTTGACCAATCAAAAGCTTGAGAACAAAGCATGGACCCAGATTCTACAGTTTCTGCCAAAGCCAAAACACCATGTGTTATTGCAAAAAAAAACACTTCAGGTAATAAATATTCATGATGTCATTATTTCTTACCTGAATATTCAACAGGTTAAATGATTCTACATGTACACTTGTGATGTATGACCTAGTTATTAAGCCTGTTATAGTGGACACCTTGGTGATTTATAGCACCTTTCATTATGACACTAAGTCTTTCATTATTAGGGTAATTCCCCAACAATACAGTCCGATTGTAAAGCTATCAAACATTGATAGTACCAGAACCTCGGCCAGTAGTTTTATACTAGATATGAGATTGTGAGGAGATATGATCAGAAGTTTCTTATGCAAGGGATATATTTAATGGCAGTGATGGTGCACATGCAATTTTATAACTGGGTGTGGAAATACTAACAAGACATTCACTACATAAAGGACTTACTGTGCAAGACAATTAAAACCATGGTATGATTTGGATATACTATGTATGTAGGATTAAATGGTGTGTACCTGTATTTTTTTCTATATTTTTTACTGAACCCCATGAATCTGTTCTGCAATATCCTGGAATAGCTCCCCTCGCCACAGAATGAATTGGAATACCTTTGACAATGTCTCTATTAGTATTTAGTATGCACTCACTCGGTAATAGCTGTGGGGGGTATTTCGGGACATTGCAAAACATTTTCAATATTAACTTATTTATTTCTCCGTCAAACCCTATGTTGTGACCACTCTTTAAAATCGTCTCTTTGAGACGATTCTAAAGAGTGGTCACAACATAGGGTTTGGTGGAGAAATGATGATTTTAGTATTTGAGTATGCACATTTGTCTGTTGCTCTGGTGACCACTATAATTCAGGATATTTTAAGACAGGTGGTAGCTTAAAGCAGGATGAAAGTTATGCAGAAAATTGTTTTTGCTCTGTTAGTTTGTTGTTTGGTTTGTTTCCAACACTAACGTTGAAAATAATTTTGAAGCCATTGCACATTACATACTTCAAACTTGGCATGTGCATGTGCAATTATGGAGGTGAACAGTAAGTATTCTTTTTCTGCTTTGAATCAGTTTAGGAGATGCCCAGTAGCTAAAATATTGTAAGATGTTTGCATATTGGGTGCACTAACTTATTTTATCCTTAATGCATGAAATACATCTAATATAGACCAGATTTTACAGTCATTATTTTTACATGAATATTCACACTTTGCCAACCCTGTTATACCAAATCATTTCACACAGTGTTAGTCGAAAGTGTCTTTGTTTAGTTTTCTTCTTTTTTCTTAACCCTTTCCTCCATAGATACGCCTTTCTGCGCCTCTGTAATAGTCACTTCTTGAAACCATTGTGATAAATAGTTTCAGACTAAAAAATTTAAAAAAATTCCTTTTCTCTAGTTAATGCTCCTTTTCGGTAGATTTATTAAAAGAAGTTGGATCTAAAAATAGCCTATGAGGGAATGTGTTAAATAAATAGTATCAGAATATCTGGGTCTTCTCTGTTTGCAAAGGCACTGAATGACATATTTATGGAGTAAAGTGTTAACAGTATTTCAGTCATATTGGGACATCCCAATGGAGCTTTCTGCTTGACTTTCACCCTGCATTAAGCAGCCACCTGCCTGAATAGACATTGTTCTTCATTTTTGCATTTCTGGTTCTGTAAATGTCAAGCAGTGTTCATCCAGATCTGATGCCTTCATCATGTTGTGTGGTTCATGTTGACTGCAGAAGAAACTGTTTGCCTTGTATTTTTCAGATGAACATCTTTTGAGCCTCATCAAATTTTGTAGCATAGGTCATAGACAATCAATGTCACCAATGAGGAAGTCATGATGTCAGTTAAAGGTCCTAAAATTATCGCAGTAGTTGTCTTATTGGTTTGCTGGACAGGTCATTATTACACGTAATGGAGACACTTGGCTGCATCTCCTGCTTGTCAAGAAACTTGCAAATCAGACTGACCTACTGTCAAGGTAGATAATCCATCACGGAGGTCATTGTCTTCAAAGGACTTGTTTGTGTTGGTCCGAGTTGTCAAAGGCATGCATTTAATGTTTGTTGTCATGAAAAGGCATGGATATGAAATATTTTCATGATGTGGGGATGTTGACAGGCTATCATGCTCACAACTTTTGAAAATTTGAAACGGGCACGGTTTTGTCATTTACAGCCTTTTCCTGGGCTTGTATCTTGTCATAAACAATTGTTTTACAAGATGACAAACTGTTTTACTGGAACTGTTTTGTTCGTTCATCTGCTGTGTGGTGGATAGGAATTTAGAAATACCTAGAAGCCATGGTTACTCTTGCTGAAAACATTGAGAAAATTTCTGTAAGTCTGTAATGTTTTTAGCTATTGTCATTCAGTTCTTGTTTATAATGACTGATGACATTTTTGACCCTTCACATGATAGGGATACTAAGTGACACCTTTGCAAACCGAGACGACCTACAGAGATTCTGTAGGAACTGCCTGATCAGGGTTTGCTCTGTTTGCTTATGGCTGACAGCAGCTGTCTGATCTGGGTCAACTCTGCAAATGTGCCCAGAGCCAGGCTTCTCTGTGGAGTAAAGGGTTAAAGATTCTGTTATTGTCATCAGTTTCACATGTTACAATACAGTCATGTATTACAAGTCAGGCCGCAATTTTCATACAATTTTCAGTTCTAGATTAAAATGAAAACAGATTTACCCTTTCCCTAATGAACATTTATGCATGAATTGATCACTTCATGAATATTCATTTACTTGATTTTTATAAGGTAAAATTTTCAAGGTAATTTTTTGTTTTGAAAAAACTATAGGATCACATTTATATAACTCCATAAGCAAACAGAGCAGACTCTGATCAGACAGCTCCTACAGGAGCTGTGTGATCTGGGTCTACTCTTTTAAAAATTTGTAAAGGCCTGAAAAGGCGTTTATATGAAGGAAAGGGTTGAGCTATTGCTATTGCTTGATGTCGCCTGTGCTTTGTAGTTTTGCTAAAAGTTGGACATTTTACTATTGTTTCAACATCAGTACAGTCAACCCTACTAAACTTCACACATTTGTTTAACCATCACAAGAACTATACATGTGTTTACCTGGTCACAAGAACTATACATTTGTTTACCATCACAAGAACTATACATTTGTTTACCATCACAAGAACTATATTCTGGTAAAGGGTCATTACTCTGTCATGTAAATTTAACTTTGTACTCCATGAATATTTATGTAAGAAATAATGTATGTATGAACATGAATTTAAATTTAAAAGTGATTGTATGGGTGTGGTTTTTTTTAATTTATTTATTAGCTTGTCTGTTTCGAAGAAATCACAAGCTATTGTCGTAACTCCGGCGTCCGCGTCGTTGTTGTCGTCGTCCTAAATCTTAACATTGACCATAACTTCTTCAATTTTTCATTTACAACCTTCATTTTTGGTATGCATGTTCATCTTGGCAATGACAACAGACGAGCCTCGGCACCTGCTTGCGGTGCTCTTGTTGTTTTTTTATCAGAGCTTTATGTTGTTTTCATCATTTTGCAAACAAATATTTTTGTTTAATTAATGTTCAGAAAGGGAGGAGCCAGTTTTAAATTATTCAGCAGGTTAAGGGTTTAAGGGTTTAACTTATAGTCTTATAACATTTAAATTTTGGAGTATGTATCAACTGAAGGTAATAGTGCAAAGACTCACTGATGGCTTCAACAATATTTAATTCCATTGCAAAGTGATATAAATGGGACATATAGGATTTTTTCTGTTTCGATTAACCTACTCTATCAGCATTTATGTAAAGATGTAGATAAAGGTGTTTCTATGGAGTTAGGGTTAAACATAATAGAAGCCATTCAGTAGAAAAGTGTTTAATTTGCTAGAGGTTGAATATGGCAAATGGTGCAAACTCAGACCACTGAGGACTCTCTTAGGAGCCCTCTACTCCTCTAGGAGCCCTCTGGTCTGAGTTTGCACTGTTTGCAAATTTCAGTAAAATAATTTCCTGCATTCAAAAGGATAACACTTGACCTTAAATTTAGGTCTGTATAAAATTTGACCTGCATAGAATATAAAAAACAACAAATCATAGTTTTTTTTCCTTTTCAAACATACACTGAGTGTTAAATAGTTTAGAACCTGTTGAGAAGATCTAAATCCATCAAAGGTAATTGTTGCATGCTAAAGATTTAGTAGGGCACAAAATACAAATTTGGGTCCCTATACTATATCTTGTTCCAAGTGTCTAGATGTTATCAGTCACATTAGAGCCGACCGGCTATCTACCCTTTGACTGAGGCACATGTTTGTGCTCACATTTGCAAACAGTGTAGACCCAGATCAGAGGGCTCCTCTAGGAGCCCTCTGATCAGGGTCTGCACTGTTTGTCATTCTGAATCCTCTAACAAGTGTAAGCCTTTAATACTGAGTGGATTCTATAGTTTAACACTGATAGGTTATTCCACTCTGAGAATTAAACACGGAAGGGGTTAAAAGTCATTTAATACAGTGTTAATGTAAGGATATCTGTGTTTAATGAAGTTTAATTGACAAAGCTGATCTCTTTGTAAGTTGGTATACTCCGTTCAAGTATATGTTTGGTATACTTTGCAAATATTGAAGAGAATACGGTAAAAACCCATCGATAGCACAGACTGGCAGTTCAACTGTTGTAAACAGTGTAGATTCAGATCAGAGCGGGCTCCTAGAGCGTTGAAAGTGTTAAGCATCCACTTAAAACAGGTGATAGCTTAATGCAAAGCAAAAGTAAAAACAGAAAGCTCTCATTGGAGCTATCTACATCTTTCGTTAGAGCTTTCTGCTTTACTTTTTCCTTGCATTAAGCAGCTACCTACATTTTAAGACTCCAAATGCTTGCCGTAAGTAATTTAGCCTTAATTCCAGAGCTTTGTAAAACTGAAGAAGACAATTATTCTTTACCCAGAGCTACAGATAAAGGTGCATACCCAAATACTAAAATTGTCATTTCTCCACCAAAGCCTATACTGTAACCGCTCTTTAGAATCATCTCGAAGAGACGATTCTAAAGAGTGGTCACAATATAGGGCTTGATGGAGAAATAAAGGTGCTATTCTTGAAAATGTTTAAATTTACACATCTTATCTGGACGTCTGTTTACCATTTTGAAAGCTTCAGGATAAAACTAATGGAATAGAAAATCATGAAGACCCAGATCCTTCAGGAACAGTTTGATCTGGGTCTGCACTATTTGCAGAAGTTTGTCTGTCGGTGAAAGGAGGATAATTAGGGTATTTAAATTGTGCAATTTGAAAATGGTTTCAGTCATCGTTTGAACTTTGAAAAGAATACTGTTGAAATAAAACACTTGGCTGGACAGTTAAGGAGCCAAAAGCACGCATTATGTTCTCCTGTTAGAAACCATAAAGGTATTACTGTACGGTTTCACTTTGAAATAGTTGACCTAAGTCATGTCACGTTAGTGTAGGTGGCTGCAATCTTCACGCAAACTGGTGGTGATTTCGTGATGCAGTGAAATTTGTTTTAAGCAGCCATCAGAAACAGGTCTAATTATGGGTGTGTAAGGCAGGTGGTAGCTTAGTGCTGGTCAGAAGTAATGCAAAAAGTAATAGGAGCTTTTTGCCTTACTTTTGCACTGCATTTAGCAACCAGCTAGTTTTGAAGACTCCTGTATTCAATAAATAAATGAATGCTGAACCCTTTCCCTCATATAAACATGTTTTCATGCAGTTGCAAACAGAATAGATCCAGATCAGACAGCTCCTATAGGAGTCTGAGATCAGGGTCTGCTGTTTGTAACCTATGGACTTTTAAAGTTTCTTTCTAAAATTGTGTGTTCACATGGCATTATAAAATATAACCTACTGGTAATTAATAATGATATTGTCATTATCTTTTTCATCAATATTCATGGAGTAAAGGATTAATTCTTATCAAATCTGTCAATAAAATGTTTCTTATTACAACAGTCACCACTCGTTAATTAAGGTGTAAAACATTGACATATTATATCACATGCTTGCTTTCACTACATGTCAGTCACTTGTTG
This sequence comes from Azorinus chamasolen, assembly GCA_963576725.1. NCBI lineage: Eukaryota > Metazoa > Mollusca > Bivalvia > Cardiida > Solecurtidae > Azorinus > Azorinus chamasolen. Next base: position 7,965,651 of record OY755251.1, on the reverse strand, counting down.
CCCTAAAGGGTAGTAGCTATATATACGGAAGCATATATAATAATATTGAGATTTTCCCCCCCACAATCAATCAATTATTTAAAAGATTTGCTGAAAGCACAAAAAAATGTTGCTTATTTTAACCTTTTACTCAAATGATATTCAAACTAGAAATATGACGTCATGAATAATTAACTGAATTTTTATAATGTAAACTTGGCAGCATGACAGAAACTTTCAAAAGCAAACACAGCAGACCCTGATCAGATGGCTCCTATAGGAGCTGTCTGATCTGGGTCTGCTCTTTTTGCAAATGTTTAAAAAGGTGTATTTATGGAGTAGAGGGTTAGGTTATAATGAATTAAAGGGTTAAGAAAACAAAATCAGATTGTCAAACTGTTAAAGAGTTAAGAAAACAAAATCTGATTGAACTGTTAAGATGAGATTTTTAAAACTTTCAAAACATTAAACAAAATTTCATGAGTATTCATGGGCAGAAGCAATAAAATGGAACATGAAAACGAGAATTTTTTCACTGGTGTTGAAACGGCATAATCAGATCTATGAATTTCTATAAGCAAACAGAGTAGACCCGTATCAGACAGCTACTATAGGAGCCATCTGATCTTGATCTGCTCTGTTTGCAAATGTGTGAAAAAGCATTTATATGAAAGAAAGGGTTAAGCACATGTGTACTTTACTTTCACCTTACTTTAAGCAACCACCTGCCTTTAACACAAAATTATCGATGTAATTTAGTGGCTGTTATAGAGAGGTTTTACTGTAGCAAGCTAGGGACTTATTCATGGTAACCAATGCAAATGTCTTCCGTGCAGATGAGACAAGATCCAGATTGTTTGCATGACGCTCTGCATCATCACAGACACTCCGACACTCTGATCCTGGCTCTCGAAATACATTGGAGCTATGGATATAATTTGTAACAGTTGACAAAATTTGCATACAATTTATCCATAATGTGTCAGAGGTTGAAATTTAAATGCGTATTTTTCAAAATATTTGAACAGGATAATCGCTGTTGATTTAGATGGCACATTTGTTTGAGTACAAAATTAATGTAGGTCAAGAGTGGTTTATAATCGTGTAATAGGGAAGTAAACTTTGTATTTACAGAAGGGTTTGTTTTGATGTTAAAACAAATTGCTTGGTCTTAACCCTTTACTCCATGATGATGAATATTCATGAAAGAAATAATGACATCATGAATATTAATTACCCGGATTTTATATTGACATGGAATCAATTATTTTTGCCAAGACAAAAATCAGGGTCTGCTCTGTTTGCTTATGATATGATAAACATGTAGATATAATTCCAAACTTTCTGTATCCATGTGCTATTATAACATTTTAATCTAGTTAATATTCATGACATCATTAGTTCTTACATAAATATTCATGGAGTAAAGTGTTAAGTTGCCATCAAAAAGAACTCTAATTATGGATCTAGAAGGATGGTGAAAGCTTAATGCAGGTCAAATGTAATGCAGAAAGCTCCTATGGGAGCTTTCTGCATTACTTTTGTCTTGCATTAACCTATTCCCTCATAAGCTATTTTTAGATCCAACCACTTTGAATTAATCTACCGAAAAGGAGCATTAATTAGAGAAAAGGAAAATGTAGTTTGAAACCATTGTGATAAATAGAGTAAATGCTCTATTTATCATAATGGTTTCAATAGGTGATTTTTACAGAGGCGTAGGAAGGCATATTTATGGAGAAAACGGTTAAGCAACCACTTGCTTTTTAAGACTCCTGTGTTCAGTCAATAAATGGTCGCTTGGGACAGGTTTACTGTAATTGTAAGGTTAAACCCTTCTCATGCTGAATGGTCAAATGTGAATCCATCCACTAGCAGTTATAGCCACTGGATTATAAAGGCAAATAGTGCACACCCATATGAGACAGCTCCTCTGGGAACTGTCTCATATCATGGGTCTACACTATTTGCAAATGCAGATATGTATGCTCATAGCATGAGAAGGGTTGTTTTTTTGCAAAAGCTGTCAGGTCGGCTGCAGGATATTTATTCAGGCAAATGATATTAATTATGGCTGTAAGAACATGACAGCTTGTGGTTTTGAAGCCTTTGTTTTACTGGTCAGAGGTCAGCAGAGAAACAAGGCGGTGATGAATGACCATATGTCCCGAGGGGCCATTTGAGGTCAACCGCAGTGATGTCATCAAAATGAGGAATAGGTGTGAAATAAAAAAAACAAATGTGTGATGAATCAAGAAAATTTGACATACAATAACAATATGGAAGAAAAACTGACAATATTTCCCCAGTGAAGTGAAAACAGACGTGTGATGAATCAAGAAGATTTGACATACACAATCACATCATGCAAAAGAAACTGACAATATTTTGCCGGTTTGCATAATAATAATTTAATTTTAACCCTTTACCTGCTAAGTATGTCCTAACTTGCAAATGGCTAGCTGCTGTGACGCTGATAAGATGCTGAGTTTCTCAGGGTTTATTCAGGAACAATAGTTTCTCAATAGTTTTAACCCTTTCCTCCATAAATATGCCTTTCTATGCCTCTGTAAAAGTCACCTATTGAAACCATTGTGATAAATAGAGCATTTGCTCCTATAGGAGCAAATGCTCTTATTATCACAATGGTTTCAAACTACAAAATTCTAAAATATGCCTTTTCTCTAGTTACATGTAATACTCCTTTTTGGTAGATTCATTCAAAGTGGATGGATCTAAAGATAGCCTATGAGGGAATGGGTTAATGAATTGAAATAAAGGGAACAATTGTAGCCGATCAGAGATTGGGCCGACATTTTTTTTATTCAGCGTGCTAAAGGTTACAGTAGACCTTTAACTCCATGGAAATAATGACATCAAAAATATTAATTAGATTAATCGTTATAATAGGACATTGACACTGAGGACGTTTTGGCCATGGCAGAAACTATAGAATCATATCTACCGGTATATTATATGCAAACATAATGCGCAGAGGTCCAGATAAGAAGTGTAAATTAAAACATTTTTAAGAATAACTTTATTTCTCAACCAAACTCTATGTTGTGACCACTCTTTAGAAACGTCGATGATTTTAAAGCGTGGTCACGATATAGGGTTTGGTGGAGAAATGACGATTTTAGTGTTTGAGTACGCATCTTTATCTGTTGATCTGAATGCTCTACCAGATCAGACATCCTACAGGAGCCGTCTGATCTGGGTCTACTATGTTCGCAAAGGCATAGAAAGACGTATTTAACGAGTGAAGGGTTAAATAAGACCAGTCCTTTCTCTCCACCTCAAATACTTGTACTGGTAATTTCATGGATTCATTGAATTTAGTTGTGAGAGGAGACAATAAGCAGATACTCAGGGTTATAAAACATTCAACAACTTATGTACTGCCCTATTCCATCTTCTTAACCCATTCCCCCTGTAGGCTATTTTAAGACCCAACCTCTTTGAATAAATGAACCGAAAAGGAGCATTTACTAGAGAAAAGTAAAAGTTTAAAATTGTGTAGTATCAAAACCATTGTGATAAATAGGGCATTTGCTCCTATAGGAGCAAATGCTCTATTTATCACAATGGTTTCATAGATTTTTACAGAGACGTAGAAAGGCGTATTTACGGAGGAAAGGGTTAAGGTAACAGACAGTTACTCACTCACTCAACTGTTAACCCTATACTCCATGAATATTCATGCAACAAAAATAATAACATCATGAATATAAAGATTAATTGTTATAAAAGCACATTAGACACAGGAATGGTTGGCAATGGCAGAAAGTGTAGAATATTATTCATATTATATAGTAGGCAAACAGCGTTCTCTGATCAGCCGTCTCACATAGGAGCCGTCTGATCTGGGTCTACTTAGTTTGCAAAGGCATAGAAAAGAGTATTTATAGTGTAAAGGTATCTAAGTACCACAATGACTTATTTAGCTTTACAAACTGGTGGAGAGGAGAGATAGTGTGCCCCAATACTTACCGTAATTAAAGTTTGATGGTACCCAGGCAAACTTCGCACTCAGCATTGCCGGTGGATAAACTTCCTTAATGTAATTAGCTTTAATGGCATTAAAGACTGGACCTACCACTACTCCTGTAAATTGCGTAATGAGTGACATTTGAAAACAACTTTGATCCTTGTCAGGCTCAGAGTGATACAGTGTCTGTTTAGGATCCGATCTATTGGCCATTAGATTAATTTGTTGTTGTTATTTTTAAATCGAGCAAAGCTGATGGAGTTCAAAAACTTAAACTGATAAGAGAGTTTGAACAGATACAAAATTGGGTTTTTTAGCAGGAAAAGGTTTAGCTTTGCTGGAAACGCATGTCATAGACTTTGCATATGCCATTACAACATTGTTCTTAATATGTTCTTCTTTTTTTATGATTAGTGTGACAATATATGACTGTCAATCTAAAGCATTATAAACCCTTTACTGCATAAATGCAGCTTTCTACGCCTTTGCAAACAAAGAAGACCTAAATCATTTGGCTCTTATAGGAGTCATCTGATCAGGGTCTTCTCTGTTTGCTTATTTATGGAAACACTGATGGGACATCACACTTTGAATATTTTGCATTCAAAGTGTTTAATGATCTTTGTCAAATATTCATAGTATGGATATTAGTATATTGTGGAAAATTTTATTTCTCTTCTTACGTATTCATACACTTTACTCAAGGTCTCAAGATGTATGCTCTATCCAGACATACTGTACATGTGAGTACTGGTAGAGGTGATAATTACTTTACAGTAAAACCTCTCTATAACAGCCACTAAATTGTGTCAATTAGTTGGTGTTTAGGGCAGGTGGTTGCTTGAAGCAAGGTGAAAATAAAACAGAACGCTCCTATAGGAGCGTTCTGTTTTACTTTCACTTTGCTTTAAGCAGCCACCTGCCTTTGACAAAAAATACTTGATGTAATTTAGTGGCCGTTATAGAGAGGTTGTACTGTATTTCTACACGTAGAGGTGATAATTACTTTATTTCTAGCTGGCATAAAGTATATCATTAACCCTTTACCAGTCATGGACATTTAGTAAGAAATATTAACACCATGATAATTTAATTAGCTAAATTGTTACCAAAGGAATATTACTATGGCAGAAACTGTAGAATCATATCTATTATTCCATAGGCAAACAGAGCAGACATTGATCAGATCGCTCCTATGGGAGCCATCTGATCATGATCTACTCTGTTTGCAAGCCAAAGGCATGAAAAGGTGTTTATATATAGAAAGGGTTAACTCTATCAATAGTATAGGGGTATTTACGCTTTTAATGCAGAAATTATTAGATCCAGATCCGAAACCATGTAATTCAGAGTGTAATCAAAATCAAATCTGTTTACTACTCCGATATTACTTTTGAAAAAAATGGGTATTGAGTATCTAAAGAAGACGATAAATGTTGCAGGGAAAAGTAGGTTGGAATATGAAGCATGAAAATCCTTGACCGGAAACTCGAGTAAATTCATTTATGACAATTTGGAGCCTCAAGGTGACAAAGTTAGTAGCAATCTGATTGACAGCTGGTACGTTTTACGACTGTCAAATTATGGGGTTCGCAGTTGCCCTACATGATTGACCTAGAATTAAATGGTAACCCTTTGAGTACGGGATATGAGTATACTGACATTTGCAAACAGTGTAGATCCAGATCAGTGGGCTCCTAGAGGAGCCCTCTGATCAGTGTCTGCACTGTTTGTCATTAAAAGTCTTCATGCATATGAAACCCTTTCCATACTGAATGGACTGCATTTAAACAAGGATGGAATATTTCATTTTGAAAATTCAGGGGTGAAGGGAAATGATGAAAATTACAGTGTTGTAGGTTTAAACTTTAAAGAGGTCACGTGAATATTCTACACAATGGCTGGAGAGAATTAAAGTGACCTGTTGCAAGGTGAATGATCTTTTTTAAAAATTGGATAATAACGGAATTATTAAAGGAGGACGGTTTTATGTGTGTTGTGATTAATCGTGAAAATAATAATCAAGTTTCAAAATATGAAGTCGTTAAAAGAAAAATTTTGGTGGAAAGTTTACGTATCATTTAATGACATACTTATGATTTGCTTGACTACTGCAGGTATTGAATTACAAATAATTTGATAAAATTGGAAAGTGATCGAAGTTACGTAGAAAGTTAATTGTGTGATTATCTTGGAATTTTTCTTTTAATAATTTAATCTTTGATATGCTGTGGGTGAATTTGTGATGAGTATTGGAAACTCTGATCAGGGTCTGCTCTGTTTGCCATTGAAATGCCTATAGACTTGAGTCTATAGTTTCTGCCGTGGTAAAATAGTCCCTTGGTTATAATGCCATTATACAATTTAGCTGATTAATATTCATGATGTCAATATTTCTTACTACACGTTCATGAGATAAAGGGTAAACCCTTTACTCCATAAATACACCTTTCTTTGCCTTTGCAAACAGAATAGACCCAGATCAGACGGCTCCTATTTTCTGATCAGGGTCTGCTCTGTTTGCTTATGATATAATATAGATATGATTCTACAATTTCTGCCATGGCAAAAGAATTTCTTTGTCCATGTCCTATGATAACAATAAATCTAATTAATATTCATAATCTCATTATTTCTAAATGAATATTAATGATGTAAAGGGTTATTTGAAGGGTTTGTTGTCAACAAAACTACGGACAATACAGTTTCTATACATAAACCCCAGACCATAACTTGAAGGCAAGCTCTGTGCAGTCAATTTCTAAAATATGACCAATTATATATTTTCTTTCATTATACAAAACTTTTTATATGCCATGTTTAAATAATTTTGTTGAATAATTCAGTCAAATATAAATTTGGCAATATTTCAATAGTATTTGGTTCAATTTCTAAAGCAAAACATATCCCAACGAATTACGTAGTAAAATAGATTATTACACTGAAAGCTTTGAAACTCATGCTGTCCTATATATATGCAAATTGTTTGGATTCAGATGAGATGTCAAATAATTTAATATCTGCATCAGAATCCACACAGTGTCTGTTATCTTAATTGATCCCCATTATCAGCTCCTCTGATCTGGGTCTACTCTGTTTGCAATTTAGGAGTAGAATAGCATATTTATGGAGTAAAGGGTTGAAAGTATAGGTGTGCTCTCTCAGACACCATTTAACCACTTCCCCCACAGAAACATTTTCCATGCATTTGCAAACTGAGTAGACCCAGATCAGATGCCCCCTGTAGGAGCCTTCTGATCAGTGTCTGCTCTGTTCGCTTGTTGAATTATATAGATGTAATTCTACAGTTTTTGCCTGTGATCATGATGTCATTATTTCTTACATTAATATTTATGATGTAAAGGTAAAAAGTAACTTTTTGTTCAAATTTTTGTCCAAGGAAAATATCCTCTAATTTTAGAATGGGAGGTGGGGGGGAACTTCTATTTCTTTTCAAATTGGTATATCTTATATAAATAGGTGAACAAAAAGAGAAAGATCCATTTCTTTTAGATTTTTGCACGTTAGAGCAGTTTAAAGTCTGATGATGGCAGTTATCATCAGCAAATATTGTTGTCTGCTTCAATTCTTAAAGAACCTTTTTTCCCCATTCCTTAAAAAAAGTTTCAGAGTGTCAAATAGTTTCGATCCTGATGAAACACCGAGTGACTTATCTGGATCCAAACTATTTGCAAAGATTATTACAAATTTGTCAGTAGAGGGTTAAAGGTTAAAGTGTACATGTTAATATAGGAAATGAGAACAATATCTCAAGGTGTTACTTTAGAATTACGTGATCTTGAGTCGTTTTATCGACAACCCTGGGACAACATGCTGTATTGTGGGTAGCGATGATTGATGATAAAGGACAGGAAGTTTGGATTAACTCATCAAGTACGAGTTTATTGAAAAACTCAGACGATGCTCCTTGAAAGTTTGATGTGAACGTTGACATTTTCTTGTGTAACATATTACTGAAGTCCGGATGATGTTTTAAATTGTTTGCAAAGAGCTGTGATGACTTGAGTCTCTCGGAAAAGTTTAAACTGCGAATGTTTTATAAATACGACATTTGCGAATGCGCAGCTGTGGAATAATTCATGGTTCTTGTTTCATTGTACATGAATATATTTACGTATGTTGTGTCATATATGATATTTAATAAACATGTACATTGCATGTATATGTATATACATGGATGATTGAAAAGAGTCTTATCAGTATATCAAATAGCACATGATTGCAACACAAAACTAAGGAATATTAAATAGTTTGAGTGACATGGATTTAAAAGACAAGAACTGTTGAGTATACGGAGACTGGAGAGAAGGGTTTTAGACTTATTGGGAGGATTATTTCAGAGAAGAAATCAATTATTGACAGTTGTCAGGATGTTGAAATTTGTGGTTATGGTAAGACAATTGTTTTTATCCTACTTGCATCTTCATTTCTTTTCTGTTGGGGACACTACACATCATATCTATTTGCTCTGCAGTTGTCAAATCCAGCCAGTGTTAACCCCTTACTCCATGGATATTTATGTAAGAAATAATGACATCATGCATATTAATTGGAGTGATTGTTATAATTGCATAATGGATACAGGAACCGAGATCAGATGACTCTTGTAGGTACTGTCTGATCTGAGTCTACTCTGTTTGCAAAGGCATAGAAAAGTGTACCTTAGTGGAGTAAAGGGTTAAACTGTGGAGACTACATTGTGTATTTAGTATCTGTTTAGTGTTTAACCCTTTCCATCATATAAACGTGTTTTCACGCATTTGCAAACAGAGTAGACCCAGATCAGACGGCTCCTAGAGGAGCCGTCTGATCAGGGTCTGCTCTGTTTGCCAATGGAAATTGAAAGATCTGTTTCTTTACTTTCTAAAATGGCTACAATGTTACACCTTCCATATTTCATTATAACTATTTTGTCTATGAATTATTCAGTAGCTACTGAAATTTGGAGTAAACATAGAAAAGGGAAAGAGTTAACAATAAAGTCTAACGAGAGAGAAAGGCTTACATTTGCTAGAGAATATAGAATAACAAACAGCCCAGACCCAGATCAGAGGGCTCCTATAGGAGACCTCAGATCTGGGTCTACACTGTTTGCAAATGCCAGTATACTTGTTTCCCACATTCAAAGGCTGAACTTCGTTAGAGCGTATAGAATGACAAACAGTGCTGACCCTGATCAGAGAGAGGTTTCCTGTAGGAGCCATCTGATCTGGGTCTACTGTTTGCAAAGGTCTAGAAAGGCGTGTTTATGGAGTGAAGGGTTAAGCAATGATGGACTATTCCATTTTGTAACTTCAACATGCAAAGGGTTAACCAGGGAAGGAACAATCTCTTCCATAGCCCTTTACTTGGTGAATATTTATATTACAAAAAGTGCCTATGAATATTCATTAGCTGTATCGTATATCTTCATAATGACATTTTGAACAAAGGAATTTATACTATAGCAGAAACAATAAAATCATATCTATATTAATTCATAAGGAAACTGAGTAGACCTTGATCAGACAGCCATCTGATCTAGGTCTACAGGAGCCATCTGATCTAGGTCTACTGCAAATGGATAAATATATGCCTCTGACAGTTACATGTGCAGGGATAATGCAAGTTGTCTATATGATGGGGACATCTAACGAACAAAGAAACAAACAAGCATGACTGTGCTGTTCCCATCCTATGAACCATTTCATGTTTTGATTACATCTGAATTCACTCTATTCATATATTTATAGTCTTCATATACAGAAACACCTCTCTAATCCAGAATTTAAATAAATAATAATTTAGTTTTTTAAGACAGGTGACTGCTTAATGCAGGGTGAAAGTCATGCAGAAAGCTCCCAAAGGAGCTTTCTGCATGACTTTCTACCTGCATTAAGCAGTCACCTGTTTGAAAGACTGACACTGATATTTTAAGGTTTGGTTTAGAGGGGGTTTACTGTAGGAGTAAATATTTAGTCTGTATTTAGTGGACTTGATATTGATGCAATTAATGGTGTGGAAACTACAAGCTCTTACAGTGTCACATTTTGTCATCTGCAGAATTTGTCATCTGCTTTAACCATTTCCCTGTTGAATATTCATGAAAGAAATAATGACATCTTGAGTATTCATCAGCTGAATTTCTATAATGGCATATGTATGAGTTTTAACCGGGTTTTCCACTGAAAATCCAGTTATTGAAATGGTGATGTACAGCGTGCGGGCTGGCGGCTGGCAATCTTGTAAGCGCAACCCCTCTGAAACTGCTCAACAGAATTTCTTAAAACCTTGTATGTAGCAAGGACACAATATGTAGAAGTGCATGTTGTTGGGGATTTTTCCTTCTGGAATTTTTCTTGGGAGTTATGCCCCTTTGAACTCAGAAATCACGAGGTCTTTTGACCCTATCCTTCTAAGCACAATTCCCCTCAAACTATTCAACAGAATTTCTTAAAACCTTGTATATAGCAAGGACACAATATGTAGATGTGCATATTGTCAGGGATTTTTCCTTCTGCAGTTTTTAACTCGTCTGTTTCGAAGAAATCATGAGCTATTGTCTTAACCCCGGTGTCTGCGTCGTTGTCGTCGTCTTCCGAAATCTTAACATTGACCATAACTTCTTCAATTTTTCATTTACAACCTTCATTTTTGGTATGCATGTTCATCTTGACAATGACGACAGACGAGCGTTGCACCCGCTTGCAGTGATCTTGTTCTTGGAATTATGCCGCTTTGAACTTAAAAAACACTAGTTAATAATGAAGGAAAACCCGGTTTGATATTGTGTCGACATTTCTTGTTGGTTTTTTAATTGAATAGAAACTGTAGAGCCAGATCTATTATATAATTTCATAAGCAAACAGAGCAGACCCTAATAGGAGCCGTCTGAACTGGGTCTACTCTGTTTGAAAAGGCATGAAAAGGTGTTTATAATATGAAGGAAAGGGTTAACCTTTTACTCTTTTGACATGGCTTTTGAGGCCTTTGAAAACAGAGTGGACCCAGATCAGACAGATACTGCGTAGGAACCTACTGATTAGGGGCTGTTCTAGCTGATTAGGGGCTGTTGTAATTGATTAGGGGTTGTTCTAGTTGCTCAGGAAATAGAATAAATCTGATTATACATTTTCTTCATTGGCTAAAAATTCTTGTGTTCATAAACCATTGTAAACATTCATTTAATTAATGCTCATGATATCATTATTTCTATCATGAATATTCATGAGATAAAGGAACAGTACACCATCCTGTAACATTTAAACCTTCTTTCATGTAAAAACATTTTCTCGCATTTACAAACAGAGTAGAGCCTGATCCGACATCTCCTTTCAGGGTCTGTTTGATTATTTAATTATACAGATCTGACTCTACACTCTCTCAACTTGCCAGTCATAAATTCCTTTGTTAATAATGCTTTAAAATATATTGGCTCATTAATGATGTCATTATTTTTTACATGAATATTCATGGAGTAAAGGGTTATCCCATTCCCTCCGAGAGTACTTTTAGACCCAGGAGACTCCCCATGTAGGTTCTAGGTTTCAAAATTAACACTGATAGACAAAAAACAAAAACTTGTTTTACGCAAACAAAAAAAGTTTTATAATGGGTAAGTGTGTTTACATTTACCACATGTGGGTAGCACAGGTGCTAGGCGTGTGGCCATTTCACAAATACTGCTTATAAATACCTTCAAATACGTTTAGACATCATAACTTGACATTATAAAAAAAAATAAAAAAAAATGAAAAAAAAAATTTTTTTTCGTATAATATATTTAAGAAATGAATGACATGCTTCCGGTGTTCATGAGGTTATGCAACGCATAGCTTTACGAGCAAAGTTAGTGAAGCCCGAAGGGTCTGCCGGGCACCAGTCGCTTCTTCGCTTCAAGCATTTCCGGGTCACGAAAAATCATGGCTGGCCTAATGTTGACAGCCGCGGGTTGTTTCGAAAACTCTTCAGTTTCGTAGAACCGGTAGTAACTTTGAGGTTGACATCGACAGTAAGTTGAATGGTTATGTTAGTTTTATTGAATGAGAGTGGAAAACGGACCATATTATGAGATCTAGTGTGACTTTCGATGTCATCAGTGGTGAAAATGTGCATGTATGTGTCGGTAGTGACTCGGTCGACTAAATCTAAGCTGGAGTTTATCGTCTCAAAACAGTAATTTTTCGGCTTATGATCGGCAATCAATGGTGTATATTTGAAAGACTGGACATTTCTGCGTGCATTGACTCATATTTGATTGAAATCGAGCGGAAATTGACGTCGTAACAAGACGCGGAATGTAGTTGGTGCATTTTTTCTGCCACTTTGGACCATTTAGTTACATACCTTTATATAGTAATATATTATACGAAAAAAATATTTTTTTTTCATTTTTATTTCTTTTTTTTATAATGTCAAGTTATGATGTCTAAACGTATTTGAAGGTATTTATAAGCAGTATTTGTGAAATGGCCACACGCCTAGCACCTGTGGTGGGTAGCTGGGTACACTTAGGGTACACCATATCAATGAGCTACCTTGTTGGGAGTAATCTATATGCTCTAGATACATATTCCATAAACACAAACTCACTTCTTTCAAGGCAATAAACACAAACTCCCTTCTTTCAATGCGACAAATTGGTGCCTGTTAGTTTTTCAAAAGTTCACAAACCCTTCAAAATACATGTACAGACATTACCCTTTGAATGGGGGAGAGGGGGTTATACTACTGGCAATTGCAAACTGTGTAGATCCAGATCAGAGGACTCCTAGAGCAGCCCTTAGTAATAGGTCATGTCTGCTCTGTTTGCATATGATTATATGATTCTGTTTCTATAGTTTCTGCCAACAATTCCTGTGTTTTTATTGTATAATTATAACATTATGAAAAGTCAGCTAATATTAATACACTGTATTCATGATGTCAATATACCTTGCATAAATATTCATGAGAGTATCAGAGACACTACTGCTATTTTTCGTTCAGCCTCATCCGACTATTGACAACCAGACTCGCGTTGATGGGCTGAGAAACTCTTCCCCTCTGCAGAATTTGAACACTTGGTCACTGCTGGTAGTTTCTTTATTGAAACGGCAGTAGTCAAAATTCACCAAATTCATATTTGAGCAGACATCGTTTTTTCACAGGAGGATATAAGGGTTAAGTAACATGGAGTGAAGACCTGGATCAAGAACAAGTAGATATTCTTTGATCTATATCCACACTAGGTTAATTTGAGATTTGATTAATGTGACACCTTTCAAGTGTAAACCACAATATATTAACGCTTAAATTGCTGAATAAATAAATAAAACTGGCTCTTTTCTTTCTGAATATTTATTAAACAAAAATTAGTTTCAAAACTTATCACTAAAGAAAATTATTTTATGACAAACAGTGCAGACCCAGATCAAAGGGTTACCTTAGGGAGCCCTTTGATCGGGATCTTCACTGTTTACAATGGTATTATATACTAATTTCCCACAAATGAAAGGTTAATAGTTCTCAAAAAATCACTGGTCCGAAAACACAATAGTCAAAAGGGGTTAGGTGTTACGCAGCCATTATTTTGTCCTTAATCCCGTTTACAAACATGAAGCACACTTACTGATTCATATCCTGACTGACGGAGCAACTCAAGGATTAGAAATCTTACGTTGAAGTGGGTTTTTTTCTTTCAAGATGTATACTGTGATACAGGGATAGAAGGGATGTATGTGTGAAAAGGTGCTCCATCTTACGTGGGAGCCCCAGTTTATTTGTTGTTTGAGAGACAATTTGCCGGATAGTTTGTTTGCATGGAAACCGTGGTACTTAAAATTGATGGTGAGGTTTTATAGGTTTGGAAATTTCAACTCTTGTTACCCCTATTTTTCATGTAAACACCTGTTCATGCTTTTGCAAACAGATCTAGAGTAGACCCAGATCAGACAACTCCTCTAGGAGCTATCTGATCAGGGTCTGCTGTGTTTGCTTATGGAATTACATATATAGTCATCTGATTCTACAGTTTGTGCCATGGCCAAACAATCTTGCATTTATATATTATCATAAGAATTCAGCTAATGAATATTAGTGATAGCATTATCATAATTTATGTGTTCAATCAAAATTCATCAAGCATTAGGTTAATTCTTTCCCTCATATAAATGCTTTTTCATGCCATTGTAAACAGAGTAGACAAAGATCAAATGGCTCCTATATAGGACCTGTCTGATCAGGATCTGCTCTGTTTATGGAATTATAATAGATATGACTCCAGTTTATACCAATATTCAAAAATCCTGTTTACATATGGCATTTTAAAAGTTCAGCTAATGAATATTGAATATGCATGCTGTCATTATTTCTTACATGAATATTCAACAAGGAAAGGGTTAAATGAATATTCATCAGGTAAAAGGCTGCACAATGTTTTTCTTGGGATAGGCAAATGAGTAGATAAAAGTGTAAACATTGACACTCACTTTTATATTAACCATTTACCTGACAGAGACAGAGGTCCAGATAAGATGCGTAAATTTAAACATTTTTGAAGAATAGCTCCTTTATTTTTCCAACAAACCCTATACTGTGACCACTCTTTAGAATCGTCTCTTCGAGAGGATTCTAAAGAGTGGTCACAGTATAGGGTTTGTTGGAGAAATGACCATTTTAGTATTTAGCTAGGCACCTTTATCTGTAGCCCTGTAGAGATGTCTTTACAAACAAAGTAGACCCAGATGAGATGGTTCATGATCTTGGTCTACTCTGTTTTATGGTTCATGATCTTGGTCTACTCAGTTTGTTTATAGAATTGCATTCTACCTTCATTTTGTTATTGCAAATATTGTCTGTGTTCAAACGCTATTAAAAAATCAGCTAATAAATATTCATTATGTCATTATTTTCTTACATGAAGGAAAGGGTTGAAATGCGGTAAATAGGTCAGTAAAGCAGAAGGAACAGCCAGATGACATGGCAAATGTAATTACAGATATAAATGCATGTTTCATTATTGATTAGGCAACAAGTGAACACAGAGAGTACATGTTTCATGTGCTGACAGCTTTATTCGTGATCAAGGACCTGTTTCTCGGAGGAAAGAATTCCTATGTATCTTCCATTTAGAAATATGCAGATTTAGTACTCAGTGTAGATTTGAGGTCGATTGTGACATTAACCCTTAATTTACTCATGAATATTTATGTAAGAAATACAGTGAAACCCCTCTAAACCGGGCGCTATATTTAGCATAAATATCGGTCTTGGATACAGGTGGCAGCTTAATGCAGGGTGAAAGTCATACAGAAAGCTCCTCTAGGAGCTTTCTGTATGACTTTCACCCTGCATTAAGCAGCCACCTGTCTAAAAGTATCTAAATTCTTCTCTACTAGAATTCAGGTTTAGAGGGGTTTTACTGTAATGACATCATGGATATCAATTAGATTATATTTTGTATCGCATATGAACACAACACATGTCGGCTCAGGCAGAAACTGTAGAATCAGATCTGTAGTATACCATTACCAAACAGAGCAGACCCTGATAAGAAGGCTCCTATAGGAACCATCTGATCTGGATCTACTCTGTTTGCAAAGGCATGGAAAAGGTGTTTATATAAATGAAAGGGTTAAGGTAAGACATAAGAAACACTGAAAGCTCATTTTGGAGCTCTATATTCAACCTGCATTAAGCTCCAACCTGTCTTTCATACCAACAAATTGATAGTCATCAGAGTGGCTGCTTTTGTTTGAGGGGAGGTGCCTGGAGTTACTGTAATAAATGCAGCAAAGTGATATTCAGGATTGAAGTTGTAGTTTAATTGTTTCCCTGTTATATATTTATTCCAAATATCAATGCTTCCTGAATATTTATGAACAAAATAGTTCTAAAGAAATATGGAAGGTGGAACATTGTTGTCATTTTAGAAATTAAAGAAACAGACCATTCAAATTCCATTAGCAAACAGAGCAGACCCTGATCAGAAGGCTCCTATAGGAATCGTCTGATCTGGATCTACTCTGTTTGGAAATGCATGAAAGTATGTTTATATGAAGGAAAGGGGTAAACCCTTTGAATGCCGATTGCTAAAAGTGGTCAACCAGTGAGTCCATTCCGTATAAAAGGTTTAACTCTTGCTAGAGGATTTTGAATTACAAAAAGTGCAGACCCTGATCAGAGGGCTCCTAAGGAGCCACTGATCTAGGTCTACACAGTTTGCAAATGACAGTGCATGTTTACCTTGCATTTAAAGGGTTAAAATTGATTGTACATATGTGATACCGGTAATTATCAATACATCATACTGAAATAGATCTCCTACATCACCATGGTTTTAAATGCATTTGAACTCATTAAATCTTGTAATACTCTTAAGTACCCTAAATACTTTGACAGACAAACTTAGGTAAAACTGAAGGAATAGTTTGATCAGGGTCTACACTACATGTATTTGCTACCATGTCAGTCTCATATAAAGTTAACAAAATGGTGCCAAATGGACTTATTTAGCTTTACTTACTGGTGGATATGAAAAATTGAGTGTCTGATTATTTAGGTAAAATATGGTTAGTACGTCTTTTTTGACTGACACCACCTGGTGCAAGTAGTACATGTGTTTTAGGTTCTTGACTTTTGACTTTTACTTTCAAAACTCATAGCAGATGAATAGATCAGATGTGCAAATAAAAACATTTTTAAGAATAACTTCTTTATTTCTCCACCAAAGTCCATGTTGTGACCACTCTTTAGAATCATCTCTGAGTTACTCAGCGTGCAAAGAGATACAATAATTTGGATACTGATGAGTGAAAACAGTAACATACAGTAAAACCTCTCTATAACGGCCACTAAATTGTGCTACTAATTGATATTTAGGACAGGTGGTTGCTTAAAGCAAGGAGAAAGTAAAACAGAACGCTCCTATAGGAGCGTTCTGTTTTACTTTCACCTTGCTTTAAGCAGCCACCTGCTTTTAACACAAACTACTTGATGTAATTTAGTGGCCGTTATAGAGAGGTTTTACTGTAGCCTCAGAGCTGCACATACTATGTTGTAAAGGACCCTGATCTGGGTCTACACTGTTAGCAAAGGACTTACATATACTTGGTTCTTGCATTTCAAGGGTTAATGTATTTTTTCATGTAATGCAGTTCAACTAAACTTGACCATGAGATCTATATTAATATCTACATTTACATCAATATGTCATCTTGAAGATCTCTTAGCCCTAGGCTAAAAGGCACTGTGAGAAAACTCATTTTTCAGACTAGCATTTAAAAATTGTTTGAATTGACCAACATTTTTAGAGGTGGGTAGGTAGGTCCAGTTTTAACCCTTCGCTTGCTAATCACGTCAATATATGTACCTGTAAATAGTGAAGACCCAGATGAGACAGCTCCTGCAGGAGCTGTCTCATCAGGGTCTGCACTATTTACAAGTTGATTGTGCAACCAGTGCACTCCACAGCAGTGATTGCACAGTGAAATACTTGTACACAGTGACGATATATGTAATTATACAACAGGGCATGGGTAAAGAAGAAGAAATGTATTTTAAAATTCAGCAAGTGAAGGGTTAACATCACACTATAGGTGAAAAATACAGTTACAAATATTTACATTACATATCTGTATTATTTCATAAGCAAACTGAGCAGACCCTGATCAGAAAACTCCTAAAGGAGCGGTCTGATCTGAGTCTACTCTTTGCAAAGGCACAGAAAGGTGTATTTATGGAGTAAATGGTTAAAAAAATATTCAACAAACATGGAGTACTTAACACTTTCCCTGTTCTATGTTTATTCCAAATTTCAATTCCTACTGAATATTCATTCAAAAAATAGTTATTAAGAAATATCGAAGGTACTACATTGTAGACATTTTAGAAAGCAAAGAAACAGATCTATCAAATTCTATAAGCAAACAGAGTAGACCCTGATCAGACGGCTCCTCAAGGATCCGTCTGATCTGGGTCTACTCTGTTTGCAAATGCATGAAAACACGTTTATATGAGGGAAAGGGTTAAATCAATTTTACCATATAAAAAAAATATAAAAATGAAAAAAAAATCAATTTGGACAAAAACAATATTGCAAACGATCCTTTTTTTTTTCACCCTATCCCTGATGAAGGTTACCATGGTCAGACAGCACTTCTAGGAGCCATCTGACCAGGTTCTGCTGTGTTTGTTTATGAAATTTCAAAAAGTCTGACTCTACAGTTTCTACCATATACCAAAAGGTCTGTATACCATTATAAAAATTCAGCTAATAAATATTCATTATTAAATTTCTTATTTGAATATTGTATAGGTAAAGGGTTAAAGCATTATGGATAGCCTCCCCCACACAATATAAAAAAATAACATGAGTATCTTTGATTGACACAATTTATTGAATTCTGAAAATGTCATTGTTTTTACACAAATACACCATTTCACATGAGTATAATATTGACTGACAGAATTGTATTAATTCTGAATATGATTGGAATTTATTTAATACAGTAACGCCTGTCTTAAGCAACCACTGTTAAACACTCAAATTATGGGACTGTTAGGCAGGTGGCTTAATTCAGGACCAACGATAATGCAGAAAGCTCCCTAAGGAACTTTTTGTATTACGTTGCCCTGCATTATATAAACAACCACCTGCATTTGAACGTACATTTTTCTTCAGTTAATGGTCGTGTTAACGAGGTCCTGTTGTATACATTTCTGCCTGCATGTTTGGTACAGTAGAACCTGTCATAAGTGGCCATTCATTTGTTAAACTTAAGAGTCGTAAAAGGCAGGTGGTTGCTAATGCAAGGCAAAAATAATGCAGAAAGCTCCTATTGGAGCTTTCTGCATTACTTTTGACGTGAATTAAGTTACCATCTCCATCACAAACCCATAATTATACCTTAAGACAGCTTAAGACAGATTTTACTGTATATTTATGGTGACTCAATAAAATTTGATATATTTGATATACCTGATGATTTTAACTCTGTGTATGCTAGCGGCGAAACTATGACTACCTATATTATGCAAACTGTTTGAATCCAGATAAGACGCCACATAATGCGTCGTTTCATCAGGATCCAATCTTTTTGACAGTCTGACCATATTTTTGCAAAGAAATGAGAGAAATTTTATTTTAAGAATTGAAGCAGATGGCAATTGTTTCAGACAAAAGATTACATAGGCTGCATTGTAAGAGTTCTGGTGTGCTGTGAGTTAAATATTAATCTGTAGATATGTGACCGGGATTAATTGGCAAATTTTCAATTAGCAAACTCATCGTTATGACTCACATATGTATCATGAAATATCAGAGTCGAGTACTAAGTGTTATGTACCCTTTACATGATGAATATTCATACAAGAAATAATGACATTATGAATATTCATTAACTGACTTTTTTAATGTAAACTTTTCAAGAGAGTTGTTTGCTTTTACAAAAGCTGTATAATCTGTTCTATATCATGTCAATAGCAAACAGAGAAGACCCTGATTAGACGGCTCTTATTGGAGCCATTTGATCTGGGTCTCCCGGTGTGATTGTAAATACATGAAAAGGGTTCTCGATAAAATAAAGGGTTACCCCTTACCATTATATGGACCTTTGTAAATGGTTTAGACTGAAATGACAAAAACAAATGTTTGACACATGCTATTGTTTGACACATCAATTTTATAAGGAAATTGATAAAGAACTCATATAAATGCCTTTTCATGCATTTTCAAACAGAGTATTTTCAGGGTCTGCTCTGTTTGCTTTTGACATAATAGAGATCCTGATTCTACAGTTTTTGTCAAAGCAAATAATTCCCTTGAAAAGTTTACAATATAAAAAATAGGCTAATAACTATGCATAATTTCATTCATTAATATGGAGCAGGTAAAAGGTTAAGACAGATAAAGGGCCACACTTTTTGCAGTTGGGGTATATCAAATTTTATCTAGCAGAGGAGTATATCACAATGGTGATACTATTAATGATTGTTCTGTGGGATGTGACTAATTATCAATGCCGGCTAATTGTTGGCATTATCGGTAGAAATATTGCCAATAAAACCTGTATTAAACTGATTAAGCCCAAACAGATGTTTTGTCATTTGGAATATGGTGTTGGCTTCAGGTGGATGTTTTGGAAAATGGTTCGTAAGAATTTGTACTTGATGAATATTCATGTCAAAACTGATTTTCTGTATACGGTAATGGCATTATGAGCAACAGAATACCGGTATTTGACCATGGCAGACACTAGAATCATATCTGAATTGTTTCATAAGCAAACTGTGCAGACCCTGATCAGATGGTTCCTACAGGAGCCATCTGATCTGGTTTTGTTCAGAAATAAAAGCTTTTCATGTTTCAGTACATGTTTTATCTACAGCCCAACCAGTATTTAAAAGTTTACTTGTAGTAATACTTCAGTTAACCTTCAGTTCATAGATATGCCTTTTGATCTGGGTCTGCTCTGTTTGCTTACAGTATAATATAGATCTGATTCAACAGTTTTGACTTCAGCCAAAACATTCTGTGTATGTATGCCATCATAAAAATCCAGCTAATAAATATTCATGATGTCATTATTCCTTTCATGAATATTAAACAGGGAAAGGTCTAACCTTATCTCCTGCTTACTGTAACCTGACTCTCATTTGCAAGTACCAAGTATTTTGTGTTGAAGGCAGGTGGCTGCTTAAAGCAAGGTGAAAGTAAAACAAAACGCTCCTATAGGAGCGTTCTGTTTTACTTTCACCTTGCTTTAAGCAGTCACCTGCCTTCAACACAAAATACCTGATGTAATTAAGTGGCCGTTATAGAGAGATTTTACTGTAGCTTGGATCCAGAGTACCTCAGGTTTTTGTAAGGATCCATTAAGCTTTTTGAAACTTGGTCAACAGTTTCTCAGAACCTTGATACAATCAGAAGAAGTCAAAATTGCACCAGATCCAGATTTTAGCAGACATTATTTTTTCTCAGCAAGATAATGTTCTAGTCAGAATTTAGTGGTAACGCAGAAATTTCTTCCAATACAGAATGCTGAAACATTGGAAACATCATGCTTGTTTTTAACTTTTTATAGAAGACGCAGAAGAAACAAATTAGATGTCCAGGTTACCTGGCATTTATTTACATCTTAATAATTTACGTGCATACTTGTTAATTACAATTTATTGACAGTTGCCATGGTTTCCTGAGGTTGTTTGGTATTACTCATCTGGAAATATTTGGTAAACAACTTTTAGCATGAATTTCTTTCTTGCATTAGTGAACATTTCAATTGAACTGTCATTGATTGACTGGTCTTAAAGTTACATGCATTTCAATTGGCTCTAAACCTTTTTGTGACTAACGACCCTCGATAATACATCATGTATTCTGTTTATGGAGCATTTTATATGTATTTCTGACCCTCAATACTACTTTGTTGATAGAGCATTAATTTTGTAACCACAGACTCGTACCCTGGAAGCTATGTCTTTGTAAAGAGACAAAGAAACCCCTAAAAACATGCATTTCATTAATGACAAAGTCAGTGATCAACCTATCTCTAGTTATGTCAGAGGTTATGGCCTTTGAATTAATAAAAACATGCCAAATTTTGTTATGAGACACACCGTGCATGCAACAGATCATGTAGAACACCTGGTTAATATGTCTTTGTATAATTGTATAATTCTTTGAACACATGATAGTGGCAACAGCCTGTATGCTCATACCAGTACATATATTTGAAAATTTCGTATCAGAGCCATAGTTTTGCATGGAGAAATTTCAGAATAATTCGGCACAAATTGTCACTATATAATGTTGAAGGTGGGTGATGTGCAAGACCTGTGCAAAAGGTCATGGTCACATTGGGGGCATCCTTTCCATGGACACATTTTCTTCTAGAAATCTAAATTAGAATGTCAAAGGGTTTGGATCCAAGTCTGAATCCAGATTGTTTGTAACGGTGATCACTACATTGTGATTATGTGGAAAAAGTCAACTGTATGCACGCATAGTGGAATCTTGGAATCACCTAGATGCAAATAGTTTGGATAAAAAAAATCTGAAAGAGGAGATCCTAAATTGAAAGCAAAATGCAAAAAGAGAAAATTGCAGAATTGGTTTTATTGAGTCTGTTCATAAGCAGTTATTTAAAATACAACAATGCTCACAAATCCTAGCACCAGCTTAAGCTGTATTCAATTTTCATATCTAAAAGTATTGAAACTGATGATCCCAAAGGACTAGAAAATATAACAACACTGAGAATGAAGTACATGGCGACTGTTTACAGCTACCACACAAGCACTTAACACCTGCTGTTGTGAAGTACATCGATTCTGAAAGTAGGAGATCCTTCAAAAGCAAAAGATTCTGATTATCTAGTTCCAAGCTGGTTCACACCCTGACTGCAGTTTTGAAGAGAAGTAAAGAGGGAGGGGGGGGGGACTTACAGAATGGTAGCAGATGATTTTTTGGGGGGCAGAGTACAATTACATGGTGTGCTAAAAGTTAACTTGTAATTAATCATAGATGGTGACTGGTCACCTTGACATGGCAGTAATGGGTAAACTGGACATTGTTACGGGCTTGACCAGGGCATAAAATATTCATACCTGACTGTTGTAGTAATGATAAAGGGAACTATTTTATTATCTTACTTCACACATAACGTATTAGATCATTATGAGGTTAGCCATGGAATGAGGGAAATGACTGTACTTACATTTACAAACAGTGTAGAGGAACTTTCTATATGACTTTTACCCTGCATTAACCCTTTCCATACATGTGATAACTACCGACGGTAGGTGAATTCTACCGTTTTCAGAGGTGGTCTACCGTTCTACCGATTCAATGGACGTTTCTACCGTTTTACCGTTTCTGCTACGGCATTTTTTTTAGTGACCTATATTTTCCTCCCTGCGTTAGATTATCTGTTAGTTCTCTACACACACAAACCCCCTTTAGCATGCTGTGATCCACGATTGGCCTGTTTTGGTATGGTTCCCCCGCGGAGAACATCCGCATTATGTAATCACAAGTTGGTTCCCGTTTGCGCTGTACTGGAGTTAACAAAAATAATTTCGGGAACCAGTCGTGTCAACATGCAAACGGCGGCATGCGCCTTTGCGGGATGCACGCATACAAATCAGACAGAATTCCATCCTAAGGCAATGCTTCTGCACAAATCCCCTCCCTAAATAGATAATTTAATCTAAATTCAAATCGGGATGTCTTGTTTTCGTTTCACGGTCGCGAAAGAGAGTCGCTACTTGTTGGAGACTGCAAATTTATTTCCGGTAGTGACGTCCCCCAGATACAGCATCTGGTGTGAAGGTTTTTACGCGATTTGATTGGTTAATTTATATATCAAAATCACATAGTCTCTCGCGCGAGTCGAAAACGAAAGTGAAAAACATTTTGTTAACAAATGTGATTATCTGGACTTTCTACACGAAAACGAAGCAGTTATGTCCGAAAGAAAGACTGAAATCGAGGGCAGTACTTTATTACATTTCTTCACTAGCCCACCTGTCACTGAGTCCAGAATAAACTCTGATATAGGCGACGTTGTCCACAAATACACATGCGGCACGCATTATTATTACTCAAGCGAGGAGACAAATTAAGACGAGGGGAATGACGTTATCATAGCTTCAAAAAGCAGTATGCACTCCGACCGTTAACAACAAGTAAAGAATATCCGAATATTCTGAACGATAAACAGTTTAGTTTTATTCAGCAAACTGGCAATACCAAAAAGTACGAAAGATTCGTCCCCAGACCGATTGTACTGAATAAATCGAGGTTTATAACGTTTTTTCATAGATTTTTTTGACTTGAGGTTGCGAATTTTCCTCAAAAAATTGGAGAAAACACACTTTTTTGCCATTGGGAATATAGCCGAATAAGGGCTAGAAAATAAGCCTATAAAGCACTGAAACTGTAAAAAAAATAAGATAAAATGGAATATATTTATCATTATGATAAAACAGTAATAAGTCTCGATTTTTTCATGGCATTAATGATTATTTAATTATGGGAGCTGTCTGATCTGGGTCTATTCTGTTTGCAAATCAGTGAAACATGTTTATATGAAGGAAAGGGTTAATGGGGTTATTGATATCTAGGCATTGTAAGGGTTGGAGATGATGCCATGGCTGTGTATAGATGTAGTCTGTATAATGTATGGTTTGTAAAGGTAGATTTATTATTATAACAGCACATGGACATTTTATTTTGTTGGGCCAAGCCAGAAAGTGTGGAATCATTTCAATATCATAAGAAAACAGAGCAGACCCTGACAAGATAGCTCCTATGCATGAAAAGGCGTTGATATGAGGGAAAGTGTGTGTAAATGTTATGTGTGTAGTGTAAGGTTTATAATGGCATGGTATGTGGATAATACCGTAACAGTTTTTATGGTAAGGTATGAATGATTATGTGAAAAGGTATAAAAAACGTAAGTATCCAGAAGATAATTTTTTCATCTCCATATATTTCGTCGTGTCGGTAAAATCTACCTGACAAAAATCAAATCTACCTGACAAATTTCCAAAATCTACCTGACATGCTTCAACAGGTTATCACATGTATGCCTTTCCCTCATGTAAACCTGTTTTCACACATTAGCAAACAGAGTAGACCCAGATCAGACGGCTCCTATAGGAGCCATCTAATCAGAGTCTGCTCTGTTTGCTAATGGAATTTGATAGATCTGCAAATAACTGAAATACTGTTGGTCGGACGTAAAACCCAACTCACTCACTCAATCTTTACTTTCTAAAATGGCTGCAATGTTCCGTCTTCCAATTATTTTGTCCATAAATACTCATTAGGTATCAAAACTTGGAATAAACATAGAACAGGGAAAGGGTTAAGCTGCCACCTGTTTCCAAGACCGATATATCGAATATCTTTATAAGGAGTGTTCACTGTATATGACATTATAGCATAATTGTATCGCTGTATACTGTAGCCTATCTGTTCTGTTCCAGTTCTAGCTAGAATATACACATATATGAGCAGGTACAGTTAAACCTCAAACGTTTAGTAAAGAAGAATTGAGAACTTTTTTAGGCATGTGCACATGGCTGCTTAATGCAGGGTTAAAGTCATTCATAGCTGCCACCTGTCTTAAAAACCTATAATAAGACGTTGAGTATGAGATTTTACTGTATCTGACATGTATTCCATACAGAAATGCATCACTGGAATAATAATCTTGCTTATTATCATTGTCCTCTTTGTCTATTTTCAGAGGGAGATAGAACAGGGGGAGAAAATGCGCGCTAAGGGAGAGGAATACATCATGGATGACCACTACGCAGTCGACAGCATACGGCCCAAATGTATCGAGCTTCAACGCATGTGCGAACAGTACCGCCAACTTGTGAGACGGCGGCGAGAAATCCTCAGCAAGTCACATGACCTTCAAGAGAGAATTGAGAAGGTAAGAAAGGCATTCTTTGCAATTTTGGTTTTGAAGTTTCATAAATTTCAGCACTGCAAGTTGCATTAGCTTTTAACCCATTCCCTCATATTGACATCTTTTGACGCCTCTGTAAAAGTCACTTTCTGAAACCATTGTGATAAATAGAGCATTTGCTCCATAGAAGCAAATGCTCTATTTATCACAATGGTTTCAAAAGTACACAATTCTGAAATTTTCCTTTTCTCTTGTTAATGCTCCTTTTCAGTAGATTTATTCAAAAAGGTTACCGGTAGATCTTAAAATAGTCTGAGGGAAAGGGTTAATATGGGTCCTCTGTGGCAGAGTGGTTATAGTCTATGACTGACAATCATTTAGCCCCTCACTACTATTGTTCAAATCCCAGCTTGGATATTTTTCGTGCTAACACTCATTGATTTGGAAAGCATTTTTGGCCCATTTCAATTTATTTTGCATTTTAATCAAGTTTAGTCTTTATAATTTCATTTACAAACAGAGCAGACCCTGATCAGACAGCTCCTACAGGTCAGTCGTCTGATCTGGGTCTGGTCTGTTTGCAGATGTGTCAAAAATAGTTTATAAGAGAGAAAGCGTTAACACAATGGAACTCAAAAGTTTACTTTGTTCTGTTTAGTGATAACTCGGTTTTATATTTATTTTTATGCCCCCATAGACGATAGTCGGGGGGCATATTGTTTTTGCCCTGTCTGTCTGTCTGTCTGTCTGTCTGTTTGTCTGTTTGTCTGTTTGTCTGTTTGTCTGTTTGTTTGTCAGCAACTTTAACATTGGTCATAACTTTTGAGCCAGTATAGATAGAGACTTGATATTTGGCATACATATGTATCTCATGAAGCCGCACATTTTGAGGGGTGACGTGTCAAGGTCAAGGTCATCCTTCAAGGTCAGAGGTCAAATATATGGGTCAAATCGCCGACTTTAACATTGGCCATAACTTTTGGACCAGTAGAGATAGAGACTTGATATTTGGCATGCTTGTGCATCTCATGAGGCTGCACATTTTGAGGGGTGACATGTCAAGGTCAAGGTCAGAGGTCAAGGTCAGAGGTCAAATATATGAGGGGGCATAGTGTTTCACAAACACATCTTGTTTTTCACAGGCGAACAAGTGGTGTGCTAGCGGTATAGATATGCTGACCAATCACCAGGTGGAAGGCTGTAACACACCAGAGGCTATACACCATGCAATACAGGACATTGACAAATTTGTCATAACCGCCCGTGAGCTCAAATTGAACAACCCCAAAGAATTCCGACAACTCTTTGAGAGTATGATCAACTCGGATATGAGGGTAGGTGTAAAACTTGGTAGAGATACCACATTTTCCCTAATAAATGTCCCCACTCTGATAAACTTCCCCTCACTTCTTGGGGGGGGGGGGGGGGGGACTAACGATCAATAAAACAACTAAAACCCTATGTAATAACTATTAACCCTTTCCCTATTCTATATTTTGTCCAAAGTTCAATACCTACTCAATATTCATAGTCAAATTAGTTATAATGAAATGTGGAAGATTGAACATTGCATCTAATTTAGAAACTAAAGAAACTGACCTATCAAATTCCATAAGCAAACAGCAGACCCTGATCAGATGGCTTCCATAGGAGCCGTCTAATCTGTGTCTTTTCTGTTTGCAAATGCACAAAAAGGCATGTGAAGGAAAGGGTTAAATAAAGAAATATAGTTTTTTTTTCAAAATACAGGTGGTAGTTTAATGCAGACTGAAAGTAATGCAGAAAGCTCCATTAGGAGCTTTCTGCATTACTTTCAGTCTGCATTAAGCAACCACCTGTATACAAAATGTAAGAAGCTCCTGAAAAAAAAGAGTGAAATCCCCCGTAAATCTTCTAGAGCCTTTAGGAGAATCAGTCGAGGGCGTGTTTATGTTTACGATTTGTAAATTAGGTCATGATGGCCTCTAGATGTGACACACCTACTGTATTCGTAACCAGCATTTATCTTCAAGCAATCTCGTAAATTACACTTGCATGTGTAGAAAAAGTTTGGCACATGATTAGAGAATACTCAAAGGCTTTCGGTCTTTACTGTTTCATACACCTACGGCCCTACCATGGTACAAAGCCTTGACCATTTGACATGTTTTATGTCCTGCAATGGGGCTTACCCTAATTACCGTAGATATTTGGACACTGGTTTATATAGCTGAACAAATGATTTTGGCTAATTACCTTAACCCTTTCCCTCATAGAAACGTGTTTTCACACATTTGCAACCAGAGCAGACCCAGATCAGATGGCTCCTAGAGGAGCCTTCTGATCAGGGTCTGCTCTGTTTGCTTACAGACTTTGATAGATCTGTTTCTTTACTTTCTAAAATGGCTCCAATGTTCTACCTTCCAAATTTCATTATAACTATTTTGCCATGAATATTTAGTAGGTATTAAAATTTGAAATAAACATAGAACAGGGAAAGGGTTAAATATTTGGACACTGGTTTATATAGCTGAACAAATGATTTTGACTCCATTTTGGAAACACTTTCCTTCATATAAAAGCCTTTTCATGCCTTTGCAAACAGAGCAGACCCAGGAGCCACCTGTTCAGACTCTTTGTTTATGAAATTATATAGATCTGATTCTACAGTTTTTTCTCAGCCAAGAAGTCTTTTTTAAAATTTTACCATATAGAAATTGAGTTTAATTGATATTCATGAAGTGATCAATTCATGCATAAATTAGATTGACCTAGTAGCAATTGGTGTAGACGATGACCTAACTGCTCCATCAGGAGCCGCCTGGTCTGGGTCTTCTTTGTTTGGGAAGGTATAGAAAGGAGTATTTATGAAGTAAAGGGTTATATTTGTATCATTGCAGACCACAGTACAAAAGGTCCTAAAGAAAGTGGAAGATGTACAGACAATGTGTGCCAAACGGAAGGCAGATCTACAGTCCCAACTAAAGTCCCGCCCCGTACAACACCCGGTCCAGCCCGATGTTGTCACTGCCCCATCAAGGGGCCAGACGACGGTCCCAGAATACGACCTGAAAAGGAAGCAAGGGGGACAGAGAGACAGGCATAGGCAACAAATTAAGGAACCCCTTAAAAAGGGGCCTAGTATGGAGAAATCAGCAAGGGTAGGTGTAATCTTCATTATTCTTGGAAATTATAATTCTTTGGTGGCTAGCAGAGAAAAGATGATAATAATATCCCTTTTCTTCATATAAACACCTATGCAAACAGAGTATACCCAAATCTGATGACTCCTATAGGAGCCATCTTATCAGGGTCTGCTCTGTTTGCTTATGGTATAATATTGATCTGATTCTATAGTTTCTGCTTGAGCCCAAAGTCCTGTGTACATAATATGCTATCATGAAAATTCAGCTAATTAATATTCATGATACCATTATTC
The DNA here is from genome assembly GCA_963576725.1 of Azorinus chamasolen. Taxonomy (NCBI): domain Eukaryota; kingdom Metazoa; phylum Mollusca; class Bivalvia; order Cardiida; family Solecurtidae; genus Azorinus; species Azorinus chamasolen. The sequence continues at coordinate 7,936,859 of OY755251.1, read as the reverse complement.
TACTAATTTTCTAAACAGGGAAAGGGTTAAGAAGCTGGGATCTAGATGAGATGTTGTGTAACTTAGTATCAGATCAATTAAAAACAAAATTGTAGGAGCCGTCTTGTCTGATCAGGGTCTTCTCTTTTTGCTTATAGATCTGATTCTACAGTTTCTCCATGACCAAAAGCATTCTGTGTATATGTGCTATTATAACAATAAATCTAATTAAAAGTCATGTCATCATTATTTCTTACATGAATATTCATGGAGGAAAGGGTTAACTGTCATTTGGGAAACAAATGCTGTAGCATTTGCAAACAGTGAAGACCAAGATCAGAGTGTTCCTAGAGATACCCTATGATCAGCGTAGAACTGTATAAAATCCCCTAGCAAATTGAAGCCCTTGTGGACTAAATGCTGGGTGTATTTGTACTAACCTATGCATGATAACAGTCCAAGGTACAGTTTTCACAGTTTGCTTTGGGAAAGACTTTAGTTGATATCTGTTGGTCTTGAGCAAAGCTGTCAAAGTTTGAGACCCATTATGTTATCAAGTCTTGTGGTAACTCTCAGCTTTGTGATAAATATTGCAAACTGTTCCACTTGAAATGGTGAATTGGCTTTGCATCTCATCCCTCGTGGCACACTTATAACAGGAGTCAACTGATCTGGATCTAATGTTTTTGCAAAGGCATATTTATGAAGAAATGGCCAGATTGTGAGATTTGCCCAATTGTTAGCAGCATAATGCTCGAAGCTATTTCTGATGTTCTGTCCTGTTTTGATTGTGAACTGATGGGGAGTGCAAATATTTTCACAGCTTTTGTTTGCATTGGTAATTAAATTATTGTGGGAAACTATCAATGCTTTCTATAGCATCATCTTTGAAGTCTCTCTCTCTTGATATACATCGATTATTGAATTATTGAATTGTGACCATATTGTGAAAATGTAAGACAATGTGGCATATACATTATTTAAAAGGTATTATGTATGGTCTGTACATGTATATCATATAAATAAATGTACACATGCTTCAAGGCATGACTATATACTGTTGTTACAAAAAAGTAGGACACATTAATTTTGTTTGGCCTATTAGTAGTAAATAAACACAACATTATAACAGAGATAGGGATAAACTATCCTGATATTGCAAGGAGGGTAAACTAACTACATTGTATCCTGTTGTATGAGCTGATAGCTGTGTAAGATGAAGTTATACTTTCCAAGCATTACCAGTGGAATTTTACCCTGTTTGGATGGCTTGATAAAACACATGGTAGGCATGTCATTCTTGTGTCTAATGTTCCATAATTTTGCTAGACAGACTTAGGCAAATAGTGTAGATCCTGATCAAACTGCTCCTAAAGTTTGATCAAGATCTATGCTATTTGCTACTCCATTTATGATCTAACAGAGCAACAGAAAAAGGTGCCTACTCTATTACTAAAATCATCTTTTCTCCCCCAAACCCTATGTTGGGACCGCTCTTTAGAATCGTCTCTTCAGCCAGAAACAAAAGAAGCAGATCTATATTTGGCAAATTGAGCCGACCCTGACCAGACGTCTCCTAAAGGAGCCATGTGATCTGGGTCAACTCTGTTTGCAAATGCGCGAATAGGCATTTACAGGAAGAAAGGGTTAATCTTATCTTGACCTTTGCTAAAGTTATTAAAATGGTGAGCAAAATCGTTACTTTCCTTTACAAACTGTGTAGAGAGAGTAATCAGGCATCATGAAAGACACAGGTGGACTGGCCTTTGCAAATGATGTAGACCTAAATCAAAGGCTTCTAGAGAAGCCCTCTGATCAGGGTCAGTATACTGTTTGTTATTCAGAATCTTAGGGCAAATTTAACCCTTTCCCTCATATAAACGTGTTTTCACGCATTTGCAAACAGAGTAGACCCAGATCAGATGGCTCCTAGAGGAGCCGTCTGATCAGGGTCTGCTCTGTTTGCTATTGGAATTTGATAAATCTGTTTCTTAACTTCCTAAAATTGCTACAATATTTCAACTTCCATATTTCATTATAACTATTTTTTCCATGAATATTCAGTAGGTATTGAAATTTGCAATAAACATAGAACATGGAGAGAGTTAAGCGTTTCATACAGACTAGACAATGATGGGACATTCCAATTAGAATATTCAGTAATATAAGGGTTCAAATGGAACATATTCAACCCTTCACTCGGATAAAGCTCTAGGAATAATTATACAAAAAATAATAACATCATCAATATTGATTATACAGGAGTTTTTGGCCATGGCAGGAACTGTAGAATCATATCTCTATTATGTCATAAGCAAACAGTAGACCCAGATCATGTAGGAGCTGTCTGATCTGTGTCAACTCTGTTTGCAATGCAGTAGAAAGGCGTATTTATGGAGTGAAGGGTTAAAAGGCAACCCAACTCACCTCAGTACTTTTGGCTTCTTGTATTTGTAATACTTGCAGTACATTTATTTGTTTATGTACATTTTCAGATTAGAGTGGACATCGGTCATCCCCAACCCCAAGGACGGACGTATCTCGGGTCCACCAGTACGTGTAGTAGTGTGTCCACTATGGACAGTACGGATGGAGATCGAGCCCGTCATTCAGTGGCATCAAATTCCACAACTTCTGGTTCCAGTTCTATGTCAGAGCATCTCCTAGAAAGTCTGCAGGAGAAAAGAAGGTGAAGACAATATTAAACACTTTACAGCGGCCAGTCATCAAAAGTTGAATTCTATATCTTTGTAACCCGGGGTCAGAATCAAAACGGATCCAGAAGGGTTGTTGAGTTCTTTTAATCAGTATATGTAAAAAGGTCTGAAATACAAATAGCAATGATGAGTACAATGTTGAGCCAGAGTTGAATAATAAGACTCGCGTATCGAAATTCCAATAGCGTAACCGACTTGATTCATTGTTAACCGAACAAATGACAGAATTGTAAATTAAATCCTAAATATAACAAATAGAAGGCTTACCAGCTGGTCGTTATGAGAAGAAAGTAAATAGCCACGGAGAGTTTTCTATGATAAAGACGTCCGTCTAGTACGAGAGTTATAGCCAGAATATAGGAAGCGGGAAAATAGGTTTAGCTCATTAACTACGGTCAGGTGACTTGATATGCTTCACTCACCATGTCAACTCACACATAACCGATTCTCTCGTGCACACTCACCACGCACATGAACATACATACAAGTGTAAACATACTAACATGTACATAACATATCGGGGATCCATACAGGGAAACTATGGTCTGGTTACATCTTCAAGACAGATGATGGCTTAATGGAAGACAATTAAAGCCATTATGTCCCAGTAGAGCTTTCTACATTACTTTTATCCAATTCACTTGTTTGCCACTTTAATTTAAAGAGGTACCACTGTTGTTACAAGTCAATTCAAATCACACGTGTCTTATTCTTACAGTCATTTACTGAAAATGACTTACCTCAAGGAGCATAGAAAGACTTTTCTTTTTGAATCAGTACCAGCAGATACATTAGAATTGATGAATTACTACTATTCAACTCAATTCTGTAATAAAAATTATGACTGAAGAAGCCCGGACTAATCTGTGATCATGTTTAACACTTGGCATGTGGGAAACAAGTGTAGTGGCATTTGCAAGCAGTGTATAGACAGAGCTACAGAAAAAAGTGCATACTCAAATACTAAAGTTGTCACTTCTCCACCAAACCCTATGTTGTAACCACTCTTTAGAATCGTCTCGAAGAGACGATTCTAAAGAGTGGTCACAACATAGGGTTTGGTGGAGAAATAAAGGAGTTATTTTTGAAAATGTTTTGATTTATGCATCTTATCTGGACCTCTTTATAGATCATGATTAGAGGGCTCCTAGAGGAGCCTTCTGATCAGGGTCTGTATGGCTTGTCATTCAATATCTTCTAGCAGATTTATGACAGGTGAAGTTCATACTGAATGGACTGTGCTGTTAGACCAACACTGACTGATCATTCCACTTAGAATATTTAGCATTCATATTTATTTAATTCTAAATTACAGTAAAATAATGAAGAATAAGTAATAAGTAGTAAGAGTAAGTAATAAGTAATGAAGAATGTATGTCTTTGTAGGCAGGTGGCTGTAACTTAATGCAATGTGAAAGTCATGCAGAAAGCTCCTCTAGGAGCTTTCTGCATGACTTTCACTCTGCATTAAGCTGCCACCTGGGTTAAAGATCAATACTGGTACGTATTTGGGTGTTTGTAGTATCAAGTTTTTACTGTATCTAATTATTATTGCCATTCAAAATAACAAATGTTCTTTACTTTTTTCAGGCATGTTCTGAACGAGTTGATAGAAACAGAACAAACCTACGTAGCTCAGTTACATGATATTTTACGGGTAAGTTATATCTTCACGCATAAGTGGACACTGTGTAAATCTTTACTCCATGAGTATTCATGCAAGATATGATGATATTATCAATTTGACTAATTGTCATAATAGCACATGGACACTAGAAGTTTTAAGTTATGACAGAAACTGTAGAATCAGGTCTATATTGTACCATAAGCAAACAGAGCAGACCCTGATCAGACAGCTCTCGCTGTCTGATCAGGGTCTACTCTGTTGGCAAAGGCTTAGAAGGTGTATCCATGGAGTAAAGAGTTAACCCTTTCCGTAATGAACATTTATACATTAATTGATGATGTTCTGAATATTCATTAACTTGTTATAAGGTTGGGTTTTTTTCAAGAAAATATTAAACTTTTGACTGTGACAAAAAATCTAGCATCAGATCTATATAAATTCATAAGTAAACAGAACAGAACCAGATCAGACAGCTCTTTCAGGAAAAGGTGTGAATAAGGGGCTTAACCCTTTTCCTGAATATTTGTAGTGGCATATGTACACGGGATATTTGAGCATTTATGGAAATTGCAGAATCAGATCTTTTATAAATTCATAAGCAAACAGAGCCGACCCTGATCAGATGGCTTCTTTAGGAGCTGTCTTATTTGAGTCCACTTTGCAAAAGCGTCAAAAAAATCATTTATTTGAGGGAAAAGGTTGAATTGAGGAAATGGTCAACATTTGTTATTAAAAACCTTTTTGTTAAGAATAGCTTCTTCATTTCTTCACCAGATGTATTTGAAAGTTGTCACAACAGAGTGTTTGGTGGAGAAAATGTATATGTTTGTATCAGGATGTCTGTATATGTCACGCTATTTGTGTTTTTGTTACAGGGGTATTATTGTGAGATGGACAATAAAACTATGCAACACTTGATACCAGAAACACTGGTTAGCAAGAAAGACATTTTGTTTGGCAACCTTGAGCAGATCTACACTTTTCATCACAAGTAAGTTATAATGTATAAAGTAAGTTATAATGTATGGAGTAAGTTATAATGTATAAAGTAAGGTATAAAGTAAGTTATAATGTATAAAGTAAGTAATAATGTATAAAGTAAGTTATAATTATAAAGTAAGATATAATGTATAAAGTAAGTTATAATGTATGGAGTAAGTTATAATGTATAAAGTAAGTTATAAAGTATAAAGTAAGTTATAATGTATGGAGTAAGTTATAATGTATAAAGTAAGTTATAATGTATAAAGTAAGTTATAATGTATGGAGTAAGTTATAATGTATAAAGTAAGTTATAAAGTATAAAGTAAGTTATAATGTATGGAGTAAGTTATAATGTATGGAGTAAGTTATAATGTATGGAGTAAGTTATAATGTATAAAGTAAGTTATAATGTATACATGCTGTATTGTCCATTATAAATGCCCCACTGTAATAAACGCCCCCTTACAGCCTGAGAGCAATGCAGAAAGCTCCATCCTATATATCTACATTACTTTCATTCTGCATTAAGCAACTGCCTGTGTACAAAATACAGGAAGCTCCTTTAAAAAAAGATATAATTGGATATAAGTTGATATTATAAGACTATTGCAGGGATTTTTATTTGTTAATTTTCTTCTATGTAAAAATGTTGTTATGGAAACCAAAAGAAAAAACCTTTTACTATCTTACTGTCTGAAACTGGTGACCTAAGTATTAATAAAGAATATAGAAATGATCCCTTGGTGACCCTCTGTCACAATTTTTTAAGTCGAAGACCGTGTGTTTTTTCCAGTGTGTTCCTCAAAGAGTTACAAGCTTGTGAAGAATGCCCAACCAAGCTGGGAAAGTGCTTTGTGAACAGGGTAAGTCATTTACACGTAAGATACTGGCATATTCTCTCTTTGCATGCCACATACATGTATTTATTATACCCCCGCAAACTTGTTTGATGGGATATACTGGAATCACCCTGTCCAGTGGTCGTCGGGCGAGCGGGCGGGCTTTCCGTCTATCCGCATTTAAATATGAGTAGTTGGTGTCGTGAACTCCTCCTTCAGTTTTGGAGTTATTATACCCCTGCAAACTTGTTTGAGGGAGTATACTGGAATCACCCTGTCCGGTGGTTGGACGGGATGTTTGTTCGGTCCATCTGTCCGCATTTAAACATGGGTAGACTCCTCCTTCTGTTTTAAAGTTATTGACTATTGGTATATACATGTATAATAACCATGAATAGTAGATTGCAAGATGCAATTTTCATATGTTTACCTCATTTTGGCTTGAAACATGGGTATTTGGATTTGTGATCAAAGCTGCTGTATTCCATCACCTTTTGTTATAGTTCTCTTTACTCCGTGAATATTCATGTAAATCATAATGATATCATGAATATGTATGACATCATGAATATTAATAAGATTAGTTTTTAAAATCGTATATGAATATAGGACTTTTTGCTGTGACAGACACTGTAAAATCAGATCTATATTATTCCATAGGTAAACAGAGCAGACCCTGATGAAACATCTCCTACAGGAGATGTCATATCTGGATCTACTCTGTTTGCAAAGGTGTAAAGGGGTAATGAATATTCATATAAATGTTGAACCAGACAAACACAGCAGACCTTAACTCTGTACATACTAGAAACACATTTTTATGCATTTGCAAACCAAGTAGATCCAGATCATACAGCTCCAGTAAGATCTGCTGTGTTTGTTTGTCTGGTTCTTCAGTTTTTGCCATGGCACACTATTGCCATAACCATATACTCCATAAATATCCTTTGCAAGCAGAGTAGACCCTAATCAGATGGCCCCTATAGGAGCATTCTGATCAGAGTCTGCTTTGTTTGTGTATGAAAAAATATATATCTGATTCTAAAGTTTCTACTTTCGCTAAAAAATTCATATGTGGATAGGCCATTTTAAAAATTAATCTAATTAATATTCCTGATGTCATAATTTCTTTCTTGAATATTCATGGAGTAAAGGGTTAAGAAATAAGTAAAAAGTAAAAAAAAAAGAAGTACCTAGTTATAGTCTACTTTCAGTCCGTATGACCACTCAGTCAGTTATATTTACTCCCCTGGTCATTGAGCCATTGGCCTACAATATTGAGCACTGCTAACATATGGCGCAATCATGCAGCCGCAGTACCGGCGAGTGACCCTCACAGGTACCCATTTTAACCCCTGGGTGGAGAGGGTGGGAGACACGGAAAAGCGTCCCTGAAATTTCCGGGACGGACCGGGATTTGAACCCTGGACCTCCTGACTGATAGTCAAGCGCGTTACCACTAGACCATCGCCACCTGCATGTACATGTACTATGGAAATATTACTGACATCCTACCTTTTTTTCACATTTTAACAGAAAGATGAGTTTCAGATGTACAGTATCTACTGCCAGAACAAGATACGTTCCGAGGAACTACGAACAGAAGTTGGGGACAACAACCCCTTTTTCAAGGAGTGTCAGAGGAGACTGGGTCACAAACTGCCATTAGGGGCATTCTTATTAAAGCCAGTACAGAGAATTACAAAGTACCAACTCCTTCTGAAGGTAGGTGGGATGTAAAGATAACAATTGATATGCCAGGCTTTCCTCTTTACTCATTTAAAATTCCAATCTGAGAGTCCTCATGACTCCCTTACCATAAAGTAAAGAAAAGATCCTCTTAATTTCAAGCGTCAGTTCAATAGAAATAAGGGGGATTCTGGTCTCCATTGTAACATGAAGATAACAAACGTATGTGCTGTCCATTGTGACATGAAGATAACAAGCATATGTGCTGTCCATTGTGACATGAAGATAACAAACATATGTGCTGTCCATTGGGACATGAAGATAACAAACATATGTGCTGTCCATTGGGACATGAAGACAACAAACATATGTGCTGTCCATTGGGACATGAAGACAACAAACATTTATTATAACGCAAAGTAAAATCCTCGATTTTGATTGGTCAGTTAGCCATGTATAAAAGCCGTGTATCCCTCTAAATTCTGATGTATATACGGAGTCATGAGCAACAATGGAATTTCCCCCGCCGAGGGCCTCGCTCCCTTGATATAACAAAATAAAAATGGCCGACCAGCCTCACTTCGTCGATTCGATTCAAACAACCGCTCTCAAACGAAATATAAAGAGTTTGGGGCGGAAAAAAGTTATCCATTTAGAAACATTTTTGTTATAGTTGTTGTATCACAATGTAAATGAACCCTATATGTGGCGAATGTCTTATTCTGCTTTGATGCTGCAAATGTTGTCAAAGTGCTTGTGCACGTACCGATTAGCCCCAACCCCCGCTTTTACAAAGATAATCCACACCCAATTCGATTCAGATTTTATTAATGTACATGCACAGTACACGTACCTTTAAATTGCAGTATAGCCGCTCCTTCCAACGTCCTTTGTTTGAATATTATAAAACCGTCATTTTGACGTCATCCAAATGACGTCGGAACTGCGCCAAAATTCCTTCAATTAAGTTAAATTGTGTCTGCTTAACCGCTGATCTGCTAAAAGTTTTACTAACGTCTGATTCTTTCAATCCTTTGATAAACTAATGCACTTGGAAGATCCCATTCTATCCATAAATATAATGAACTGGTTATTATACACGATGAACTAGGGTTGCAGAGTGATATATAAGCCCTTACCTTACAGTAAGAGGCCCCTGAGGGGAAGCAAAACGACGTATACATTAACAACGCTAATCAACTGCTACAAATATTAAACTTTGCGTTATAATAAAATCGTTATACAGATCATTGGCGGGATATCTGACTTTTTATTTCCTGCTGAGGAAAATACATGTAGCCCTCGCCTAACGGCTCGGGCAACATGAATTTCCTCAGCAGGAAACAAAAAGTCAGATACCCCGCCAATGATCTGTATAACTAATAATGTGCAGTCCATTGGGACATGAAGACAACAAATTTATGTGCTGTCCATCTTCTTCATATTCAAATTACAGCATACAGTAAAATCTTTCTAGCAAAAAATGGTCTAGCTCTTGGTCTTTAACCCTTTTCCTGTTGAATATTCATGTAAGAAATAATGACATCATGAATATTTATTAGCTGAATTTTTATAATGGCATATGAACACAAGATTATTTAGGTACTGATAGAAACTGTAGAGTAGTTACTCAGCATCTCAACTCAATCCAAACTGTTTCATAGCTAGAGTCTTCATTGGCAGTGAAAACGTTTAACCCTTTCCTCCATTAATACACCTTTCTACACCTTTGCTAAACAGAACAGACCCAGATCAGATGGCTCCTATAGGAGCTGTAGGTTCATGGTCTGCTCGGTTTGCTTATGATATAATATAGTTATGAATCTACAGTTTCTGACATTGTCAAATTTCACTGTGTCCATGTGCCATTATAACAATTATTGTAATTCTATTCATGATGTCATTATTTCTTATATGCATATTCATGGTTACTAAATGAAAAGATATTGTTTGATGACGCTATTGATTGTGTTTTACAGGAGATGCTTAAGTACACAAAGGATGACAAGATGTGCCAGCAGCAACTTGAAGAGGCCCTCTACACAATGTTAGAAGTGCTGCGAATAGTCAACAACAGCATGTACCAGGTCTCCATAGTCGGCTACACGGTGAGTTTACCATCACTGCTGTTAAGATATTGGAGTTATTCCCCTTATATTTCAGAGTTAATTGACCCATTCCCTGTTGAATATTCATATAAGAAATAATAATATCATGAATATGTATTAGTTTAATTTTCACAATGGAATATGTACACAGGAGCTCTTGGTAGAAACTGTAGAATCAGCTCTATTATAATTTCTTAAGCAAACAAAGCAGACCCTGATCAGACGGCTCCAATAATGCCCTATAGGAGTCATCTATTCTGTTTGCAAAGGCGAAGAAGACCTATAAATAGAGTAAAGGGCTAAGGAAATAGGACTGACCAGATTATATTGTCAATACATTCAGTGTTTTATCTTGCAAGTCTTCACATATGGCTGTTGATTCACTTGTTGTAACTTTTAGTGAACTGAGAAAACTTCTGTCTACAGAATTGCTGCCTACATCAATGTTAAAATGAGAATTTTCCTCATTTCTGATTCTTTAACAACATCTGGGTCTACTCTGTTTGCAAATGCGTGAAAATACGTTTGTATGAAGGAAAGTGTCATACGGTTTGGACCCTGATTGGATGCCAACTTATTCGTTGTCCCAACCTGGATCCAAATTGTTTGCAAAAATTATCACAATAATATTAGATTAACCCATTTCTCCATATGCATTTTGACACTTTTGAACAGTGTAGACCCAGATCATATAGCTCCAGTAAGGACTGTCTCATCAGTCTTCTCTTTGCTTTTAAAATGATATACAGAGCTACAGATAGCAGCATGTACCCAAATACTAAAATCGTTATTTCTCCAACAAACCCTATCCTATACTGTGACCACTCTTTGGAATCGTCTCTTCTAGACAATTCTAAAGAGTGGTCACAGTGTAGGGTTTGGTGGAGAAATAAAATGTTACAATTTATGCATCTTATTTGGACCTCTGATATAGATATAATTCTTCAGATTTTCCATGGTAAAAGTTTCCATGCCACTATAATGTTACCATGTGATTGTAATTTCAGCGCCTTGACAGTGACCTATTTTGATTGTTTTTAAATTCAAAACTTTGACCTTGATCTATTTCCTTTCATCAGGGCAATTTGTCAGATCTGGGTAAGCTGTTGATGCAGGGCAGTTTTAACATATGGACGGAACACAAACATGAGAAGATACGGGACATTCGATTCAAACCAATGCACAGGCACCTGTTCCTCTATGAGAAAGCCATATTGATGTGTAAACGGAAGGAAGACACACAGAATGGCGATAAGGATATATTCAGCTTTAAAAATATGCTACGGGTAAGTGGAATTATGTCGTGTAAAGACTGTGAAAGCTACTGAATGGTCAAGGTCACTGTTGCTAGTAGAAAGTTTGAATGTGAATTATATTTTGTTTAGTTATTGTTACTTAAATACTTTTATGCACAATAATGGTCACAGAAGTGTGTGTGTGTGGGGGGGGGTGAATGAACATTATATTAACTCTTTAACTCCGTAGATAATTTCTATTCAAACAGAGTAAACTCAGATTCTGTAGGGGCTGTCTGATCAGGGTCTACTCTGTTTGCTTATGGAAAAGAAAATATTTTATTCTAGTTTCTGAAATGTCCAAAAAAATCCCAGATTCATTTGGAGTCCTCTTATCTGGGTCTATGCTGTTTGCAAAAGATGGTACATTATTTTCCACGTTCAATGGGTTAAACATGATCATCCCTCCAAGGTCTACACTGTTTGCATTCAAACGGTTGATGAGGAATAGACAAGCAGTTTACACCCAGACCAGTGGGCTCACTGATCAGAGTATCTACTTAACCCATTACATCATAGGCTATTTTTAGATACAACCTCTTTGAATAAATCTACCAAAAAGGAGAATGAACTAGAGAAAAGGAAAATTTTAGAATTGTGTAGTTTGAAACCATTGTGATAAATAGAGCATTTGCTCCTATAGGAGCAAATACTCTATTTATCCAGTCACCAGGCTTCTCTAGTGACATAATAAAGGGGGTGCAAATAAACTTAGGTTTATTTGGTTACTTCCGGTAGTGGAAGGTTTATTAGGTTAGTAGATAAGCGTAATGATTCTATAACCATGGAACTATTTTAGTTTTCTGTAAACATTCATAAACATGTTGATGGAATAGATCTAACAGATCTATTTGGTCACCAGAAGAATTATTCAAATGAGAAAAAAATAAAAATAATTGGCTACAGCTGGATTCGAACCCGCGCCTGATCCTACAAAAACTAATTCTAATCTCTCTAGAGACGTCGCCTTTACCGATTACACCACTGAGGCCACATACAAAATGATGTTGATTTATCACTTTTATTAATTTAATCCACCGCTGGTAAAACCCGTTTTTGATAAAATCAAACCTGGAAGCAAAGATTGACAGATAAATAGTAAATGTTTTCTTTTCACTCTCATGATTATTTGATTGATAAACTCTTACAGGGGCGGTGATAGTCATAAACCTAAATATAGCCTGTTCAGTTCCATCGATTTCTGAGTGACGTTAGGTAGAATCTAAAAATAGAAACCGAGACTACGTAACTCGAATTTGACCAAAGAATATAGATCATGTCTGTTTGAAATAACTTATCGACCCTCGATTCAAATCATCTTATTTTTCAAATTCAACCACGTTTCCCTTCTAGTAATACAAGTATCGAAACTATATTCCTCTGCGGTAGCTCATTAGATCTATTTACGTCTAAATGGAAGTGAAAAGGGAGGGATCCGTTGATCGAAAAACTGCATTTTCAATGTAAATTATTTCAAGAGTGTTATGAGTCTATAAAAAAGACATTTAACTATATTGACTGGATAAATCGAATAATAGGTTAGTGTCGTAGATGGGACGCCTTTATCCGACTCGGAGAGAAAACAGTTGAGGCTCGGCAAGCCTCGCCTCAACGTTTTCTCCCCTCGTCGGATAAAGCGTCCCATCTACAGCACTAACCTATTATTCTCTATTTATCACAATGGTTTCACAAAGTGATTTTTACAGAGTCGTCAAAAGTCGTCAATATGAGGGAATGGGTTAACCCTTTTCATGTTCTATGTTTATTACAACTTTCAAAACCTACTGAATATTCATGACCAAAATAGTTTTAATGAAATATGTAAGCTGGAATATTGCAGCCATGTTAGAAACTAAAGAAACAGATCTATCAAATTCCATTAGCAAGCAGAGCAGACCCAGATCAGGCCACTCCTATAGGAGCCATCTGATCTGGGTCTACTCTGTTTGCAAAGGCATAGAAAGGTGTATATATGGAGTTAAGGGTTAAAGTGTGGATCCAAATCTGGCTTTTCTATATCTTATGAAATGTTTTATATTCTTCCAGTGCAATCAAGTAGGTCTGACCGAGAATATAAAGGGGGATAAGAAGAAGTTTGAGTTGTGGCTGCGAGGACGTGAGGAGGTGTATATCGTACAGGCCCCCAGTCTTGCAGTCAAGGATTTCTGGGTAAAGGAGGTCAAGAAAGTATTAATGGGCCAGTTCGATGAAATCAAAGGTATGATGTTTCAACAGGAATATGTACAGTACTGTGCTTTTTATGACAAAGTTGTTTTTTTATACCCCTCTCTAATGATTAGCTTTTAACCCTTTACCTGATAGAGATGTCTTTTTATGCCTTTACAAAAAGAGTAGACCCAGATCAGATGCAGGAGCCATCCAGAGCTCCAGATAAGATGTTCCAGAGCTCCAGATAAGATGCTCCAAAGCTCCAGATAAGATGTGTAGATTAAAATATTTTCAAGCGTAACTTATTTCTCCACCAAACCCTATGTTGTGACCACTCTTTAGAATCGTCTCGTAGGGAAATGACGATTTTAGTATTTGAGTATGCACCATTATCCGCAGCTCTGGCCATCTCAGGGTCTGCACTTTTACTCAAGATCTGATTCTACAGTGTCTGCCATAGCTAAAAACATCCTGTGTCCATACACATGTACTGTAATATAAATTTATGATGTCAATATTTCTTATTAGAATATTCATCAAATAAAGGGTTCAGCTGCTGCAGCCTGTAGACTGAAAGGGTTTAGATCCACTATGTGGATGCTGCAGCCCATAGACTGAAAGGGTTTAGATCCACTGTGTGGATGCTGCAGCCCGTAGACTGAAAGGGTTTAGATCCACTGTGTGGATGCTGCAGCCTGTAGACTGAAAGGGTTCAGATCCACTGTGTCGATTTCCCCAACACTTTGTTCACCTGCTGCAGCCTGTAGACTGAAAGGGTTAGATCCACTGTGTGGATGCTGCAGCCCGTAGACTGAAAGGGTTTAGATCCACTGTGTGGATGCTGCAGCCCGTAGACTGAAAGGGTTTAGATCCACTATGTGGATGCTGCAGCCTGTAGACTGAAAGGGTTTAGATCCACTGTGTGGATGCTGCAGCATGTGGACTGAAAGGGTTTAGATCCACTGTGTGGATGCTGCAACCTGTAGACTGAAAGGGTTTAGATCCACTATGTGGATGCTGCAGCCTGTAGACTGAAAGGGTTTAGATCCACTGTGTCGATGCTGCAGCCTGTAGACTGAAAGGGTTCAGATCCACTGTGTCGATTTCCCCAACACTTTGTTCAGAGTTTTCTAAAGTTAATACCTGTGGTTAACGGCTTCTGCCATTCTGGTAGAGTATTATAGTAATGAACATTAATTAGCTGAATTTTTATTATGTTGTATCATTAACCCTTTCCCTCATATAAACATGTTTTCATGCATTTGCAAACAGAGAAGACCCAGATCAGATGGCTCCTAGAGGAGCCATCTGATCAGGTTCTGTTCTGTTTGCTGATGCAATTTGATAGATCTGTTCCTTTACTTTCTAAAATGACTACATTGTTTCATCTTCAATATTTAATTCTAACAACTTTGTCCATGAATATTCAGTAGGTATTAAACTTTGGATTAAATATAGAACAGGGAAATGATTACAGGATTTTTTGACCATAGCAGTAATATTAACAGACTTTAATAATAATAGACTATAAATACTATTAATACTATTAATAGACTTTTGGTTTAAACAAAAACTGTAGGATCAGATCTATATCGTTCCATGAGCAAACAGAACAGATTAGATGGCTCCTACAGGAGCTGTCTGATGTGTGTCTACTCAGTTTGCCCATGTGTAAATATATTTCTTGATGAAGCATTTGTCATTTCTTTTCAGTCAACAAACTGAATCTCATACAAAGATCATCAGAGGACCTGACACGCTCTGGTAGTGACAGTGGCATGGAGAGCTGGCGCCACCGCCAAGGCTCCGGTAACAACAACACCTCAACAGTACCTGTCGGGCTCACGATGATGTCCCCAGAGTCCCCACCCGACCCAAGGCTAGACAATGACCGCTGGTCAGAAAATGAGTTTACAGATTCAGAGCCAGAGACAGAGAGACAGAAAGATAATACCCATATATCGCCACTCGAGGTGTGTTAAAGTTTGTGTATCACGATATATACTTATATACTCAGAGCCACAGATAATGATGTGTAGTCATATACTAAAGTCATCAGTTCTATACCAAACCCTTATGATGTGACCATTCTGTAGAGTTGTCTCAATGAAACGATTCTAAAAGAGTTTGGAGAATTTAGGTTTAACACTTTCATAACCATCTGCCGGACACATTTTCATCTGCATCAAGTTTTAGAGTAACAATAAACAGAGTGTCATATGATATTACAGATCTGTCTTCACGGCACTGAAGGTGTTCATTTATTCATCTTATTTATATACAATGTATGTATATGCCTCTGTGTACAAGTAAGTTTGTGAGGAGGTCATAGCTAAAGATGTGCATTCGAATATTGAAATCATCAAACCTATGACTTGATGGCAATAATTGATTTGAGTAGGCAGGGTACATATCTTTTGTTTTAGATGGCATTATCTGAGTTTTAGTTAGTTATCGTTATTTTATTTTGACTTTGTTGTAAGTATATAGCTGTTAATCCTCTCTCTAATGAATATTTGTGTAAGAAATGTTGACAATCATGAATTATAGAATATTTATTTGCTGAATTTTTTTAATGGCATATGTGTATGGGAATTTTTGATATTGGTAAAAACTATAGAGTCAGAGGTATTATAATTTCATAAGCAAACAGAGCAGACCTTGATCAGACGGCTCCTATAGGAGTGTCTGAATCTGGGTCTACTCTGTTTGCAGAAGTTTTTATTCGAGAGAAAGAGTTAAGTAGATGGTAATTACTAATAGATGACATTTTGTGGATGATAAGCTGTATGTTTACTTGATAAACTTGCCTCTTTATGCCTTTGTAAACAGAGGAGACCCAGATCAGACAGCTCCAATAGGCATCTCATTAAGATTGAGTCTGTCTGATGTGCAATGTGTACATAATGCCATTATAAGAATTCAGCTTATAAATATTCATGATGTTATTAGTGACATGAATATTCAACAGGGAAAAGGCACTAACCTATTATTCGATTTATCCAGTCAATATAGTTAAATGTCTTTTTTATAGACTCATAACACTCTTGAAATAATTTACATTGAAAATGCAGTTTTTCGATCAACGGATCCCTCCCTTTTCACTTCCATTTAGACGTAAATAGATCTAATGAGCTACCGCAGAGGAATATAGTTTCGATACTTGTATTACTAGAAGGGAAACGTGGTTGAAAATTTGAAAAATAAGATGATTTGAATCGAGGGTCGATAAGTTATTTCAAACAGACATGATCTATATTCTTTGGTCAAATTCGAGTTACGTAGTCTCGGTTTCTATTTTTAGATTCTACCTAACGTCACTCAGAAATCGATGGAACTGAACAGGCTATATTTAGGTTTATGACTATCACCGCCCCTGTAAGAGTTTATCAATCAAATAATCATGAGAGTGAAAAGAAAACATTTACTATTTATCTGTCAATCTTTGCTTCCAGGTTTGATTTTATCAAAAACGGGTTTTGCCAGCGGTGGATTAAATTAATAAAAGTGATAAATCAACGTCATTTTGTATGTGGCCTCAGTGGCGTAATCGGTAAGGACGACGTCTGTAGAGAGATTATAATTCGTTTTTGTAGGATCAGGCGCGGGTTCGAATCCAGCTGTAGCCAATTATTTTTATTTTTTTCTCATTTGAATAATTCTTCTGGTGACCAAATATATCTGTTAGATCTATTCCATCAACATGTTTATGAATATTTACAGAAAACTAAAATAGTTCCATGGTTATAGAATCATTACGCCTATCTACTAACCTAATAAACCTTCCACTACCGGAAGTAACCTAATAAACCTAAGTTTATTTGCACCCCCTTTATTATGTCACTAGAGAAGCCTGGTGACTGGATAAAATTGTTTCTTAACCAGAAATAACCATTCACCCTATGTATTCAGATACTCAGTCACTCCTCACCACTCACCACTCAAGTCTCACACTCTCCACTCTTCACCAACTCTCCACACAGTCTCCCCATCCCCGCTGTCCACTGGTTTGAAAAGCTATATAATTTAATTTGGCACACTTTTGATAAGTTTGAATTGGACTGATAGAGCAGTATATTGTGTAGACCCTGATAAAAACTGTTCCTTTAGGTTTTTGGCTGTTAGAATACGAAGGGTAAATAGGGTTCTCTAATGTATTAAACCTTCATCCATAGATAGGAGCCATCTTACCAGGATCTGCTCTGTTTGCTTATGAAAAATATAGATTTGATTCTACAGTTTAAGCAATGACCAAAATGTTTGTATGCCTTTTTCAAAATTATCCAATTAATTTTCTTTACATATACCGATATGTCATTATTTCTTACATATTTCTCTATTCAAAGGTTGAGCGAAAATAACACATGAAGTAAGAAGGGAATAGGGCATAGTGTAATGAGATCAGAGTCCCAGATAAGATGTTTACATTAAAACGTTTTCAAGAATAACTCCTTTATTTCTCCACTAACCTCTATGTTGTGACCACTCTTAAAAATCATCTCTTCGAGACGATTTTAAAGAGTGGCCACAGCATAGGGTTTGGTGAAGAAATGAAATTTTAGTGTTTGAGTATTTGTTGCTCTGGAGATTCATTTTTAATTCATTTTTTTCTTTCTTTCTTTTTTCTTGCATGCACATGGCCAATTTTTGTTTTTCTTTTTCTGAATTCACAGCCCTCCTATTTACAGCAATTTGTTGCCATCGCCGACTACAAGCCAGTTGATGATGTTGAGATGGGCTTACGAGAAGGTGACATCATAGAAATCCTTAGGACTGGTTCCACAGGCTGGTGGTTGGCCCATCACCTGACCACTAATGAGGAAGGCTGGGTACCATCCACATATCTTGATCCAGTGCCCAACACAGGGTCAAGGTCATTAGCATCTGTCTCCAGTATAGGTGAGGTAGTGTTGTGAAATTTCTTAACCCTTTCCCTCATATAAACTCCATTTAGCCCTTTCCCTGATATATATTTCACCCATTTTTATGCTCCCCAACGGCAGGCATATAGTAATCACATTGTCCGTCCTTCCATCCGTCTGTCCCAAATTTCATGTCCCTTCTGTAACTTTTTATGCCCCCGTTGACGATAGTCAGGGGGCATTATGTTTTGCACATGTCTGTCCGTCCGTCCGTCCGTCCGTCCGCACTCACCAAAGGGTAGTTGTGTGACTTTTTCTAACTAGTCGCACAAGTAAAATCATTAACCTGGCCATCTCTTGTGACATTAACCTGGCCATTTCTTGTGACATTAACCTGGCCAGTTGTGGGACATAGGGTTAGGGTAAGGGTTAGCTTCCAGATCATTCTATTCCAAAGTTAGAGCCAAAAATAGTTTTACTTGTGGGACTAGTCACACAAGAAAAGATCAAAGGAAAAAGTCACACAACTACCCATTTGTTAGTATGTCCGTCCGTCCGTCCGTCTGTCTGTCTGTCTGTCTGTCTGTCCGTCTGTCACGCTTTTAGGTGCAGTTGGTTGTCACAGTTTTTCAAGTGTTATAAGTCAGCAATTTCTACACTTATACACATGAAACTTCACATACACATCAGTTACCATCTGTGCTATCATTTGGCACCTTACCCATGCTGCCCACAAGCCCAAGGTCGAGGTCAAATGACTTGGAAATTTTACATGCAGTTCGTTATCACATTTACGTGCAGTTTTTTGTCACAGTTTTTTCGTTGTCTTATATCTCCCTAACCACTGTAGCTATTGCCATGGAATTGCATATACACATTAAACACCATCCATTCTTTCAATGCACGCCCAGCCGACCTTGATCAGACAGCTCCTACAGGTGCCATCTGATCTGGGTCTACTCTGTTTGCAAATGCATGAAAGCACATATATATGAAGGAAAGTGTTAATGCCTTTGCAAACATAGTCTGAAGGAGCTGTCTGTTCAGGGTCTGCTCTGTTTGCATATGGTATGATATAGACTTGATTCTACAGACCCTGGTTCTATAGTGTCTGTCT
Organism: Azorinus chamasolen; assembly: GCA_963576725.1. Taxonomy (NCBI): domain Eukaryota; kingdom Metazoa; phylum Mollusca; class Bivalvia; order Cardiida; family Solecurtidae; genus Azorinus; species Azorinus chamasolen. The sequence continues at coordinate 7,917,473 of OY755251.1, read as the reverse complement.
GAGTGACAAAATGTTCGGGGCTCATAATTATGCCGTTGTTATATATAATCTAATATATATTCATGAGGTTGTTATTTCTTACATGAAAGGGTCAACCTTTTCAGTCCTGGAGAAAATTTGTGATTACATTGGCAAACAGTTTGGATCCAGATGAAACTGTAAAGAACCCTTTAACTGATGAATATTCATGTATGATATATTCATATTCTCGTATTATAATGTCATTAGCCAACATAGCAGACCCTGATCAGATGGGTTCTACAGGAGAATCTTGAAAAGGCATTCATTATGAAGAAAAGGGTTGACTGTAGAATCCACTTAATATGAAAGGCTTTAACTTGCAAGAGGATATTGAAATATAGGGATATAGAGCCATACCAGTGCAAACCTGTATCAGAGGCCTCTTGTTGGAGTCTTCTGATCTGGGTCTACACTGTTTGCAAATGCCATTGTATGTGTGCCCCACAGTCAGATAGGTGTTTTTTTGTTTTGTTTTTTTTTGTTGTTTTTTTTCATATATATTTTATTCAGTCAGATAGGTAAACACTGATGGGTCATAGTACTTTGAATATACTTAATCCATTCCCTCATTAAGCTATTTTTAGATTTTTAGATCTACCCAAAAGTAGCATTTACTAGAGAAAGGGAAAAGTAGTTTTGAAACTGTTGTGATAAATAGAGCATTTGCTCCTGTGAGGCAAATGCTCTATCACACTGGTTTCAGAAAGTGACTTTTACAGAGGTGTCAAAAGGCGTCAATATAAGGGAATGGTTTAAAGATTTTCAATATCATTGCCGATGTCAGCCCTAATAAATGTCCTTTTCCCTTTAACATATTAATAATTCTAATTTTCTTGTTTATTTTATATTTAGGGTCCAGTAGTCAGCCAGATCAGACAAGCAGGTCCAGTGTTACAAGTGGCTACAGTGCTACAAGCCCAGTAGATGAAACAACCATTTAAACATCATGGGACACCACTCTAAAGAACTCTTATAAAAACCCAGTCAAAGTAATTTCCCTTGTTGAACAAGAGGAAATTGAAGAAACAAATTTGTTGGTGAAAGTAGTCTCTCTAGCACGCCCACTTGGAAGAAGTGTAATTCTCGATTTTTTAAATGGTTGGTAGCTTAATGCAGAATAAAAGTTGTGAAGAAAGCTCCAATAGGAACTTTCTGCCTTACCTTGGCCCTGCATTTAGCAACCGCCTGCTAGTAATGTTAATAAGTTTTGTGGCCACATTAGGGAGAGACTGTGCTGTATAGTGTTTCGTGAATCAAAATGGAAGGTGTTGAAAATGAAAATACATAGAAAGTGCTAAGGAGACAGCTGAATGGTTAGAGGAAGTAATGAAGAGAGATAAGTTTGGTTATGTAGTTCAACCCATTCCCTCATATTGACGCCTCTGTAAAAATCCCTTTTTGAAACCATTGTGATAAATAAAGCATTTCCTCCATAGGAGCAAATGCTCTACATATCACAGTGGTTTCAAAATTCTGAAAAGTTTCCTTTTTTGGTAGTAAATGCTCCTTTTCAGTAAATTTATTCAATGAGGTTGGTTCTAAAATAGCCTATGAGGGAATGGGTTAACCGATTGAAGTCATGAGGCTGGTGAAATTTCTGCAATTTAAGTTTTACAAATATAGTTAGCTGGATATATGTATATGTTCAAACGTCTTCAGTCTGGTTCTATAATTGGATTGAACAAATATTGCAAAGGTCTCTGTGATTGATTTCTGAACAAGAAGTTTGGTAAGTGCAGCAGGACAAACGTTGGTGTAGTGAGAATCCTTTTTCGATTTTGCTCAGCGTATAGAACATAGATGTATAAATTATTCATCCGAGTGTAGAACAGTAGATCTTCATGAGATGTTGTTTATATACAGTGAAACCCCTCTAAAGCGACCACCAACATTCTGCCTCTTAGAGGCAGGTACTGGCTTAGCTCTTTACTGCATAGATATGCCAATTTACGCATATGAAAACAGAGTGTACCCAGATTAGATGACTCCTGTAAGATCAGTCTGGTCAAGGTCTGCTCTGTTTGCTTATGAGATGATATAGGTCTGATTCTACAGTTTTTGTCATGAAAAAACCCTTCCCTTTTTATAGTGCCATTATAAAAAATCAGTTCACTATTTATCATGATGTGATTATTTCTTACATGAATATTCATGGAGTAAAGGGTTTATGCAAGACAAAAGTAATGCAGAAAGCTCCCAGGGGAGCTTTCTGCATTACTTTCATCCTGTATTAAGCACATGCTTTTACAGACATCCATATTTATTCATTTAATGATCACTTTAGAGGGGCACACCTATACTCTACATATTTCTAAAACCTTGTGTCAGATTTGCCCAGACTTTTTATCTCATATGTCTGTAGAAGGAACGAAAGTCAAGATATTGTCAATGCCTTTGTGTTGTAAACCTCATCAAAACTTTCAGAAACCATTTTCATATTGAAGACAACATTCTAGACTCATTTTTGTTAAATCTTAGAACATTCCTGTAGTTTCAAATTATCATCTTGCCCTACTTAATAATTAAGTAGGTCGGTGGATCTACTCAAGTGTTCTCTGTGCATGAAATAATGCAGTTTCTTCCCTGTACAGAAAAACCTCTGGTGTTTTCCTCTACCTGTAATTAGCTAGGCATCGCATATGACTGAAATACCATCAAAACGACATAAAAACCACAATACAAAAAAACAACAAGTAAGTATTCTCTCCTCTCCACCGGTTTGTGCAGTTATATAAATGTAAGTCAATTTTGATACCATTTAAATAAGACTGACATTGTAGCAAACAGAGAAGACCTTGAGTCTTCACAGCTTGCCAATGTTTATCTGTCCATATACTGAAGGTAATTAGGGTATGCATAATATCCTCCTAACAAAAAGTGGATGTTTTAAAATTGAATATACCCGGTCAGATGTAAATACAAGTGAAAATTGAAATAGAATGCAGGGAAAAAAATGTTCATAAGTTTGTCTGCAGAGCCTTAGGGTAAGAAAATACTATGAATACTCACACATGTCTGCCATTTTCCAACTATAGGGCATTACTAGGCATGTGTTTGTGTGGAGTTATGAATGATTTTGGGCGGAGTTATGAATCAATATATGAATCAAGACAATTGGTATCGAGATGCAGTGCAGTTATGTTAGTTTTACTCTCTCACACTCTCTCTCTCTGCCAGGTGTAATACAATTTGTGGTCTTCTTCAGAAGAATAGATGATTTTTCATTCATTTTTTTTAAAAAATGTTCACATTACCAAACAATTTTGACCAAAATGAGATGCCGAGTTACTCAGAATTTAGTTACTTAGAATTCCTGTTTAGAGAGGTTTAACTATAGTCAGCGTGTCAATCAGTTTGGATCCTGATGAGACGCTGAGTTACTGTTTCATCCATATCCAAATTGTTTGCATAAGGTATCACAAATTTTGTGACTGGCATGGAAGAAATAGATAGATGATGTTAAATAGTATTGCCACATTCCTTCATATTTCAAAATTTGTGGTTTGTCTGTGAGAGATAACGTGACCCCTTCATGGCTTCACCTGGTAGAGATGCCTTTTAATGCCTTTGCAAATAGGTCAGATGCCTCCTACTAGACAGGACCTGTCATTCGTAAAACAGCTTGAATCCTCTAGATAAGAAGCCAAGTAATTTGGCATCTAATCAGGATCTGTGCTGTTTGCCACTTAACCCATTCCCTCGTAGTGATGCCTTTTGACGCCTCGGTAAAAGTCACTTTCTGAAACCATTGTGATAAATAGAGCATTTGCTCCATTGTTTATCACAATGGTTTCAGAATTACACTATTCTAAAATGTTCCTTTTCTCTAGTAAACGCTCCTTTTTGGTAGTTTAATTCAGAGGTTGGGTCTAAAATAGCCTATGAGGTAATGGGTGAACCCATTCCTCCATATGCTATTTTTAGATCCAGCCTCTTTGAATAAATCTACCGAAAAGGAGCATTAACTAGAGAATAGGAAAATTTTAGAATTTTGTAGTTTGAAACCAATGATAAATACAGCATTTGCTCCTATTGTGATAAATAGAGCATTTGTTCCTATAGGAGCAAATGCTCTATTTATCACAATGGTTTCAAGAAGTGACTATTACAGAGGCGTAGAAAGGCGTATTTATGGAGGAAAGGGTTAAGCAGTTCTTGAATGAATTTAAAGAAACATTCCAACAGATTTGGTTTTAAATATTTTAGCATTTTTGACTGCAGGAGAAGAGCTAAGGGAAGTTAATTGATTTATTATATACATGTACCATTAATTTAATTATTACATTAGAAAGATCAATTAATTTATCAGTTTTAACATTCCATTTAAATGATGTAATTTCTTATCTTTACCAGCATTCTGTGATGTTTTCATGTTAGAAATAACAAGAATTTTATTCATTCTTTTTGAAGATAATTTACATTCCATCTCTTTTTTTTTTATCAGTTAAGGTTCAAATAATATATACAGCTTAGGATATGTGTTAACCCTTTATACCATGAATATTCATGTAAGAAATAATGACATCATGAATATTTATCAACTGATTTTACCTAATGGTTTGTGTACACAGGAGTTTTTGGTATTAGTTGGTATTAGTTGAAATTGTAGAGTCAGATCTATCATAATTTCAGAAGCAAAGACAGCAGACCCTGAGCAGACAGCTGCTACAGGAGCCATCTGATCTGGGTCTGCTCTGTTTGTAAAGATGGGAAAAAGTGTTCATATGAAATAAAGTGTTAGACCCTTCACTCCACGAATATTTATGTAAGAAATAATGACATGAGTTTTAGTTTTTTTGACGGCAAAATTATGAAGACGGGAATTTTTAGCCATGACAGAAACTGTTCATAAACAGAACAGACCTTGATCAGATGGCTTCATCTGATCAGGATCTGCTCTGTTTGCTTTAAATGTAATATAGATATGGTTAAACAGTTGTTGCCATTCCCAAAAGGTGCTGTGTCATGTGCTATTGTAACAATTTATCTTATTAATATTGATGTCATTACATTTATTTCTTACAAGAGAATTCATGGAGTAAGGATTAACTCATTCCCTTATATTGACGCCTTCTGACGCCTCTATAAAAGTCACTTTCTGAAACCATTGTGGTAAATAGAGCATCTGCTCCTAAGGAGCAAATGCTCTATTTATCACAATGGTTTGCAAAACTGCACAACGCTCAAATTTCCCTTTTCTCTATTAAATGCTCCTTTTCGGTAGATTTATTCAAAGAGGTTGAGTCTAAAAATAGCCTATGAGGGAATGGGTTAAGGAAAGAGTTAAATGTTATCAGTAATCTGTGAGCTTGAGACAACTCTAGTCTTACTTAGTCTTACTTACTAACTGATTGTAATCCTAACTGATTTCTACTGATTCGTTCTGATACTCATGCAATAATAGGCAATATAGGTTTTAGAGGACATGAATAAAAGACTGAAACTAGATGGAATTTGTTTTTAGATGGTTGTTGATGGGTTTGTTAGATCAATGCGAATTGGAGCAGTGGCTGAATTACTACAAAGATGTGATGGTTGTGTTTGTTTCTATGGTTACTGTTTGTTTGATTGTTAAAAATGTTGTTGAATTTTTAAAGTTTATGTAATTAACTATGTAAGTATCACATTATTCCTGCCATGTGTGACCGGTTAGAGATGAGTTTTTGTTTTCATTGTTGTCTTATGGTCAGAGAAATAGATAAACGTGCGTACTGAAGTACTAAAATTGTCATTTCTCCACCAACCCCTATAATGTGACCACTCTTTAGAATCATCTCTTTGAGATGATTCTAAAGTGTGGTCACAACATAGGGTTTGTTGGAGAAATAAAGAAGTTATTCATGAAAATGTTTTACTTTACGCATCTTATCTGGAGCTCTGTACGGTTATAGCACTTTTATTCTACTGTCTTTTTGAAGAAAGGAATGAGTGTATGGTATATTTGTATACCAAACTGGTGATTTTTTTATCAGTACTTAGCCTCTTACTCCATAACTACATCCAGGGCTTTTTTCAAGTGATTTTATAGCTGTTATTGGGCTATTTTCTCATTGGGAAAAGGTGTGTTTATTTCCCATTTTGATTGAAAAACTTAATTCAAAGGTTAGCCAGAAAATTCAGTCAGACTTAAACTTCTAAAATTCATAAACAAACAGCAGACTCAGGTCAGACAGCTCCTACAGAAGCTGTCTGATCTGGGTTTGCTGTTTGTTTATAAATTTTAGAAGTTTTGGTCTGACTGGGTCTATTGTGTTTGTAGTGGATATTTTGTAAGAGGGAATTTGTTGAAATCTCCTAAAGCTAAAAAATTCCCAAATCAGACAAAATTTCCAATTTCAGGGGGTTGGATCATATTCCCAAAATGGTGAGAAGAAAAACCTGACACCTTTGCAAACAGTAGACCCTGTCTGAAATATCATATAATACTGGTTCACAAGGTAACCAAAATCTCGTAGGACACACTTTTAACCCTTTACCTGATAGAGACGCTTTAAGATGCCATTGCAAATGATCCTGTTTTCACACACCATTATTAAAAAATAAATATTCATGATGTGTTAGTATGTTCTACATAATAAGGGGAATCATATCTATATTATTTCATAAGCAAACAGAGCAGACCCTGATCAGAGGGCTCCTATTGGAGCTGTCTGATCTGGGTCTACTCTGTTTGCAAAGGCGTAGAAAGGTGTATTTATGAAGGAAAGTGTTAAGTGATCTAATGCATGTTCTACATGTTTGTGGCATTTTCAAGGGCTTGCCATAAAACTACCAAGCATAACGAGGCACATTCTTTCAATTTTATAATGTATTGCAGAATTTATTCACTGTTTGGATTTCCAGAGAATTTTCCATTTCTTTTCAAAACATAACGAGGGAGTCAAACAATTAGACTCCCGATGAGTCACTCTGCATTTTATTTTAACTTGTTACTTTACCCTCTCTCTGTTCAACATCATGTAAGAAATTATAACATCATGAATATTTATTAGCTGAAGTTTTATAATTTAAACTTTACAAGGAATGTTTTTGTTTTGACAAAAGCTGTAGAATCAGATCTATTCTATATCATGTCAAAAGCAAACAAAGGAGATCCTGATGAGACGGCTCCTATAGTAGCCATGTGATCTGAGACTACTCGTTGTGAATCCTTGAAAATGCAAGAAATCGTTAATGATGATGCTTACTTATACATTCGAAAACAGAGTAGACCCAGATCAGACATCTTGACTGTACATTCAAAAACAGAGTAGACCTAGATCAGACATCTTGTCTGTTAAACTATCTGATCTGAATCCATTTGTTGCTTATGGAATAATATATATACAGTGAAACGCCACTAATGCGACCACTTAATAAACAGCCACTGGTGTCGTCTAAAGCAGGTGGTTGCTTAGGAGCTTTCTGCATAACTTTCGTCCTGCATTAAGCTACCACCTGCCTCTGCCACCCAGAATTATGCCCCTTTTTGGTGGTCGCATTAGCGGGGTTTTACTGTATATGTTCACTTGTTCATATACACAATAAATAAAGAATTTCAGCTAATAAACATTCATAAAGTCATTATTTCTTATATTAATATTTATTTACCCCGTACTCCATGAATATTCATGTTAGAAGTAATGACATCATGAATATTAATTAGATTAATTGTTATCCATGTAATAGTTCATGGACACAGACAGTTTTGACCATTGCAGAAACTGTAGAATCATATATTATATCATAAGCAAACAGAGCAGAACCTGATAGACATCTCTTATAGGAGTCATCTGATCTGGGTCTGCTCTGGTTGTTTCTGGAATTATATAGATCTCATTCTACAGTTTCTGCTTTCGCAAAAACTTCATGTGTAAATATGCCATTACAAATATGAATCGAATTAATATTCATAACATCGTTATTTCTTGTATGAATCTATTCAGTTAAGTAAAGGATTAATCGAGAATATTAATTTTGCAAATGCCCAAAGGGTTCATTTGGGCAATATAATTGCATTTTGGCCTTAGTTTGTATCTGTTATTCAATCCAATATTTCAGGTGTATTCACATCCTTGGATTTTCCAACATGCAATTTTACTTTGATATGCACGAGGCTTTAATCATTAGGCATCCCAACTCTTTACTCCATGAATATTCATGTAAGAAATAATGACCATGCATTATTATTAGCTGACTTTATATGATGGTATAAAAATACAGGAAATGTTGACAATGGCGGAAACTGTAGAATCAAGACCTATGTAATTCTATAAGCAAACATAGCAGACCCTGATCAGCCAGCTCCTGCAAGAGCTGGCTCATCTGGGTCTATTCAAAGAGTTTGCAAAGCTATTAAAGAGTGTATCGATGAAGTAAAGGGTTATGAGACCATTCGGTACAGGTCTTACTGTAGCTTTTAGGTGGTAGCTTGATTCAGAATAAAAGCAATTCAGAAAAATCCCAAAGGAGCTTTCTGCATGACTGACATTTATCGTGTATTAAGCAGTTGTCTGCTTGTATAGACTCCTGTACAGTTGGACCTGACGTAAGCAACCATGAATTGACTAGTTTAAACATATTTTATTTCAATAAATTCACAATTCAGCAAGATCATCATGGGTACAAAAAGGATTGGATCGAAAGCAAAACTGCTGATATAGATCTTCTCCCCATAATGCCAATACACGGTGGACATTTGTTGAAATTACATTTCGTGTTGACAAACAAATATTGAAATGAGATTATTTAACTGATTGAATGCAGACAACTTAAAAAGCAGATGTTTGCTTAATGCAGGGCAAAAGTAATGCAGAAAGCTCCTATAAGGGCTTTCTGTATTACTTTTGACCTGCATGAAGCTACCACCTACCCTACAGACCCATAATTTGACCTCTTTTTGATGGTTGCTTAAGACAGGTTCTACTGTATTGAAGCAATAAGTGGACACTTAATACAGATTTAACATTCAATTCGACCTCGTTTTATAATTCTTATAAATCTTTTGATAATTTTAAATCGTAGTATAAGTTAAGTTTAACCCGTTACTCCATAAATACGCCTCTTCAAACAGAGTAGACCCAGATCAGATGGCTCCTGTAGGAGTTGACTGATATGTGTCTGCTCTGTTTGCTTTTGATAAAATACAGATATGATTTTTACAGTTTCTGCCATGGCCATTAATTCCTGTGTCCATGTGCTATTTCAACAATTAATCTAATTAATATTCATAGTGTCATTAATTCATAGATGAATATTCATGGAGTAAAGGGTTAAGAGAGGACATATTGCTTTCAGTGTGTGCTGTTGATGTTTTACATATGTATTTCTATTGTTTTACCCTTATCATGCTAAATGCAGCCTGTCTGCCAATTTGCTTCAATCCAGATTAATTGCAGAGTAGTTTGACATCTCATCAGGATCCATGCTTATAAAGCTTTTAGTTGAGTCTGAGATCGTTCTCAAGCTTTTGATTGGTCAGATTTGAGCCTTTGGCTCAAATCTGACCAATCAAAAGCTTGAGAACTCTAATCTGACCAATCAAAAGCCTTAGAACGAAACTCAGACTCAACTAAAAGCTTTATAAGCATGGACCCTGGATTCAAGCTGTTTGACATTCGGACAGTAGTATGGTAAAGTCTCGCTAATATGAAGTATAATTCTGGATATTTTAGAGAAGTGGTAAATTAACTCTTTCCTCCATAAATATGCCTTTCTATGCCTCTGTAAAAGTCATTTTTTTGAAACCATTGTAATAAATAGAGCATTTGCTCCATAGAAGGAAATGCTCTATTTATCACAATGGTTTCAATACTACACAAATCTAAACTTTTCTTTTTTCTCTAGTAAATGCTCCTTTTTGGTAGATTTATTCAGAGGTTGGGTCTAAAAATAGCCTATGGAGGAATGGGTTAATACAGGACAACAGTTATGCAGAAAGTTTCTACAAGGAACCCTTTAATCCACGAATATTCATGAAAGAAATGACATCATGAATATTAATTAGATCATTTTTTAAAATGGTTTAGGTTTATATCTATATTATTCTATAAGAATACAGAGCAGACCCTGATCAGACAGCTCCTATAGGAGCCACCTGATCTGGATCTACTCTGTTTGCAAAGGCGTAGAAAGGCGTATGTTATGGAGTAAAGGGTTTAACAATCTCTTGCTTTTACAGACACCTAGTTTAACCCATTACCCCATAGGCTTTTTTTTAGACCCAACCAATTTGAATAAATCTACCATCTAGCATTAACTAGAGAAAAGGAAAATTTTAGAATTTTGTAGTTTGAAACCATTGTGATAAATAGAGCATATGCTCCTATAGGATCAAATGCTCTATTATCACAATGGCTTCAACAGGTGATTTTTACAGAGGCATAGAAAAGCGAATTTATGGAGGAAAGGGTTAATAAATTATGTGGTAGTAGTAGCGAGACTTAACTGTACCTAAAAGATTGGAACAAATCAGAAGTACATGTAAATAAAATGGAGCTTATGGGAGATTAAGCAGACATAATGTGTTTAGCATGATAAGCATTTGCCATGTTACAAATGCCTTCTTTTTGTTGATAAGCTCGATTTAGAAATCACTATTTATTGTTATATCTACTTATACAGACAATTTCGCCTCAATGTTAGAAAACTTGTATATAGCTATGTAACTAAGTGTATTTAGTGTGAATAAAGTTTTATCAATGTTTTAACTCTTTCGCTGCCAATGTCGCATCTGTGATTACCTATGCAAACAGTTTGGATCCAGATGAGATGCTGAGTAACTTGGCATCTCATCAGGATCCAAACTGTTCGTTTCTGTTACTGTTTTGGGTTTTTTAACAAAAATTAAGGAATGAAAATTGTAGCAGACGACAAAGTTCGCAGCGAAAGAGTTAAATTAAGTGATTGTAAAAGTTTAAAAATGCTTTGCATTTATTTAAGAATCTGAGAAAAAAATTAAATAAAAGTCAATATTATGCAGTTGAATATGACTTAGTTCTTTATTACTCACCTCCATTGAGTTCTTTATTACTCACCTCCATTGCTCTTTACTATTACTCACCTCCATTGAGTTCTTTATTACTCTCCTCCATTGCTCTTTACTTCATGAATATTCATGTAGAAAATAATTACACCATGATGTTTTTAATCGCATGTGAAATCTGCCTAGTTTGGTCATGGCAGAAACTGTTGAATTAAATCTACATTATTCCATAAGCAAGTCCTGATGAGACTTTTTAACCCATTACCTCATAGGCTATTTTTAGATACAACCAGTTTGAACAAATCTACCGAAAATGAGCATTTTAAATTAGAGAAAAGGAAGGTTTTAGAATTTTGTAGTTTGAAACCATTGTGACAAATAGAGCATTTGCTCCTATAGGAGCAAATGCTCTATTTATCACAATGGTTTCACAAAGTGACTTTAACAGAGTCGTCAATATAAGGGAAAGGGTTAAACCGAGGTCCCATGTACGCTCGTATCAGTGTTTTATACTGGACGTATACAAGAACCTGAGAAACTCTATCTGCCATAGCCAAAATTCATATGTCATTCTGGATCTAATTAATATTCATGATGTAATTATTTCTTAAATGAATATTCATGGAGTTAAAGGTTAATGTCTTTGTAGCAGTCTGGTCAGAGTCTGCAATGTATGCTTACTATTATATGAAATATTACACATCTAACTCTACAGTTTCTGTCATGACCAACATTCTCTGTGTTCATGTGCCGTTATAAAAAATAAGCTTATAGATATCCATGACGTCATTATTTCATTATTTCTTACATGAATATTGCTCCAGTAATGGGTTAAGTTCCCTAACAAGGTTGTTAGGCATTTCACTTAAACATTTAACTCTAACAATGAGAAGTCAGTAAAGAACTTTCAGCTAAACCCTTTAATTGTAGGAAACACATGTACTGTCAGTGGCAAATAATGTAGACTCAGATCAGATCTAGAGGAGTCCTCTGATCAGGATCTGTACTGTTTGTCATTCAAAATCCTCCAGCAAGTTTAAGCATTTCATACTGAGTGGTCTCTATAGTTAAACACCGAGTTGAGCTACTCCTCATTCTGCATATAAAAGGTTAAAGTTTTAAGTCTTTGGGTAAACATACAAATCCTTACCAACCTAATACAGTAGGGTCTCGCTAGTTATTGAAACAGGAGTCTGTAAAAGCAGGGAGTTGCTTAACCCATTACCTCATAGGCTATTTTTAGATACAACCTCTTTGAACAAATCTGCCAAAAAGGAGCATTAACTAGAGAAAAGGAAAATTTTAGAATCTTGTAGTTTGAAACCATTGTGATAAATAGAGCATTTGCTTCTATTGGAGCAAATGCTCTATTTATCACAATGGTTTCACAAAGTGACTTTACAGAGTCGCCATTATGAGGGAATGGGTTAATGCAGGGCATTAACTGTTTACTCCATATATACGTAGCCCCTTTTCCATGCCTTTGTAAACAGTGTAGACCCAGATCAGACGGCTCATATAGGATCTGTCTGATCAGGGTCTACTCTGTTTGCTTATGAAATAATACAGATATGATTCTACATTTTTTCCCAGTTTACTTACATGAATATCCCATGAGGAGTGAAGAGTTAATCCTGATATGAATATTTATTAGCAGAATTTTATAATGGAATTTATACACAGACGTTTTTGGTACTGGTAGAAACTGTGGAGTCAGATCTATTATAATTTCGTAAGCAAACAAAGCAGACCCAGATCATACGACTCCTACTCGAGCTACTTGATGTTTGTCTACGCTGTTTGCAATGGCGTCAAAAGGCGTACAAATGGAGTTGCGGGTTAATCACGATTTCCAAACTTGAAAGCAGCCACTTAACCACACAGCAATTATGATCCAATGCCTGTCGTAAAAAAGTAATGCCTTCTCAAATTCTGAAATGAAGTAATTTTAAATAATTCCATTTCGTTTAAAGTTTTTAGAAACTACCGAGTATCAAAAACAGCTTGGATCCTGATGAGACGCCGAGTTACTCGGCGTCTCATCTAGAGAGTTACTCAGCGTCTCATCTGGATCCAAGCTGTTTGCAAATGACAGGGCGTGGTCGCACGTTATAAGGGCTAAACCCGCTTATTTCAACAATGTCAACCAATATTGTACCCTTATATTTTATACTCAGAAACTCCATAACTGATAGACTTAACCATTTGCATTCTGGGTAATTGTCGTCTGCAACTTGTGTGGTCAGCTTCAATGCTTAAAGCAGAACTATTTTGGGGTTTTGTTTTGTCAGAAACACAATCGAAGCACCAAACAGTTTGGATCCTGATGAGACCCCGAGTTACTCGACGTCTCATCTGGGTCCAAACTGTTTTCAATGTCATCACGGAATCACCAGCAGAACGCAATGGGTTAAAGTAGAAAGCAATGAGCGTAAAACAAATTATGTTCGATAAAACGATCCTTGAAATATTTGCTCACGTATTAGACCCACCCCTTTGCTAAAGCGATTTAAATAATTAATTTATAGACAGTCCACTTTCAAACGAAACACTAATGAACTGAACATCTCACTAGAATCCAAGAAAATCTAACTCCCAGTCAGTATATCAAACACGAAACCTAATACAAAATTTAAAGCAATGTTTTAAAGCAGACGTCCTTTTTGCAGGCCATATTTTCTGAGCACGTAAAGGTTCAAGATCTGTCATAAATGTACTTGTATTTAAAGTAATAATAAGGCATAAATTTCGGTCAAATCTTTAAACAGTACGCCATATCTTTACCACCACGCTACAAGAAAACCTGGCTAATCAAAACACTCAAATAAGAAAAAAGACGTAATTTAGTATAAATATCGGTCTGGGAGACAGGTGCCACCTTTTACAAACAGTTTGGATCCAGATGAGACATGGAATAACCCAACTTCTCATCAGGATCATAACTATTTGACACTTTGGTCTTTGCTTTTCGAAAAAACAAATCCAATACGAAAAATTAAGCAGACGACAATTTATGACTGACAGCAATTACCAGGAGCCAAGGACACAAACATTGACGAAGGTGATATACCATTGAACTTTGTATATCATTTAACACTATGTATGAAAGCAAAAACGTATAAACGGTGTCAGTGTAATTAACTAACTAGTTTGGACAATTTGGAACTAATATGTGCATAGAAACCTTAGGTAATGAAAACTTTGCGGAAGTGAAACAAACAATTAACCATATCCTTCATATAAACACCGTTTCATGCCTATGCAAATAGAGTAGATCCAGATCCTATAGGAGCTGTCTGATCAGGGTCTGCTCTATTCGCTTATGAAATTATATTAAATCTGATCGTACAGTGTTGTCCAGAGACATATATATGTCGCTTTATTGTCTAAACCAACATTTTTTTCTGAAAAAACTTTAGCTTATAAAAAAAATAAGAAAATTAATATTCATGAAATTATCAATTTATACATAAATGTCTATGCAGGGAAAGGGTTAATGTTGAAAGTTTCGTTTACGTAAAATAGTGAGTATACCTTAATTAATCAGTCTCTAACTGCAAGACATATTTTCAGTATAGATATAAATTTAATGTAAGTATCCGAATTATATAAAAATGAAACGGCCTCACTACTAAAACGTTTATTCATTTTCTATTAGCAACAGGTTTGATAAAACTAATGACAAGCTATTGACCGAGTATCAAACAGCTTGGATCCAGATGAGATGCCGAGTTACACGTCCGAGTTACTCGGCGTCTCATTTGTATCCAAGTTGTTTGCAAATAGTTAAGTTTAAACATATTCTATTTCATAATAAGCAGAAATGGGGCTGGGCAACAAGTTCTTCCAACTTAGATAAAGCCCCGCTTCACAGTGAATGTAATAACAAAGTACATTGTACAAAGCAAAATGGCAATCAAGCTAAGAAAACACACATTCAAGAAGAGATCAGATGTGTATACAAGTGAATGTAAAAGTGAAAGTGGGTGGATGAGGGAGAGCTATATTGAAAGAGAATGACTGAGAGAGAGAGAGAGAGAGAGAGAGAGAGAGAGAGAGATGTAGAGAAAAGAGAGATGAACAAGTGTCTGCAAATGCGAGTCAAGTTGCGGTTAACCTTCGGTGACAAACGCACGTGATTCCCTAGAAAAAAACCTTGAACTCTCTTTGTCGAGCAAATAATATCAGACCAATCAGAATAATCACTATAGCTGCATTATTAAAGGTTTGAGTAAGTGGTGGATTTCTTGATATTGTAATAAAAATGTAACCATTAAGGACAGAAGAATGTAAAGGCAAAAGAATGCGTTTTCCAATACACTTTATTTACATGTAGTATCAAGCTTTTTATAGTTCTTCTGGTTTACACGGTTTCTGTTTATAATTCGGATTCAGTTTTTATCATAGCAACGCATTTGTACACATTAGCAAACAGAGTAGACCCAGATCAGGGTCTGTTTTGTTTGTTTATGAAACAATATAGACGTAATTCTACAGTTTCTGTTTAAATGTTACGATATTAAAGAAATCATATGTACACTATATGCCTTTATAAAAATACGTTCATATAAAACTACGTACAGGGATACGTCCACTACTCTTTTGGCACCAACTTTAAAAGTGTCGTCTGCAATGATAATTTCATATTAAGTATAATTCTAAACTAAATAATAAAGGTAAAACATTTGTTTTTAAAAACCTGTATGCTTGGGCTAAAATAATACAGAAAACAGCGAAGTCCCAGGTCAGATGAAAAGGCGGCATCTGACCTGGGACTGCACTGTTTTCAATGGTGCCAACAGGCGACATTGGCGCCGAAAGAGTTAACAGTTACCGTTATAGTTTTATGCAACTGTTTGCACCGAATTGGACCGAATTACTCACAACTGTGTTCGCAACTTTTAAGACCGAAATCGTAGCATTTCGGTCTTAAAAGTTGCGAACAGTTTGGAGTAACCGCAGCATTTCGGTCTTAAATTACGCGAACAGTTGCATAAACTATAACTCAAACTGAACGTACCCCAGATACCTCATTTGAAGGATGTTCTGGTAAGCGTTCTTAACATATGGCCATCTGTGTATAATTTCGTCATCAGGATGTTCTTCAACTGTTATTAACCTATTCCTGCATAATGACCCCCTTTGACACCTCTGTAAAATTCACTATTTATCAGAATGATTTAAAAACTTCACAATTCTAAAACTTTCCTTTTCTCTAGTAAATACTCTTTTTTTGGTAGAATATTTCAAAGAGGTTAGTTCTAAAAATAGCCTAAGTGGGAATGGGTAAATTTTATACATGTATTATAGTACATACTATGAGTTAGGATCATGTACAGTCTCATCTGGATCAACAGATGTTATCTCGAATTTATCTATATTGTGCCTAACCCTTTGAATGCGGAACACACATGTACTGTTAATTGCAGACAGTGTAGACCCAGATCAAAAGCTCCTAGAGGAGTCTTCTGATCAGGCTCTACATTGTTTGTCATTAAAAATCCTGTAGCAAGTTTAAACCCTTTATACTGAGTGGTTTCTGTAGTTAAATACCGATGGACTATTCCACTCAGAAAATTAGCATTGAATGGGTTGGAAGTAACTAGGAGTAATGTCGATCTTACGTCATTTCCGGTATATTCCGGTATATTCCGGTGCCGATTTAGATAAGTTCTACTGTATGAACTCTTTATTTGATAAACAGTTATGTAAGAAATAATGAAAAAAATTCATTAATTCTAAAAACATTTTGACCATAGCAGAAAATTAAGTATCGTATCTATATTATTTAGTAAGCAAACAGAGTAGACCCTGATTAGACGGTTCCTATAGGAGCCGTCTGATCTGGGTCTACTCTGTTTGCAAATACACCAAAAAGAGACGTCTTTAACAGGTAAAGGGTTAAAGTGAATTTCCCTATAATACATGTGTAACTAAATCATCAGTGATTCACTCATTTATCTTTGGTTATATTTTCATATGTAAATTTCTTATCATCGGTCAACATAAGCCTGACGTGCCATGAACCTTTATTCGGCTACCTTAACCGTTATCCCGCTACACCTTAACCTTTATCCCGCTATCTGCGACCTGGCTATACATTTGCAAACAGCTTGGATCCAGATGAGACGCCGGGTAACTCGGCGTCTCACCAGACTCCAGGCTGATTAACCCTCAGTCAATAGTGTCTCAAAGGCTTGACTGAATCAGAAGTAGGCAAAATTACACCAGATCTAAATTTGAGCAGACATTTTTTTTCATAGCGGTGTAAGGCTTAAACGTTATCCCTTATAATGTAAATGAAACTGTCGCCAACTCAAATTCTCGTCGGCTGCTTTTTAAGTGGTGTTCGATTTTTTTTCTTCAGTTGTTATTGTTTCCGATAAAGACGCCGAGACGCTGGTCGACTAAGCTAGATACAGCCTGGCTTCAAATGTTAGACAGAACTTAGGTTTAATAATTTATGAGCAAATTTGTGCAAATCTTTGTAAATAGTTTTGATACAGATGGGAATAACGGGCAATTTTATCAAAGCCCTCACTGTTCCATATACTTGTCATGATTTTTAAAATAAAATGCGAAAGCCCTGTTGTTGCTGCTTTTTAAAATTTATTGGAATTTAACCATAAGACATATCCTGCAGACG
Source organism: Azorinus chamasolen (assembly GCA_963576725.1). NCBI lineage: Eukaryota > Metazoa > Mollusca > Bivalvia > Cardiida > Solecurtidae > Azorinus > Azorinus chamasolen. The sequence continues at coordinate 7,899,843 of OY755251.1, read as the reverse complement.
ACATTTTCCCAAATGCGTTAAAAGTAGAAGTGTTAAATAGACCCGCAGTGAAAATCTGTGAATAGGCGAATTCTGTTCACCGTTCCAAGTTATGCGTCTGTTGAAAGGTTTACTTTAGCTACTAGGTAAATAATTACCTATCAATATATATACCTTAACCTCTCGTGCCGTTGTAAAAAAAATGCCTGCTTAAACTTGGATTCGGTGCAATTTTGACTATTTCTGATTTAATCAAGGTTTGAAGAAACCATCGTCTGAATGTCAAATAGCTTGGATCCTGATGAGACGCTGAGTTACTCGGCGTCACATCTGAATCCAAGCTATATATTTGCAAATGTGAGTTATATGTTTATTAGCTGAGCAAGGATAAACATTATCAAATTTGACGTTTCAATTATATAGGAACCTTCATTGTGAGACGTGAAACACCGGTTGCGTGGATTATTTCCTAATTGGTAAGTTAAATTACCTTATTGATCAATTACCCGTTTACCTAATGAATATTCATGTAAGAAAACATGACTTTATTAATATCAATTAACCGATTTCTTGTTATGGCTTATGAAATTAATTTTTTGATCATGGCTGTAACTGTAGAATCGTATTTATGTTTTTGTATAAGCAGGCGTTGTCTGATCCGAGTCTACTCTGTTTGTAAAAGCGTAAACGTGCATTACAGTAAAACCTCTCTATAACGGCCATTAAATTACATCAAGTATTTTGTGTTGAAAGCAGATGGCTGCTTAAAGCAAGGTGAAATTAAAACAGAACGCTCCTATAGGAGCGTTCTGTTTTACTTTCACATTGCTTTAAGTAGCCACCTGCTCTAAATACCAACTAATTAACACAATTTAGTGACCGTTATAGAGAGGTTTTACTGTATTATGAAGTAATGGGTTAACTCTTTCAGCATTACTTAATTGTAAATGGTTCGTCCATTTCTAGTCTATTTTTAACAATTTCCCTCATATAAACGTGTTTTCACGCATTTGCAAACATAGTAAACCCAGATCCTACAGGAGCCATCTGATCAGGGTCTGCTCATTTTACTAATAGAAATCCATAGTACTGTTTCTTTAGTTTCTAAAATGGCTACAATGTTCCACTTTCCACATGTCAGTATAACTATTTTTTCAATGAATATTCAGTAGGTATTGAAATTTGGACTTAATGTAGAACCGGGAAAGGGTTAAACAATGTCATTGTGTCCAACAAATAAGATACTGATGACTACCCGAGTTACTCGGACATCTCATCTGGATCCAAACTGTTTGTACAGTTATCATAGATCATCTCTGAATTGCAGAGTGGAATAGTCCATCATTGTTTATTGGTAGAGTCCATATTGTTTGAAATCGTAAAAAAATTGCTGCAACATTTTGAATGACAAACAATGCAGACCCTGATCAGAGGGCTCCTCTAGGGGCTCCTGTATAGGAACCCTTTGATATGGGTCTACACTGTTTGCAAATGACAATGCACTTGTTTCCCACACTGAAAGGGTTAGTATACAAAGACTAGGCCTAAGGCAGTTCCTGTAGAACTGAGACCCGTTTTCTAAAAGTTGTACGACTGAATTTACCATAAGTTCTAACAGATGTATGTTATAATTTACGGTGTTTTTTGTCGTTCGAAGCTCGCTTTTATTGACAGTAATTTTGATCTGGATCTACTCTGTTTGTAAAGGCGTCAAAAAGTATCTCTATCTGAGTGTCAGGCAAACGGTTACTTTAGAAAGAATGCAGTGTCGTTACCTATAGTCTATTGTCGTTTCTACAGTAATTCTGAATTTTTAAAACATGTGGTAGCTTAATGCAGGGCAAAAGTTATGCAGAAAGCTCCTATAGAAGTTTTCTGTGTTACTTTTATCCTGTATTCATCGATATTGTTTTCGTTCTACAACAAAATATTATCAGCCTTTGTCGAACAGTTTACAAACCTGAACGCAACCTCAATAAATCCTAATACATTGCCGAATAACATCAAGGCTTCGATATCGAACGCATGAAAGTTTTGTCATCTTCGGCAGTAATTCGATTGGTTTTCTTGCGATCTGCTTCTTTTCAGCACATAAACAAATCCTTTATGTAATTGTTGGATTTTTTATATAAAAAAACAACCTTGCAAATAGAGACTACAACTTTAAGCGACTGTCTGCTTTTACAGACTCCAATGTTAATGAATGATGTTGTCCCATTAGTGATGCTTAGGAATCATTTATCAGCTAGCATGGTGTGTTAACCTTAAAACATTTATAAATTAGCATAATGTGCTATCCTAAGGAATCATTTATCAGCTAGCATGGTGTGTTATCCTTAGAAAACATTTATAAATTAGCATCATGTGCTATCCTTAGGGGTCATTTATCAGCTAGCATGGTGTGTTATCCTTAAAACATTTATAAATTAGCATAATGTGCTATCCTAAGGAATCATTTATCAGCTAGCATGGTGTGTTATCCTTAGAAAACATTTATAAATTAGCATCATGTGCTATCCTTAGGGGTCATTTATCAGCTAGCATGGTGTGTTATCCTTAAAACATTTATAAATTAGCATAATGTGCTATCCTTAGGGGTCATTTATCAGCTAGCATGGTGTGTTATCCTTAAAACATTTATAAATTAGCATAATGTGCTATCCTTAGGAATCATTTATCAGCTAGCATGGTGTGTTATTCTTAAAAACATTTATAAATTAGCATAATATGTTATCCTTAGGAATCATTTATTAGTTTGCATGGTGTGTTATCCTTAGAAATCATTCATAAATTAGCATAATGTGTTATCCTTAGGAATCATGCATCAGCTAGCATGGTGTGTTATCCTTAGGAAACATTTATCAATTTGTATGGCATACTTTCCTTAGGAAGCATTTATCAGTTAGCACTGTGTGATTTCTTTAGGCAACATTTATAAGTTAGCATGGTATAATTTCATTAGGAAACATTTATCAGTTAGATTAGTGTGATTTCTTTAGGAAATATTTATGAATTAGCATGGTGTGCACTCCTTTGGAAACATTTATTTCTGACATGAATATTCATTATAAAAAGGGTTAAAGATTTCTTGACAGTGTTTAGTTTTGGCATATTATTACAAGCTAATGACATCACTTAAAGTACTTGTGATAATGTATAGATAATAAGGACGACACTTGAAGAAGAAATGACACACGTGTTCGCAAATTGTCTGAGTTTGACTAATGTTACTTGCACTAAACCTTATTCCGCTAACCACGACTTGTCACGCATTTACACGGCTCATCAGGACCTCGGCTGTTTGAAATCCTGTCAATAGTTTTGGCAAAAGCTTGATCGAACCAGAAGCAATAGAAATTTCACAATATCAGCATTTGAGCAAATGTTATTGTTTACAGCAGGGTTAGGGCTAAGGTGTTTTTCTAGGTGGTGGAAGGCTTTTCTGTCAACACATTAAGATATCAATTAGGGACCTTTCGGCGCCAAATAAATTTCATCTGCTAAGAGTTTCATCGGTTTCGGTGGCCTTTTCTTAAATTTCTTTACAAATTTCTTTACAAAAATATAACTTGTGTCAAACACTGATAAGACGCTTAGTTACTCTGCGTCTGAACTGAATCTAAACTGTCACATATTTGCCTATGGCGGCGAAAGCCTCCAGATATACTAAGTACGCACAAATCGTTTTTAAAACGAATCTGCACGAGCGTGATTGCTAAATTATGTACAGTCGTTATCCCTTTGCCTGCTTAGCGCGACTTGTCTGACATTTTTGCAAACAGATTGGATCCAGATGAGACGCCGAGTAACTCGGCGTCTCATCAGGATCCAAGCTGTTTGATACTCGGTCTGTAGTTTTTTAATGTTTGTACGAATCGGTAGTAGGTTAATATTGTAACAGATTAGAGGATAAGGAGACAACATTTTTATTATAACAGGCTTAGGGTTAATAATGACATTATAATCCAGTTCTTTTTGAATATCATAATTATCTCATTGAAGTCCGCTGATATTACACGAGTTAAACCTCTCTATAGCGACCACTAACAAGAAACGTAAATCATAGTATTTATTCTTTTATCTCATGAATATTCATGTAAGAAATAATGCCACCATGGACGTTGATTAGATGGCATAGCAACGTACGAAGGTTTGGAAATGGCCATATGTATGTTATTCCAGAAACAAACACAACAGACCCTGATCAGACCATAAAGAGCTGTACCGTTCCCTAGGATTCTATATATCTAACTCTATTATATAGTACATGTGTATACATAATCCCGTGGAGCGGTACAGACCCCTATGGTCCAGTCATCTGATCTGGGTCTACTCTGCAAAGGCATTAATTCTTTCGCTGCCAATGTCACATCTTTGATTACCTGTACAAATAGTTTGGATCCAGATGAGACGCCGAGTAACTCGGTGTCTCTTCAAAGTCCAAACTGTCTTACAGACGACAATACTTGCAGACGGTATTTGCTTATCCCTTTCCCTCATAGGCTATTATAGACCCAATCTTTTTTTTAATAAATCTACCGGAAGGGAGCATTTACAAGAGAAAAGAAAATTTTAGAATTTTGTAGTATTGAAACCATTGTGACAAATAAAGTATCTGCTCCTATGGAGCAAATGCTCTATTTATCACAATGGTTTCAAGAAGTGACTATTATATATACAGAGGCGTAGAAAGGCGTATTTATGGAGGAAAGGGTTAAACAAAGTGCTATAAGGTTAAAGGATGATTTAAGACAGGTTTGCAGTACTTTGTACGGAACACTCGAAAAGTCATAGGGTGCAAACGGTGATTATAAGGAAACTGCAATATTAATACATTGATCTATCAATAATAAGATTGAATAGCCAGCGGTGTAATGCATTCAAATGATTTCATAATTTATTGCACGCACCAACCATCAGTCCTAACCATTAAATTCGTGAGCCACACACCAATTGCATATACATGTACCGTAAAGTCTGTTTTAAAGCACCACTTTCTGATGAAACATGGTGGGAGGTCTTTCAAAGCAAAGGTGTCCGACGCATGCTTGGACTCACCCATAGACCACCCCCCCCCCCCCCCCCCCCCCTCAAAAAAAAATAAAAAAAAAATGATCGAAGTATGTTCAACTAGCCTAAAACTATCTATTTGAACCCTAAACCACTACGAAAAACAAGAAAAACACGATCCGGAAAATTTTTTTCCTTACGGGTCTATATATGTATTGAAAGGTATCTAACTACGCCAGATCAACGGCGGAAAATTCAACAGTCATGTTTTTCAAAGTCTTACAGCAAAGTCAATTCAACACCGATTTCAATCATTTTGGTCTTGATCCGTTCCAAATTCCATATATTAAGCGGCACAGTTAGTGCTTTCCTTAAATATTGCTCCGTCCTGTCGCTGCAAGACGGCGAATTTGAAAAAACGCTAGAGCGAAACGATGTGACTCCCGCCTGGATGCATAGACGTATATAGGGGGAGCTGTATTAGTTAATCTTTTCAACAAAAACAGGAATTATGGTGAAACACTATCGAAAAACATTAAACTCACCGCAATTAAAACGACGCTTACTATTTCCAGTCTGCTACGAGGAGCCAGTTTTCTTTCCCCAACTTTCTTTTTGAACGGATGCGACCATTTTGCTGTGACCCGGCTTATAAACTATTAGATATGCAAATTGACTACTACTTCCGGGCCACAGCGAAATGGCCATCTCCGTTCAAAACGAAAGTAGGAGAAAGAAAACTGGCGTCTCATATCAGACTGGAACTAGCCAACATCATTTTAACTGCGGTGAGTTGAATGTTTTTCGAATGTGGTTCAGCATAATTCGCGTTTTTGTTGAAAAGTTAAACGAATACAGATCCCCCTATATACTTTTATGCATCCAGGCGGGAGTCACATCGTTTCGCTCTAGCGTTTTTTCAAATTCGCCGTCTTGCAGCGACAAGACGGAGCAATATTTAAGGAAAGCACTAACTGTGCCGCTTAATATATGGAATTTGGAACGGATCAAGACCAAAATGATTGAAATCGGTGTTGAATTGACTTTGCTGTAAGACTTTGAAAAACATGACTGTTGAATTTTCCGCGGTTGGTCTGGCGTAGTTGGATACCTTTCAATACATATATAGACCCGAAAGGAAATTTTTTTCCGGGTCGTGTTTTTCTTGTTTTTCGTAGTGGTTAAGGGTTCAAATAGATAGTTTTAGGCTAGTTGAACATACTTCGATCACTTCTTTTTTTTCTTTTTTTCTTTTTTTTTTTTGGGGGGGGGGGGGTCTATGGGTGAGTCCAAGCATGCGTCGGCCACCTTTGTTTCAAAGCAGACGGATGCTTAACCCTTTGGCTGCCAACTCTGTCGTCTGCTAACTTTGTCGTCTGCTACACATTTTCATTTGTTTTATTTTCTTTATTTTTATTTCAAAAACATAGTAACAGTAACAAACAGTGTAGATCCTGACGAGACGCCGAGTTACTCGGCGTCTCATATGGATCCAAACTGTTTGTATAGGTAATCACAGATCCGGCATTGGCAGCGAAAGGGTTAATACAGGGCAAAAGTGTCTGCATTAAGTTACCATCTGCCTTTAAGACCCAGAATTAAACTTCATTTAATGATTTTAGGGATAATGATAATAACTGTTTGGCATTCCATTATCCACTTTCTCGAAGATTCATTACTTTAAAAATTCAAAGGCCAAAACAATTAGACATAATTTTATTTAAAAATAAAGTTTCATCCAGGGCCGAGTATACAACGAATTTGAATATACTGCTATTAATGAGTCGCTCTCGTGATTTGTCTTATTGTATTGCAAACAGTGAAGACACAGACCAGTCACTTAACGATATGACTACAGCTTCTGCAATTGTCAAAAATCCCTTTGCTCATGTACACTTATAATAATTAATCTAATTAATATTCATGATGTCAATGTTTCTTACATGGACATTAATGGAGTAAACGGTTACCTTATAGGCTATTTTTAGATACAATCTCTTTGAATAAATCTACCGAAACGGAGCATTAATTAGAGAAAAGGAAACTTTTAGAATTTTGTAGTTTGAAACCATTGTGATAAAAAGAGCATTTGCTCCTATATGAGCAAATGCTCTATTTATCATAATGGTTTCACAAAGTGACAGAGTCGTCAAAAGTCGTCAATACGAGGGAATGGGTTAAATCGATTTGAAACGCCGATACAATCAACTATAGCAGACATGTGTGATATTGATCTGCATTGTTTGCGCTGTAATAAGACCACTTTTCTCAGAGAGTGGCTCAGAATTTTCAACGAGACTTTTCAATGACAGTCATCATGGCAAAGCTAAAGGGCAAATACACTTTAAGCAATACATAGAGCTCGAATTTCGAGCTTGAAACAAATCTGAAGTTCTGAAACTTTATGAAAGTAGGGCCTGGTTTGCGAGTGTGGGTTTTCTCTTCAAATGTTTGGAGTGCTGAGCAAATGGTCGACTGGGAATTTTGTCGTCTGCTTTGGACTGAAGGTAGATTTTTTTCGATTTATTTTTTAAAATATCAACCAGGGTGTCAACCAGTTAGAAAACTGGCGAGTAGCGCAAGTTACTCGGCGTCTGATTTGAATCTCATCTGTTTGCATATATTACGGCAAATTCGCTCGTGACATGCTATATGTTCTAACCCATTCCCTCATAGGCTATTTTTAGACCAAACCTCTTTGAATAGACCTACCGAAAAGGAGCATTAACAAGAGAAAAGGAAAATATTAGAAATGTGTAGTTCTGAAACCATTATGATAAATAGAATATTTGCTCCTACGGAGCAAATGCTCTATTTATCACAATGGTTTCAAAAAAATATTGTTTACAGAGGCGCCCAATGCGTCAATATGAGAGAATGTTTTAACGGTAGGAAAATGTATGCTGTATAGGAGCCATCTGATTAAAGTCTGCTTATGAAATAATATTGATCTGATTCAACAGTTTGTGCCATGACAATAAATTAGTTTTCCCATATGACATAAAAAAAAATCAGCTAATACACATCAATAATATCATTATTTCTGGGATAAAGGGTAATTTAAAACATGGCATGTATATAGAGGGACATAAATCAATAAATAATTCACGCATTTCAACATTTTTATTTGGACAGAAATGGCGAATACTATAATTTATGGCAACCCAATTAATAAGAATGTAGGCAATACTATACGCCGGTAGGGGACACTTGTCCAACCAAAAGTAGTTTCTGTTTTACAAATTAGTTCTTTGTTTATGTGTCTTCCATAGTAGGCTCGTGGGTGACCAAGAGGAAAATACCATGGCTTTAATTGGGTTCATGGTTCAAGATACAATGATACTAATACGGTTGATGATTCAAGATACCTGATTTGAATAAGGTTGGTGGCTCAAGATATCATGCTTTTAATAGGGTTCCATGAGTTAAATAGGTTTGGTGGTTCAAGATAACATTGTTTTTAATATGATTAATAGTTCAAGATACTATGAGTTTAATAGGGTTCATAGTTCAAGATACCATGGGTTTAATTGGGTTCGTGGTTCTTTAACTCTTATCCTGCAGTTATATATTTGTGTTTGCTAAAACTCCTAACCGCTGCAAGTTTTACTATAACCGTAAATGCGATGGAACTGGGGTGTCCAATTAGCCCATAGTGAGCAGAAACGGACGTTAATCAACACAACCAAATAAACAAAACATGTTCTAGGAACTGTTGCTTGGTTATTAGCACAGTCATGCAAGAATTAGACTTTCATCCCCACTCAGGCGTAGTATACAGACTTGCATCCCCACTCAGGCGGAGTATCCAGACTTGCATCCCCACTCAGGCGTAGTGTCCAGACCAAGTAACAAATCACCACAGCATATAACCAATAGTGTTCGTGATCAAGCGAGACTATATACTTTTGCTATAGAGTCTGTTTTTTATAATAACAAAGTCAATAGCGATATTGTTATAAATAATTTTCCTGCTGAATATTCATGTTAAACAATAATGGTATCATGAATATTTATTAGCTGTTATTTTACAATGGCATATATGTGTTGGTATTTGGAAACTGTTGAGTGTTGAGTTATATCTATTATAATTTCATAAACAAACAGAGCAGACCCTGATAAGACGGCTCCTACAAGATTCGTCTAATCTGGGTCTTCTCTGTTTGCAAAGGTGTGAAGGAAAGGGTTAAAGAGTATAAATGATGCTATTTGTATGGTTTTATTTTACTTTTTATTTACCACTTTACCTGATGACTATTCATTAAGAAATAATGAAGATGAATATTAATGAGCTGAATAAAACATAGCAAGGGGATTTTTGTCATGACAGAAACTGTAGAATTAAGATCTTTATTATTTCATAAGAAAATAGATCATACCCTGATAAAGAGTAGGGCTAAATAACAAATCGATGTGGAATAAACATAAGCAAAAACAACAGCAACAACAGCAACAACAACAACAACACTATAAACAAATCACTTGGTATTTATCATATCTATATCTTGAGAGGTTTACAACTCGTCCCAGTCATATTTCACACCAGTGCTATACGTCCAAATCGAGGGTTTATAACTTGCTTTATATCTACTAATTTGCATAGGTTTACAATTTACAAATTGAAATTTATTAGACTTAAATACATACAGAGTTACTCTTAGCTGCAAAATCAATCGATACAATGTGATTGATATGCAATTTGCCAATTTGGGCGTTCACTTTCTTGTATGTTTATTGCACGTCAAACATGCATCGCCTGCTTCAAAAGTACCGTTTGCTTCAAGTGTGTCGTCTGCTGAAATGTGTCGTGTGCTTTAAAATATATTCAGCTTCAAAGTTCAAATTACCATCAACTGATTTTAAACTATCATCTATTTTCAAGGTAACGGAGTCTGCTTTAAATTAGTATCATTAGTATTATTTATTTTTATTAACCCTTTCGCTGCCAAACTTTGTCGTCTACTAACTGTCGTCTGCTACAAATTTTCATTCTATTGATTTTCTTCATATTTGTTTCAAAAACATAGTAACGGTAATAAACACTTTGGATCCTGATGAGACGCCGAGTTACTCGACGTCTCATCTGAATCCAAACTGTTTGCATAGGTAATCACAGATCCGGCATTGGCAGCGAAATGGTTAAAGTCGAACTTCACTAAGTCTAGGTCGTAAAATGTTAAGCCTGAGCTCGACCTAAAGAGGGTACTCGAGCAAATGAATTTCATCTGATACTGTCAATACTCGACCCCCTAGATACTTACAATAAGATGTAGTGATTATATTCAATATTTTTTCAAGCCGTTAATATTCTAATTGTTTAGTTTTGCAGTTGGTTATCATTTGCATGATCATTCTGTTTCTATACCATTGCTTACCATAAATGTTTTGATGCAATACACTTGAGCATGCAAATTTGCATTTCGTGCTTTTCATTATTTCTGCCATAGTTATTCATTAGGTAAAGGATTAAATGAGTGCACTGCAGGCATTGTTTTGCATATTACTTCATGAATATTCGTGGATGGGAACTCAGGAAAGATGGCAATGGCAGAAACTGCATAATCAGATCTATATTATTCAATAAGTAGCAGATCCTATAGGAGCCGTCTGATCCGTATCTACTTTATTTGCAAATGCGTTGACAAAGGTATCAGCTACCACCTGTATTAACCCTTTACTTCTACTGTCGATGGTCCTGGTTTGCAATAGCCGAAGATTTTATCTAATCTGTATGAAATTTATATACATGTATTTCCGTCCAAGCTGCGTAGAGATTTAGGCATGCTTACAACCGAAATGTTATTAACCATTATTCTGCTAAGCGCAGTCTGACAAGCATCTGGAAACAGGTGGGATCTAGATGATATGCCGAGTAACTCGGCATATAAACAGTGTTCAAACTGTTTGGCACTCGGCCAATAGTTTACCAAATGCTTGATGGAATCGGAAGTGGTCAAACTTGCACCAGGTCCAAATTTAAGTAGATATTATTTTTAACAGCAGTGTGTAAGGGTTACCTGCTTTTATCTTAAAAGGGTGTAAAAGTCAAGTAAGCTTCATCATAAGATCCGTTTAAAGGATTATTGCCAGAGTCCTTTGAATGCTGGGTGTTCAGAGTGGAAGACCAATCATTGTTTAATAGTAGAGTCCATTCAGTATTAAAGGGTATAATTTGCTAGAGAATCGTGAATGACAAACAGTGCAGATCCTGATCAGAGGGCTCCTCTAGGAGCCCTCTGATCTGGGTCTACACTGTTTGCAAATGTCAGAACTCTCGTTTTCCGCATTCAGAGGGTTAAGAAGTGACACTGAAAAAACTTCCTTTTTGCTTCAATTCCTGGATGTTACTTATTGATTTGCTGACATTTACAATACTGATTGTATAGATCATGACGCCGAATGACTCGAATATGTTCTCGTCTCCTTCAATTTGAACGTCTACAGTGGTCTTGAAAAAGCAGACACATTTGAAGTATATGTTTTGTAGATGGTATTTGGTTAACCGTTTGAACATATCTTATTTCACAAAAGCATATACATGTAAACTAACATGTCACTAGATTTAGAGTAACGTGCACCATCGACAATACCTGGCGGCCACCCATCCAGGCAATAACATCGCAGTTCTTTGCTTAACTTCGCAACATTTGCGAGCACTTAAGCAAGCTAACTCTCCGACAAGGAGAGTTCCAAACAGTTTCGTTCCTAACAGCCCGCTGTTACATTACTTTTTGGCCTGGGAAAACTTATTTGCCCTATAATCACTATAAACTCAGTTTGGCGGAGAGCTAGCTTCTTTGAGAGGTGGTTTAAGTGCTTGGATATGTTTCGAAGTTAAGCAACATACTGCACAGTAACCCACATGGGTTACTGGTTGGGTGAGTGACTACCCAGGGTGAGGGATTACCCAGGGCGCATGTCTCAATAGATGGCGCTGCTTATTTATGCCATAATACATATATCTGATTCTACATGTTCTGCCATGGCCAAACTTTCTTGTGTTCACATACCATTATAAAAAGTCTTAATAAGAATCATATCATAATGTCTTTATTTGTTCAGGTAAATGATTAACACCTCATGCGTGGGAACTAGGAAGCGAGTATATATAAGATATTTGCAAACTGTGTAGACCAAGATCATTAACCCAAGTTAACCTGCATTTCTTAGTGAATTCGTCCAATTATGTATTGTATATGTATCTTTTTTTCATTTTGATGGGTGTTTCTGTGAGAATTAGTCGGCCGTTGTGATATTTTCTTTAAAACTAATTTGTGAAGCCAATAGTGAAAACACTAGTCAGAGCCAGGAGTCGCACTGGTTTGAGCCAACACTACTTGCGTATGTCCTTATTAAGAGACCACAGACACAAGTGGGTCAATTATGACCTGAAATTAAGTAGAAAGGTCAATATGAATTGAATACCGTGTGACTTCATTAACCATCTACATGTACTTCATGAATATCCAGGTCAGAAAAATGACGTCATGAATATTAAATACAGGAAGTTTTTAATAGTGTATGGGCGCAGGATCTTTTGGCAGAAACTGTAGAATCAGATTTATATTATTCCATAAGCAATCAGAGCAGACCCTGATCAGACGGCTCCAACAGGAGCCATCTTATCTTGGTTTATTCTGTTGCAAAGTGTCCAAAGGCACATGTAACAGGTAAATTTTAAGAAGAAAAGCAAATAAAATCGGACACCGTAAGGAATCTTTTTTTCGACTTCATTAAAAACATTTAAACAATTCACCTACTGAAACCTCTCACTAGGTAGTCGTATTGAGGGCTTTAATTAATTCATGTGACTTTCACCCCTCGATAAACCACTTGCCAATGTACGAATACGCAAGTATGGATTGAGCTGTTAGTCTGTTAGGGTTCAGGGCAAAAGATTCCCTTATAGTATCTAATCCGAATACTTATTATTGACGTATTATGTATCATGACGTGAACCCTTTTCCTCATGAATATTCATGTAAAATATAATGACGTCATGACTATAAATGAGTTTTTTTTTAAATATTATACCACATGTACACGGGATTTTTCTGTCATGTCAGATAATGTAGAATGAGCCCTACATGTAACTAGATAATACTGTAAACAAACAAAGTAGACCCCAGTCAAATGGTTCCTATAAGGACCACAGGGGGGGGGGGTGCATTTCGTGGGTCTACATGGTCTAAAAAGCCCAAAAAATTGATTGGGTCGATTTAGTGTTATATTATATTCAAGGACCGTCTGATCTGAGTCTACTCTCATATAAATACACGTCTTTGAAATGTATGCTGTGAACTTGCAGTTAGAAGACACGTTCTATTAGCGAAATGTTTGCTCAGCAGGATAAAGGCTCGTGTTATAGGCACCTTTTTGTATATAACCCTTCTCGAGAATAACGAACTTGTATTGTAACTAAAACAAGAAATAATACAAAATACAAAATCATCATCATCAGCAGCATTTTACTTGGTAATAACTCTTTCTATTGAAGCCATTTGAAGCTATGGCAAAGGCGAGTTCCCCACGGAGATCCGCCCCTGCGTTGAGTTCGTTCACTAAAAGCAAAAGCTATCGAGATGTTTACCGTGTATTATGTTTCAAGCTGGTTCGCAAATAGGTTTGAGCCTTAGTAACACCCGTCCCTTATCAGCCGTAGATGGTGATAGTGCAATAACAGGGCTTTGTTCAAGCCATGATCCAAATATTTGGTCTTGTTTAGGTTTTAACCTTAGAAAAGTACTTAAGTACATCTTTAGTTATTTGCTAACTGTTTGACTCTAAATGAGACATCAAATCGTTAGGTGTCTTATAAAAATCGTATGGTTTGAACTTCAATTTATAAACAAGGTATAACTTTTGCAGTTCTGTTTATTAATTAGGCAAAAACAAATTGAGCGGGCGAAATTTTAGTTAGCATGCTGCAGGTGGAATAGAGAGCTTCCGAACTTATGTCCTAGTACTGTTAAATGTGTTAAACTTGATAGCGTGATTAAAGTACATTTATGGAAATGAAATTCAGAGGATTAAGGAATATGTAGATTGAGTTCGTGAAAGTAGCTTGGGAAATAGGTGACACTGTGTTGGATGTTTATCATGATTAGTCTGGCACAGAAAAGGTTTGTACTAATACTAAACTCTTTTGGCGCCAAATAAATATTCGTCTGCAAACATTGCCGTCTGCTTTAACTCTTCCCCTGTTCTATGTTTATTCCAAATTTCAATACCTACTGAATATTCATGGACAAAATAGTTATATTGAAATATGGAAGGTTGGAACATTGTCGCCATTTTAGAAAGTAAATAAACAGCTATTTCAAATTCCACTAGCAAACAGTACAGACCCTGATCAGATGGCTGCTATAAGAGTCGTCTGATCTGAGTCTACTCTGTTTACAAATACGTGAAAGCACGTTTATATGAGGGAAAGGGTTAAGTTTCAGAGTGGACTTCCCTTCAATTTCTTGTAAAACCATAAGTGCAGTGTCAAACTGTTTGGATCCTGATGAGACACCGAGTTGCTCGGCGTCTGATCTGGATCCACAATGTTTGCAAAGGTAATCACAGATTCGCCAATTGCAAGCAAACCCGTTTAGTCACTTTCCCGGCGATCCTGGTAGTGAAATGTTGTTAAATCAAAGATGTCGTGAAAATATACTGCTTTTCTAGGAATGAATTTAAAAAATAACCCTTTACCTGGTGAAAATTCATATAACAAATAATGACATCATCCATATGTAATGACTGATTTTTTATAATGAAGTATGACTATAGGAACTTTATGTCAAGGTAGAAACTGTGGAATGAGACCTTTACCTGATTAATATTCATGAAGGAAATAATAACATCATAAATATTTATTAGCTGATTTATTTTACAATGACATTACGAACAAGAGTTGTTTTTTTTACCATTGCATAAAATGTAAAATCAGATCTATATTGTTTGATAAGCAAACAGAAGAGACCTTGATTAGACAACCCCTACAAGAGCATGAAAAATCCCCTTTGTCAGATGAAGAGTTAAGCTACAGAAAATCTGTTAGATGTTTTATTAACCATTTTGGCAGCCAATAATAATGGATAATGACTTAAATTCGAATAATGACTTTAAGTGTTTTTGTTGTTGTTTTTTGTGTGTTAAATTACAGCGATATAAAATTACTTGTACTGATATTTACGTAATCTTAAATTGTTAAATGTACTTTCCTACGAACATATATAAGGATAAAAAGAAATCATCGTTGGCTAATGTCAAATGTTCAAGGGATTTTCTGCTTTGACAAAAACTGTAGAATCAAATCTATATCATACCATGCAGAGGGCGGGTCTTCATTGTTTTCAGACGCCATCGGTGTCACTGCTTTATAAAAAATGTTTGTTTGCTTTGTCCCCTGAACATGAAAAGTGGATGGTCCCAAGACAAGGTCTGGACGACTTTTCTTTAAAATTTAAGAATTAATAATACTGGAATAAGTGGATAATGAAGACGAGGAAGAGTTGACTACGTGAGATAAGGGAGCTAATGGACCACCCATTATGTGCAGCTATCAATCTTAATTAGAGGCAATCATAATCAATTACAGTAAATTATACTTGTAGGTTCTCTCGACTAGGGTTTTAATATACTCTTAGACTATATATAATATATATTGTATATGATCTGAAAGTGTAGGGCTCGAGTAGGAAGAGCCACCTATGTTAACCATATTAGACTTTACTTACATTATTATTATTATTATTATTACCTATGTGTACCATAATAGACTTTACTTTCATTATTATTATTATTATTATTGTAATCATCATCATCAACATCATCATCATCACCAACAACACGAAGTAATATTCCTTCGTGCCAACAATCATCATCATCACCAACAACAACAACAACTAATAATCATATCTTTACCATCATCGTCAACAACTCCATCAGCATATCTTCAGCAAAAACAATAATAAATTATTCATTCTTGTGTTAGTATATGTATGTATCTTCATTACTTTTACTATTAATTACGTGTCTCTTGATCTTGTTTAATGTTAATATCTATTTGTGGGACTGTTCTCATGTTTTTTGTATGTATATACAAACTGAGAAAATAAAAGAGAATTGATTGATAGAACATGAGGGGGGGGGGGGGGGGGGGTACCCGGTGAATATTCATGTAAGAAATAATCACTGTATGACTATTAATTAGTTTAATTGTTATAATGGTGTTGTGAACAATGGATATCTTACCACGGTAGCCACTGTAAAGTCGGATCTATATAATGTCACAAGCAACGGAGTAGATCCTAACCAGGCAGCACCTACATACATCTCTAGTTAGACAGAGGGGTTAACACCCTACATGGATAAAAGAAACCTCAAAGGCGTAATCGATGAGAACATTGTCCATTTCAATTCAAAGCACTGGTCATAAAATTGTTTGTCTCATTGAGATGTGGTATATAATCGATTCAATTATGAATATTTCAAAAATAACCCTTACTTTAAAAATCCAAGCACAGCATGTAAATGACAAGGTTAAATTTAAGAAGTACGTATAGTAAATAAGGTAATATTTCTTTAAATTTTATCTTTTTACTTATGTGAACTATAGAATCGGATGATACCAGTTATAAGCAAATTATAGCAAATGGAGTTGATATGGGCCTACACTGTTTACATATGCCATTTTTAAGGGACACTGGGCACCAGTGGGTTAATGCAAAATGCTCACGTGTAATGCTTAGATATGCTACATGTATACTGCAATTACTCTAATTGATTATGATTGGGTATAAATTAAGCTCAACCCTTTACTTCATAGATACACCCTTTAACCCATTATCTGTTCAGTATTCATACAAGAAATAATGACATCATCATTAATCAGTAGCTGAATTTGTATAATGTAAACAAATGCTTTGCTTTGACAAAAACTGTTGAATCAAGATCAATATCACGCCACAAGCAAACAGAGCAGACCCTGATCAGACGGCTCCTGTAGGAGCCGTCTGATCTGGGCCTACTCTGTTTGCAAATGCACGAAAAGGCGTTTATATGAGGGAAAGGTTTAACGAGTTTGCACACAGAGTAAACCCAGATCAAACTTCCATTTGGAGCCGTCTGATCAAGATATGTTCTGTTTGCTTATAGAATAATGTAGATATGATTCTACAACGCCGAACTTCCTTTGTTTATCACGCCATTACAATTATTTCTTACCCGAATACTCATGAAGTAAAAATTAATAGCTGTAAATGGTTGGTGCCCCATTAACGCCTTTTGTTCATCTAGTCTTGCTCGTCTTGAGTATGGTTGTTAAATTAAAGTACTTCTTTGAAAGCCGACGACACCAGTTTGAATGTGAAATCATCTCTTATAAAGTGGGAAACAGCAAATAGGTCCCAAGAGAAGTACAGTGAAGTGTCGCTTTAGCAGAATGTATAAAATAGCATCTGGACATAGGTATTGAATCAGATCTATTTAACATCATAAACGGACAGAGAAGACCCTGATCAGACGGCTTCTACAGGGGCCGTATGATCTGGGTCTGCTCTCTTTTCAAAGGCGTAAAAATGCGTTTATATGAGGGAAATGGTTTATTAACCCTTCGCTTGCTATTCACGTCAATATACCTACCTGTAAATAGTGAAGACCCAGATGAGACAGCTCCTGCAGGAGCTGTCTCATCAGGGTATGCACTATTTACAAGTTGATTGTGCAACCAGTGCACTCCACAGCAGTGATTGCACAGCGAAATACTTGTACACAGTGAAGTGTATATGTAATTATACAACAGGGCATGGGTAAAGAAGGAGAAATATATTTTAAAATTCAGCAAGAGAAGGGTTAATTAAAAACGAGGACTCATAAACATATTTAGTTTTTCTTTTATAATGTAAAGTGTTTTCAATATTCCTAGAGCATTTTTTCTTTATTTTCAGGTAAATCCAGGTGTTGAAAGGATTCGACTTTCCAATAAACGCTCAAAGTAGTTTGGACAATTCGCGTTTTGTAAACAAACAGTTCTTACGAAAATCTCTATTAGTGTTTTATATTGTCTGTTATAACTGAAGGATATAACAATAACTATTGTAACATATACGAATATAGAGTCAATCTTACACTTTTATTAACGTATTGTATTTAACATTCCCTTTTGTAAAATAATATTTTGGACATCTAGTTTCAATATTTCATCACACATTTAGCTTAGACTTTAAATAAGACATTGCCTAAATCCATTGTAGTTGCTAGAATAGCTAATCATGTTGTGTGTCCGCTCTTGCTATATATAGAACGCCAGCTTTTGTACGTTGAAGAATTGGCTAATGTACACGTGGAACGTTCAACCGTAAAGACTGTAAAGAAGACCAAGTGAATATTTCATCTTCTGTTAGAAAACAGTTTTTCCCCATGTAATGTGACATGTGGATCTTCAAGCCCGTGTACTTTGATATTAGGCACAAATAAGACAACGATTCTCAGATGCACTTAGCCAGTTAGATGCCAGACGTGTGTGTGTGTGTGGATAGTGCTTGGTTATGTGAAGCTCTTACTGTTAACCGTTCGAACTCCACCAACTCTCATTGCGCTAGACTCATCATTTATTGCCTTTGCGCATGTCATCATCCGTTTTTGTGTGTTGCTATAAGTCATCGCTAGAGACTTCAATATGATGTCCAGATATTCGGATGGTACTAGATATGATTATTCTCCTCCTTCAACGCCTCGTGGCAGGCGATATATTCTCAGGAACTTCAACACAAGGAATAGGCGCAAGGCGACGTACCCCGAGAGGAAAGACTATAACGATTACCTCGACATCACAAAGACACCATCAACACAGGGCTCTGAGACTTCCAGGAGCTCAAACCATGTAGGAACTTCCAACCGGGTTATGCCCACAGAAAATGCAACACATAAAACACCGAGAAAAATATCACCAACCAAACAACAACGAGAACCACCTGTATTTGTTTCGCCGCGTAAGGATGTCAACGCGCAAAAACAACAAAAAGACATAAATGGAAATGTAACATCTAAATCCCCAAGAAAAGGTTTTGAAAACAGCCAAGATACTAAAAGTTCTCCAAGGAAAGATAACAACGATACTAAAAGTTCACCAAGGAAAGATATCAAAGATACTAAAAGTTCTCCAAGGAAAGATACCAAAGGCAATAAACCCCAAAACGAAACTATGCCAGTGTCTAAGAAAGGTGAAATTGGACTCACGCCACGTGATGAATATATGGTAACAAAATTATATAACAGTAAAATAATATATTTAAAGCCGTCTGAAGTGAGATATACACATGACCAGATAACTGCCCATTTTACAGACGGACGTTCTATGCTATCCACGTTTATCGCTCTCCTGTATGGAAGGCTGGACATTCGCCTTGGTGGCAATGACATACCGCCAATTGAAGTCATGCAAGCGGACGAAATCGAAGGCAAACTTTGGTACGTTGTCAATGGAAACAGAAGACTTTACGTCTTTAGACGGTTGGAGCGATGTGGCGCTCTGGACACGATGCAAGTGATCGCTAGGAAATATGACACAGTTGAAATGGACAAACACTTTCTAACCAGGAATAAGGGGCGAACGATATCCGTTATTAATGACACACAACTGGATAATAAAATGAAAAAGGAAGCTCAGAAATGGCGGGAAGGTGGTGGAAATCGAAAGACACCAACGAAAGGCCAGCCAGCCAAAAAGAAACAAAATCCGCCAAATAGTAAGTCTTTATATGTTAACAGTTGTTAGAATTTAACCCTTTACTCCATGAATATTCCTTTAAGAAATAATGAACCGTAGCTTTTAGATTAAAATTTTAATGGCATGTGAGCACGGGAAAATTTGGCCATGACAGAAACTGTAAAATCAGGTCTAAATATCATATTATAAGCAAACAGAGCAAACCCTGATTCGACGACTCCTATAGGAGCCTCTTGGTTTACTTTGTTTGCAAATGCGTAGAAAGGCGTATTTATGGAGTAAAGGGTCAATGAATCGTAACGGAATAAAAGCAGATTTGAGTCAGTTTCGATATTTGTGTTTTAATACACGTGTGTCGTTGAACTATAGTTCAATAATCACTGTTTTTCATATATACGGAGTATTTTCTTTTATCTACATCAAAAGTTGTTCAGTTCGAACAATCGTAATCCCTTTAAATTGTTAATTATTAAATAGTAGGATATAATATCAGGTTTTGCTGGCTGTTGGTTTGTCTCAGGTTGAACGTTTGTCAAGAACATCGACTCATGTGTAAATTAGAACTGTAGACAGGTGCAACAATTATCTATCTAATGTGTTAACCCTATCTACTTATTAGGCCCCACCGGTTATAGGTTTGCACTCCGTCCTACCGTCCGTCCTTCCGTCCGGAGTTTCATCCGGATGATATCTCTTCAACTACCTTGATTAGGGTTTCAAAACTTCTTGTACGACTGCACCATGGCAGCATGTCCCGAGCTAATTTGGTGACCATGACCTCAGTATCAGTAAAACTTCGTCAGGATATTTGTCCGGGTGATACATACTCAACCCTTTGGGTTAGGATTTCCAATTGTATTGTGTGAGTGCATCCTTTGGGAGAAGGAGTGTCCCGTACTACTTTGGTATCACTCTCACCTTGACATTGATTGTGATTTCGGTTTTAGTAAAACATGTCTAGAATGTGTCCGGATGATATATTCTCAACCCGTTAGGTTAGGATTTCCATATTTATTGAGTGCATCTTGGGGAGGGCAAGTGTCGCTTACTACTTTGATGTCTCTCTGGTCTTGACATTCACCCCAGCTTTAGTACAACATTGTTTGAAATGTGTCGTGATAACTTATCCTCGAGCCATTGAGTTAGGATTTCAAAATGTCTTGTTTGGGTGCATCTTGGGAAGGCAGAGTGTCGCATAATGCTTTGGAGTCTCTAATAACCTTGACCCTGACATTGACCTCAATTTTATCAAACGTTTATCAAGAAATGCTAAGACAAGTCTCCGGTGGGGACGATGGATTGCTAGACAATACTTGCTTGATAGAGTTGCCTTGGATCGGTGATCCCGTTGAGTACCGGTAATACATGCTTTGTCGGAGAAATATAGAAAACGTATATAAAAATTAATTTCGAAAAGAACCTCGTCGTATTCATTTTTACTGGTGTTCTTAATATTTTCTTACCCGTTCACAGGTATTTTCTATGTTGTTCTTACCTTTTTCACAGGTATTTTATATATATTTCTTTTTCTTACTTTATTTTTAGATTCGAGCTCGTGCTGCTGTATATTGTAAGATCAACAAAACAGTCGTCATTCAAGTGCTTCAAATGACTTATTAAGTGTTCACGGTTATCGCTGTTCACGATTATCGCTCTTGATAATCCCTAGCGAAACGATACATCAACAAATCGTAAACAAGTGATATAATCGATGTGCATGTATATATATTTTACCCTTTACTCCATATATACGCCTTTTACGCCTCTGCAAACAGTGTAGACTCAGATCAGATAGATCCAGTAGCAACTGTCTGATCAGGGTCTGTTCTGTTTGCTAATATGTTAAAGATTTGATTCTCTTTACCATATTAATAAATTTTCTTGTTTTATACGTTTGATACAAGAAATAGATTACAGTAAAACCCCTCTAATGCGACCACCAAAAATGGGCATAATTCTGGGCGGCAGAGGCAGGTGGTAGCTTAATGCAGGACGAAAGTTGTGCAGAAAGCTCCTAAAGGAGCTTTCTGCATAACTTTCGTCCTGCATTAAGCGACCACCTGCTTTAAACGACGCCAGTGGCTGTTTATTAAGTGGTCGCATTAGCGGGGTTTTACTGTAATTGATATTCAAAATGGATGTGATCTGGCATGAATATTCATAGAGCAATGGGTTATCTCTTTCCCTGCTGGTAGCCATTTACTCCACAGACACGCCTCTCAATGTCGTAACAAACAGGGTAGACCTAGATCAAACGGCTCCTTTAGAGCCGTCTGATTAGGGTCTGCTCTGTTTACCTATATAGATATGATTCTACATTTTCTGCCATGGCCAAAACACATGTGTCCATGTAATATTGTAACAATTCATCTAATTAATGATGCAACTATTTCTTACATGCATATTTATGCAGTAAACAATTATGTCTTTCCCATTTATGGGGAGACATACTGTTTTTGCCAGAGTTGTATGTCCGTCCGTCCGTCCGTCTGTCTGTCACAAACTTATCTCTGGAACCAGTGGGGCTATAGTCACCAAATTCACAGGAATGTTCACTAGCATGAGTTGTTATGCATCTGGGATTATGAATTGTCTCTCCTGATAACTTTGGAGTGATTGTCCCTGATTACTTAAAATTAGATAAACTTTGTACTGCGCGTATCTCTGAAACCGCTAGAGTCACCAAACACCACGGGAATGTTGATCAGCATGGGTTGTTGTGCACCTGTTTTTTTTAATTGTCCCCCACCCCTGATAATTGTTGAGTTATTGCCCCTAATATGATAATTTAGAATTAGAGAAACTTTGTGTCACGCATATCTCTGAAACGGCTAGGGCTAGTGCCATCAACCTTCACAGAAATGTTGACCAGTATAAGTTTTTCTGCACCTGAGGTTTTGAATTGTCTCCCCTGATAACTTTGGAGCCATTGCCCCTGATGACTTAAAATTAGAGAAACTTTGTGTCACGTATATCTCTGAAACCACTAGGGCTAGAGTCATCAAACTCCATAGGATTGTTGACCAGTATGAGTTGTTTTGCACCTGGGGTTTTAAATAGCCTCAGAGTTATTACCCCTGATATTATAACTTATAATTAGATAAACTTTGTGCCAAGCGTATCTCTGAAACCGCCTGGGCTAGAGTCACCAAAATTTACAGGAATGTTGACCAGCATGAGTTGTTGTGCACCTGGGTTTTATAATTGTCTCCTCTGATAACTTTGGAGTTACAGAGATTACAGACATTACACTTGTGTATTGGAAAGAGGGTGATGGGGAGACATCTGTTTTTGTGACAAAAACAAACCTATAGTTATTAATGATTCCTGTCAAATCTCTGATCCGCTGTAACCTTTTCGATTTGTTCGAATTATTGACACAGTGTCAAACAGCTTGGATCCTGATGTCACGCCAATTTATTCGGTGGTGTCTTATATACAATCAAACCTGTGTTAAATTACCTTAATTTGGCGACCGTTTTGGTAGGCTTGAAGACAGGTGATTGCCTAATACAGGGCAGACGTATTACAGGTGATTGCCTAATACAGGGCAGACGTATTACAGAAAGGGATCCAAAAGCATGATTCGAAAGACAATATAAATTCGAGAAGACTCCTGCTTTAGCCGTTTACTCCATGAATTTTCACGTGAGAAATACTAATACCATGAATATAATTAGATTAATTTTATAATGGCACATTAACACGGGAAGTTTTGGCCATGACAGAAACTGTAAAATTATATATTTAATATTTCATAAGCAAACAGAGCAGATCCTGATCAGACGGCTCTTGTAGGAGCCGTCGGATCTGGGTCTACTTTGTTTGCAAAGAGGAAGAAATGCATATTTATAGAGTAAAGAGTTAAAGAATACCATTTTATTTAATGCGTAATCGCTTGAAATAGATTATGCTGTATACAATGTGCTCGTCAACTTAAAATATTTCTTTATTTTCTTTCGCCCGAAGGTAACTTCGGTCGTATATGGTATTGCGTTTGTCCGTCTGTCCGTTCGACTATCTGTCCATTAGTCACATCTTTGTCCTCTCAATAACTTGACAATTATTGGGTGTGCTGTTTTCATACTTAGTAGAGAGGTTGGTCATGGCCAGTAGATCTATGACCCTTATTGATTTTGAGGTCAGCAGATCAAAGGTCAAGGTCACGCTGACCTTCAACTCAAAAATCGTGTCCGCTCAATAACTTGTTAAGTATTAAATGTGCTGTCTTCATACTTAGTAGGAAGGTTGGTCATGGCCAAAAGATGATTGAGGTCAGTCCGTCTTAGGTCAGGGTCTCAGTGACTTTCAACTCAAAAATATTGTCCGCTCAATAACTTGATACCTATAGGGTGTGCTGTCTTCATACCTGGTAGGAAGGCAGGTCATGACAAGTAGATTACCCTATTGATTTTGAGGTCATTCAGTCAAAGGTCAAGGTCACAGTGGTCTTCAATAAAAAACACATGTCAACTCAATAACTTTATAAGTACATGTATTTGGTGTGCTGTCTTCATATTTAGTAGGAAGGTTTTCCATGGCAAGTACATGACCCCTATTGATTTTGAGGTCAAAGGTTAAGATCAATGTGACCTTCAACTAAAACATCTTATTTACTTAATAACTTGATAATTATCAAGTGTGCTGTCTTCTTACTTAGTAGGAAGGTTGGCCATGGTCAGTAGATGATCCCTATTGATTTTGAGGTCAGTCGGTCAAAGGTCAAGGTCACAGTGACTTTCAACTCAAACAATCTTGTCCGCTCAATAAATTGATAATTATTGGGTGTGCTGTCTTCATACTTAGCATGTTAAGACAGCGCATACTTCGGGCGTATAATGCTCCGACACACGGAACTCTTGTTGTGTTTTTTTTTCACGAAGCATGTAGTATATGTTAGTTACTGATATGAAACGGTGTTACAATGGTGTAACAACAATGTATATGTAACACATTAGCTTCTGCACGTCTGTGATAAAATTTGAACATGGTTTTGTGTTCTCGCCTCAATACTTTAAACCGGCCCTTACATGTACATGATTCAGACTAGCTTTACGCCTTTGCAACAGAATAAACCTAGACCAGACGGCCGCTGTAGGAAGCGTCTGATCATGGTCTGTCCTGTTTGCTTATGTGTTGTATTCTCTATTTTTTCATTAACACTTTTTACAGCAACGCATTGCTAATGCGACCACATAATTTAATAACAAATGAGTTTGTTAAAGTAGGCGATTGGTTAATGCAGGGCAAAGGTAATACAGAAAGCTCCTATGGGAGCCTTCTGCATAACGTCTTACTACAACCTGTTTTAAAAAAAACAACAAATTCTATTTCTTTTGAGTTGTCGTATTGTCGTATTATCGAGAGTTTACTGTACAATAACTAAACAAATCAATATTCTCAATGGGCGAGAGTCTTGCATGACTATTAATGAGATACAGGAAATCCTCTTTATATACCGACATTTGTTACAACGGCATCCTCGTTATACCGGCATTTGTTACAACGGCATCCTCGTTATACCGGCAGTATGCATTGACACTTTTTCAAACAAAATTACTGTTTAGAATTCGAAATTACACTGACTAAATAGCTGTAATGTCATTAAGACTGGTGGTCACTTAATGCAGAACACAACACGTGCAAAAAGCTCCCTTTGGGAGCCTATTTGCGCAAATGTGTTCTGTATTAGCATTCGCCTGCTGGTACTAGTTTAAGAGCTGGCCATATGTTTTCTTTCATATCTAAACTTGTTATAACGGCAACCTCGTTATACATGTACCAGCAAAGTGTCACGAAACAAACACCTCCGTTGTAACGAGGGTTCACTGTATAAGGTTAAAATAAAACATAGAAAACACGTGTCTTTGTTACTATATATATACATGTGCATGTAGAGCAGAGAAATGTAAGGTGACAACTACTAACGCCCTTCCAAAGCACTGTATCAAAACTATTTGATGCAAAGAATCGGGAAACTTTTGCAGTATTTAGAAAACATTTAGTTCGCACTGTACGAATAAGTTTCTTTCTCTACTATATATATGTGCATGTATATATATTAAACTAACTGTGATAGATATGTAATATTTTTGTGATATATTATATAATGGGATAAATATATTTATTATTTGATAACTTAATCATACATTACATAGTTGCTTTACCATGAACTAGAGTATAATTCATAAAAACATTCCATAAAGGGATTTTGATAAATTCCTTATACAGTATATAAGTTCTAATTCAATAATTTCAACCCTACTGTGTCTTTTTCTAATAATAATATAAAAAAATATTTGAACAAGGCAAACATTTTAATGGGGTTGGAACATTACAATTAGAGTTTAATATATACAGTTTATAATATGCATACACTGTTTCGCCTGTGATAATTTATGTATTTTCCTTAATTTTAGCTACATGCATTACCTGTTTCATCAATAAAAGATAAATAAGCTCATTGTTTTATGTACATGAACATGTCTATGGATTAAATACAAATACAAATATTTAATCCTTTGTCCTAAGCGGGACATGGCCAGCATTTGCAAACAGTTAAGATTGGGATGAGGCGCCGGCTAAAGAGTAACAATATGCCGAGTAAAGAGTAACTCAAAGCCGAGTAAAGAGTAACCAGGTACCGAGTAAAGAGTCACCATGTGCCGAGTAAAGAGTTTCAGGTGCCGAGTAAAGAGTAACCAGGCGCCGAGTAAAGAGTAACCAGGTGTCTCATCAGAATCCAAACTGTTAGTCACTCAGTTAAAAAGTTGTTTTAAAAGTTGGAATGAACTTTGCCTGTGCAATAAACCCCTCTTTTCCGGATGTAACCGGTCTTTAAGACAGGTATCAGCTTA